>JAJMEX010000013.1:0-325928 GCA_030574375.1 Priceomyces castillae
TCTTGTTTCCATTGCTTAGATGCTCTTCTTTCATTGTCGGCTGATTCTAAGTTGAATCTGTGCACAGCACCATAAACAACTCCTGCTCCCAACAAGGAATATCTTAATACGTTGAAAGTCACTGACATATCTGATTTTCTGACTTCTCTTCTATATCCCTACTACTAGTTACCACTAACAAGTCTACTGATGTTTGTATCTTCGGTTTACCCACTGAATCTTTTTGAAAATTTCATTGGACAAATTTGTCGATCTATATACAGGCCCGCAAAGAGAGTAGTTCTGACAGAGTGAGTCTCACACAGTACGCTCCGTTACCAAGATCAAAGACATTATTTGAATTATTTAGCGAAGAGATGTTGGGAAGAAAGCTAGTGACATATGTCATCATAGGAATAATGTCTATTCTATTGTCATATGCATACCGTAGAGGAGCCTCATTAGGAAGTAATGTGGTCAAGAGCGGCATTTTTAGGAGAGAGTTTGGGTTCTCTTCAATGTGGTCTAAGGCCACCGATGGTGCTAAATTTAGCAGTTCCATGATGGCTAGTAACATCGATGGTGGATTAAACCAATTACCCCATTACTACGTGGCTGTAGCTTACCAAGCAAAGGATAGAGAGGAGTCCAATGTCTTTAAGAAGGGAAACCAACAAGGAAGAGAGAGCCCTGCAAAACAGTCCCCAACAGGCGAAGATAACCTTTTCGTTTCGAAACAGAGAGAAGATGGGTATATTGCCATTGGAGTAGCCGATGGTGTTGGTGGGTGGTCTGAAGCAGGTTACGATTCTTCTGCAATTTCTAGGGAATTATGTGCTTCAATGAAGACCAACTTTGAGATCACTGCAGACTACCGGTCTACCACTCCAAAGGAGCTCTTGAGTAAAGCTTTCAAAGAGGTATTATCATCACCAAAAGTTGAGATTGGTGGTACAACTGCATGCTTGGGTATATTTTCGGGAAAGAAGTTGAAGGTTGCAAATTTAGGTGACTCTTGGTGTGGGTTGTTCAGGGACTATAAGTTAGTTGAAGAGACGAAATTTCAAACTCATAATTTTAATACACCTTACCAATTGGCAAAAATTCCTCAACTGGTTATCCAACAAGCAGAAAATGAAGGCAGGCGTTACATTATTGACTCTCCTAATGATGCAGATGAGTACACCTGGGATATTCAAAAAGACGATATCGTAGTGTTTGCTACGGATGGAGTCACTGACAATGTAATCGCAGAAGATATCGAATTATACTTAAAAGATCATATTCAAGGAAAGAAGAAGATAGATTTGGATAAAATAGCTAAAAATTTCGTCAAAGAAACCGTGAAAGTTTCCAAAGACCAAAACTTTCCAAGTGCATTTGCTCAAGAGTTATCTAGATTAACAGGCCAGAAATATTTAGGAGGTAAAGAGGATGATATAACGGTTGTTATGGTGAAGGTAAACTAACTTAAATGCTATGATCTATTAATTTGTATACTACTGTTACATATATTTACATATAAAGATTTCATAATACTCCTTCGTATGAGGAACTTACCGTTCCATGTTTAAAACCAACTTCATGATTCTTTCCCTATTCTGCTTTTGATCCGCCCTTTCCTTCATTATACTTTCTGCGAATCTGCTATCTGATGGCAAGCTAACAGGTTTTAGTTGGGATTTTTTCCCATCTCTTGAAAGTAAATTAAACGAAATTTTACCTTGATTCCCATACAGAGAACGAGAGTTACTCGTGTTTGAAGGAACTGGTATATGTAATTTTCCATGACTTGCTGCATTAATCTTGTTTTCATCATAGGCATCCGAGAGAATTTTCAGAAATTCTTTATCCAAGTCATCAGAAAATTTTTGATCTTCTTCAGATAATTTCACTTCAGAGAGATATAACTCTGAGTCTTTCTCGGAATGAGAATCGTCGTCACTGTCGCTTTCAGTGTAACTTTCCTCCTCTGAGTCAGTTTCATCGCTATCAGAACTCGAATCAGTTACAACATCGGAAATTCCCTGTTCAGCATAGATTATATCATCATCTTCATCGACATCTTCATCATCATCATCATCATCTTCATCATCATCTTCATCATCATCTTCATCATCCTCGTCATCATCGTCATCCTCGTCATCGTCATCCTCGTCATCGTCATAATCATCACCATCATTGACTTCCTCTATATCGTAATCCTCACGGGGGTATTTGTTATCCAAAGAAGTATCAGATTCTACATCTTTACGCAAAGATGCAGATTCAATTTCTAAAGAATCAACCTTGGAATTAAGAGTGAGGTCTTGAAGTTGCTGTATTGCCTCTTTAATATCTTTAGCCAATTCAAATTCTAAAAGTTTGCCTATTTTTACAAATAAACCATCAACTTTGATCTCAATATCCATTGGTAGTGGTGTCTTTTTAGTAAAGATATAATATTGAAAAAAAACCACCACTTCCCTTAACTTCCCTGCAACACCTTTCTTCAAGCTGCCAAATGAACTCAAAAGACAACAGCACAATAATATCCTAAAGTAATTATCCGGAAGATCAGTCTCCACATCATAACTATTTGGCAATGGCTGATTATTGACATGACCAGTACATAAAATTCCATACACCAATTTAATAATAAACTGAGGACTTAAGTACTTAACCTTGTGAAGTTCTGACAAATACAGAACATTGGACATAATAGCCCTATTTAATTTGGTATCAGTATATTCTAATCCACATAGTATCTTTTCAACAACTGTGTCAATAACAATTACCTTCAGCCACTCATCTTTACGGCTCAAAACTTTGGCAAGGTAAGGGATATTAATAAATGAAAAATCTTCTGGATTGCATAATAATTCAATGAGTATCTCATATGACTCTGGATCATTCTTCTTACTAACTTTATCAAGTATTGCACAAACATTAGGATAGGTAGTTTTGTTCAAATTGACCTTCAAAAGTCTAGTTATGAAGAGCTGTTTTGTCAGCAAGATAGGTTGCTCACTTGAAAATCCAGTTACCTTCAAAGCAGAAGGATCAACTATTAAAAGCAAGTTTTTGATGGACAACTTTTCGTTGATGGTGAGACTTTCATTTTTGAGTTTTGCCTTTAATAGACCGACCATTTCGACCATCAAGTCTCTATATTCAAATTCAACAAGCAAAAAACGACCCACTTGGTCATAAAATACAGCCAAGAAGTCAATATTTGTTGTGGTACCAATATTCATAGTTAACCTCCTGATCTTATGAAAAATAATATGTTGTGGGACCAATTTGAATTTAATAAGCTCAAAGAAAAGTGACAAATGTGTAAAATTAAGCTTACCGTCAAACATTTGACGTCTAAACTCTTTATCCAAACACTCCACTAGTTCTTCAATCAAATCCAGCATATTTGCTTCATTGATTTTCAAAAATCTTGCATAGTGTTTTGAGTTGTTAATTTTAGATTTGTCTGAAAAGAACTTTAATAGTCGATTTCTGGTAGCTTTATTATTCAATTCAAGATGATGAAATTCGACCACCAATTCATCTATCTCATGTTCATTAGTAACTTGTTCCAATTTGAGAAGAAAGTCATTTATCTTTTCACCTTGGCTGGAGCTTTTCACGCTAGATGTCAGATATTGGATTTCTGATAATATAGGGATTTTCGTGTAAAATTCTCTTTCTTTCTCAGAACTCCAAACATCAACGTTTCCATTTGCATAAGGTATTCCTTTTGCTTCTTCATTTATGTTATCCTCATCAAAAATTGGCTCAAGCTGGGGCATAGGCAACTCCAATTTCGTTGAAAAATAGTCTGCAGAGTTTTTGAATTTTTCATATATCTGTTGAGCTGACTCTATTTCTGCCATGTTCTCTTCAGATATCCTACCCATTCTTATAGAACTCTTCTTTTTGCGTTCTGACATTATCCTTAACCTCTTATTTAAAGATAGAAGATTTTCAAAGACCTTTTTTGTGTACCTATTGAAGATATGCTGTAAAATGGATTTTGTCTCAATATCAAGCAAGTTGTTTTCTTCATAAATGAGATGGCTAAACCTTTTCAAAAATACACTAGCAGTTATCAAGGAAGTTCCCAGGTCAAAATTATAATCTAACGCATCCTTTAACAATAGACAGATTATTGGTTTATCTTGAAATCGATCGAATTTCTTAATAATTTCATCCGGTAATGAGTTCTTATCACAATCATTAATAGTGCTAACTAACCCAATAATGTGGAATTCCATTAGCATTCTACACAAATTCTTTTGTCGAGTCAGACGCAATTGAATATCTTTATCGTTATCCTGTGCAAGCGACGACTTGATAGGATTGGCCATGCCCTCTATTATATATGTCAACAAATGCGGTGTAAACTGAGTTGGGAACCTCTGGTGTAACGAGCTCACTATTTCCATTGCTGCTATTACATCATTTTTACCTACTCTAGTCAAACCATCTGCCACTGAAGCTATAAGCTCGCTGATATACTTCTCAAGAGATAAAGTTTCAATGTCTTTCAAGACACTTTCATATTGAGCTTCGTTAATCGAAGTACGAATTCTTTTTATGAATGTAGTATTTTTTTTCAACGACGAGTCAAGCTTCGCTTTGGTGATTAACAAAGTGTCATTACCACAGAATCGAAGATTTTGCTCCTTGAGCTCCTGTCTTCTATTATCCAAGTCACTAGACATACTAGATGTCGATGAAGTTTTCGTGCTTTCCTTGATTTGGAGTTAAACATAAATTTCAGATCAAAATATTTTACACAAAAATACAAATACAAATAGAGAATAATAGAGTGATAGAATGTAATTGATTTTTCATCTTCTACTATTAGATTAAACGTATGTACAGTATTTAGGGGATTGAGTAACAGAACTACATCAATCTGAAACAGGTTTGTCACCACGAATTCTATGGAAAACTCTACCTTTACCAAGACCATAAGAAGCTCTGATATCATTTACAGTCCTGTCAAAATGTTGTCTCCAAACATGAGCACCAATTGGTAACAAATCATTTTGTTCTACAAAAAATCTGATATCAAAATTTTCTCTAGAAACATCTCCTTGGAAGTTCAAGTCTTTGTTTTGTCTGAATACCCAGAGACAGGCCCTTTGAATTTGAGCATTCTTCTCTGGGAGTAATGGAAGATAATCTTTAAAAGTGTACTCAAGTCCGTTTTCCAATAACTTTTTAGTACTAATAACGTTATCCACATTGTCAAGTGGAACATTAATAAGACCATAGTGCAAGGTAGTGCTGAATGAGTTAGTTTCCAAATTAGGAGTGTCAGGGTTCACAAGAAGCACACAGTATTTGTTCTTACCATCAATCCTTTCGAATTCCAGGATCTGAATCTCTGGAGGTTGAGAAACTGCAAAACTAGGCAATATCTCCCCTGGAGAAACCCAACCAGAGAGATCTTTTTCAGTTACATGAGGGAATCTAACTTTGACGTCAGCCACTGGGTTTAAAGTTGGTAAGGTATCAGGAATGACATGTAATTGCTCTAATCTTTGCATAGTGACCATTAAATCGTATGATTCCCATTTTTTCTTCAAGAACAGCCTGTAGACTGGATGACTTCTGTCAACCTTTTCGGGATTGTGCTCAACGTTATATAAAACTTCTGGGTTCTTGCGTTCAGCAAGAATTAAAAGTCTATCTATTTCATCCTTAGTCTGTTTCCTTTCTGCTGGATCATCGATTTTAGAAAGCTTTTCATTTAAAATATTGATTTCTTTGTAGTACTCTTCACTTTCATTCTCAAGCTCCTTGTATGCCAAAGAGAATGTTTCGTCAATTAATGGAGGTGAATGATATGCTAGTTTTCTTTCAGCTTCATTGATAGACACTGGACCTCTTTCTTCATTTATTGGATTGAAGATGTCTTCGTAGGCTCTCGATTCCACTTTCAATGAGTTAGGCCTGTTAGAAAAATCACTCCAGGCTCCAGCTTTTCTCAAACTGGAACTTAAGCATCTAGTAGCACTTGAAGCTAGAGACCACCCACGGAAACAACGATTAGCTAGCATGTTAGTCAAAAACTCTGTCAATCTTTATTCTACGATTATTTTAAACGTTCTTCATGAACTTAAAGAAAAAAATCATATCGGTATTAAATTTACACATATCCGTATAATAATGTATGCCCAATATTACGCAATAAATATACTATAGAGTCAATAAAGAAACAACCTATATGGGGTAGAAATAACCTATGAATGTAACCACCAATCCATGGAGTGTCAATTTACAGTACAAAATTGCCTTAAGTATGAAAATAATTCTTAAAAAAGAAATAAAGACCAGGTAAAAACCAAACTTCTATTTGGTTATGTAAGAAGGAACAAGCGGTAACGTTTCTAGCCCCGTAAACTGCTTTTCATTTGTCACATCCATTTTTGGAAACAATCCTGGGGTGATAGGATTGAATGAACTCTCATCAGCTGGGGAGGCAGCTTCTGACACGTCTGAATCACAACTGAAAATACTCATAGTATCGAAATCGTCATTTTCTTCATCTCTAGGAATCATCGTCCCGCATTCTATTCTCTTCATATCTATACTTTCTAAAAGTACAGACATAGGTCGATGGGGAAATTCAACTTTTTGTAATACATCTGCCTTCAATCCACTGTCACTTCCCGCAAGTTTTCCATAATATGAATTTATATCTAGACCAAGATTTAACTTTAGTTGACTGACTTCATCTTTTGGCCCCAAGGGATCAATACATGGAGGAGAACCTATACTTATTAAATTATTGTTATATTCTTTTGATTCGATTTGCTCTAAAAACTCCAGGTACAGCCCGGTAGTATTACAGTCCATTTTCCTCAGTGCATTGAAAAACTATGAAATGTGGAGATCGCAATATTCTCAACTTTATTCAGACTATTAGAATATGATCTTTATACAACACTAACAAGTATCTCTGATCGCCTGCGATCCTTCTTATACCAATACTTAAACCTACACTGATTGATTTAAAGAAAAATAAATTTAATTCACGTAGAGAACAAGAGCCATATTGTGTGACTAATGACAATAATATACAATACATACAGGAGTAAGGCTATCGGAATTCACTTTCCAATCGAACGGCATTGATAAAGTCTCGCAACCAATGTACAAGAATAGAAGGAAATTTAGGCCGTATGAGCATGCGCTACTTTTCAGCATTGAATATCTTGTTATTGAAAACAGCTGCTGGAGGCGTAGGTACATTTTCTTGAGGTGTAGCATTAGGTTGTGCGGAACCGGTACCGGTCAATTGGTGCGAATTAGGAGGACTCAACTCTATAACTCTACTCTGCAAGGCTAATGTGTAGTCCCTAAGCTGCAAGTTTTCGTTTCTTAACTCTTCTATTGTTTGCTTTAATTGATTAACTTCGGCCGCCTGTTGTTCAAGATCCTTTATGTATTTCTCCTTTCTTTGTCTAAAGGCCCTTTGAGCACTTCTGTTTTGGGCAGCCCTTTTTGTGGTAGACACTGGTCTGTTAGGTCCGGATACCGGCAGTCTCTTGCTTTCCAGCGTCGAGGAAGGTGACGGAAGGCCTCCTACCCCGGCGGCAGCAGCAGCTGCAACCATCTGTTGATGCAGGTGATCCAGGGCTTGCTGTGCCTGTTGCTGTGCTCGTTGAAGTTCCGCTGCCGCCTGGGCTGCTCTGACATGTTCCTCATGTTGCTGATGAGGTTGATGATGAACAGCTGGAAGGCCATGATTGTGTGTAGCCAGACTTTGTTGTTGGTGTCCCAGTTGTCCCAGTTGAGCATTAGCAACCGCTGCTGCAGTAACATCGTCTACCGTGGGGAAGTCCAGATCTTGATGTTGTGCAAAGGTAGGGTCAATTTGCTCTTCCGATGGATCTCCAGATGGCTCCTCTTTATCATTAGTCCATGCTCCAAAGTTTGTATTCATAATCGCTTTCTCGTCTGGTTAATTAATGTAGATAAGTATCAAAATGATCTTAAGTAATTTATGTAAGTTATTACAAAGCGGTGGATGTGTTTTTATATTGGAGAATGCCTCAACATAGCAAGGAGTGTGTTGAATTAAAAAATCGACAAGAACACGACCGAATTCATCACATGACTCAACAAAGATTGCAAAATTTACCTTAGATTCAAAGTTGCAGAATATGACACAAAATCTCAGATAGATATTAGGATGGTGCTTTTCCATGTTCAGCAAGGTAATAGGTTACAATTAATCATATATTGACAACGGAAGAAGTTCTTTCATGACTGATGGTTCACTACCATCATTTGTCATAGAAAAAGAAAGAGGTAGGATCCAATTAGGGACCCAAAGACGGAGTTAAGATGCGACTAGCGACTAAGTATTTCTCTTGCTGATATGGTCAACATCATGATTATTATATGAATTATCTGACTATTTTCAGATCACAGATTCAAGGATAATTCTGAAAATAACCATCATCTGGAGAGAATATTAAATCACCGATTAGACATGTGAAACGAGAGTTGCTTCGAGGAGAAGCTATAGATATTTCTTGAATCCTAATGATTCGAGACCCATATTATATTAAATTCACCTTTAATCTTTAACATTTGAGGTTGATGTGAAGAAGTTTGATATTATAATAAACAAGTATCCAACTTCCGTAAACATAGAAGAGAGTTATCTTATTGTAATGGTGATAATGAGAACACAGCTACAATTAAGTATCATTACGGAAAAGAATATTGAAATTAGTGATACAATGTTGACTCAATCCCACTGTTAATATATACAATAGCAAGTAATGGTGTAAGAAAGTTTTAACTTTAACTCTAGATTATCTCTACATCTAGCAAATTACAATACGCACATCTTAATTGCAAAAAAAAGTCACATACAGGAAATAAGCTTACATAAGAAACAGGTGAATTATCATTGGCTGGGATTTTTGGATGTTACGAAATATTGTTAAAACTAGACAATTTAGTAGATACCTGGAGCCTATTAAGTGCATCTAGGTATCTGAAACTCTATGTAGTTATAAACCAACTCTCTACAAGGATTTCTCTAGTATTATGATTGGAACGTCCACATATCGTTGTCATTTTGCTCCATATTGGTCTTCGCACACGACCATATTTACATTGCGTAGGATCCAATAAAATAGGCTCGTTCAACACTATATCAACGTTATTACATCTAAGCATTTGTACTTAGACTAAATCATATTCACCCGAAGTAAACGTCTCCAATAATGATTGCATCAACTATTCGTTCTGCTTTGCGTGCCAGAGTTCCAGTGCATAGAATTTCTAATGTCACTGTGAGGCCCAGCATTGCAATGACAAAAATTTCAATCCCACAAATTAGAAACTATTCTAGTCACCACGAAGAAACATTTGAAGAATTCACTGCCAGGTATGTATTACAGGGATTAATATTGCAGGGTTTCACAAGTTAAACGCCTTTGCTCTAACTGTTCAAAAGAGGGAGCTTGCAATTTATTACTTATATTATTTGTTCGAAATACTAACTGGTAATTCTAGATACGAAAAGGAATTCGAAGAAGCTTACGATTTATTTGAAGTGCAAAGAGTGTTGAACAACTGTTTTTCTTACGATTTAGTTCCAGCCCCAGTCGTTATTGAAAAGGCTTTGTTGGCATGCAGAAGAGTCAACGACTATCCAACTGCTGTTAGAACTTTCGAAGCATTGAAGCATAAGGTTGAGAACAATGAACAATACGAAGCTTATCTTGATGAATTAAAGGACATCAGACAAGAATTAGGTATCGACTTGAAAGAAGACTTATACTCCGGCGAAGCCTGAAAGTTTCGCAGACTTCCTGAAGTTGAATAAGCTGACCTCTTAACGAAATGAAAAGAATATTTCATGAAGTATGGCTCAGAATGATACATGTTGTCATTTGTCGAATGATAAACATTTCGCATTGATGTTCAGGACACCATCCACTAGTCTTCAAACATCGACCATCTTTGTTTCCCCTCTGAGCTTTTGAATGAATATTTTTCTTCTTAGGGAGGAAGTCAGACTTCAAATTTATAATATGTTCCATTAAAGTTTACAATAACCCACACAATATAAAACAATATGGTATATATCTGCTCAATAATGAATGTAGATTGATTTGTTAGATTCGTAAAACGGCGAAAGTCACATGACTTTACTCTCAGTATCAAAATGGTCTCGCCAACTATAAACTTCTCCATCTGCTCAGCAATTGATTCACTATATAGCAGCTAATTAAAGAAGCAATCATGGGAGCATATATACCGCCTTCTTCTAATGGTGACGATGGAACAAATAGGAAGCGAAATGGCATTGGAGGAGAGGGAAGTGAAGGAAACGGTAGTGGGTCATCTATTGTCATTCCAAATCCATCCAAGTTCATTCCTTCAAACCCTAGCATAGGATTGAAGTTGTGGGGTCCATTGGTACCAGCATCTGATAATATACCAGCATTGTATCTTTTAACTGGTGTCCAGATTGGCATAGGGTTATTAGGACTAAATAAGGCTCGATTTTTGCGTAAATCAAACTTATTTAGATTGAGCATTCCAAACACACGTTCTCGAAAGATAACCAAATATTCTTGTTTAGTAGCAGGATCATACTTAATATTTATGAGTGGACTTGAAATATCCAGATTGTCTCTTCCTTACGACCCTTGGTATGAAGAGGCCAAATACTATCGTAAAGCAGCAATCAAAGAAGGCTTCAAGCCAACATGGTGGTTTGGTGCATTTGACCAATACCAACCCATGACATTTAAGGAGTGGAGTGAGAAGGTAGAGATGTGGATAAAAAATGCATCCAACATAACTAATTATCAAGAACAGACAGAGAGTCAAAACAGTTTCTTCTCTAAACCAGGGTATAAAACCTCACCAGTTTTAGAGAATCTCGCTAAAAAAGGCAGATACTCAGAAATATACCAAAGCATTCATGATACGAACTCAAATCGATTCCAAGAATTGCTTTCTTCTGATTTGAAAAATGTCAATGAGTTGAATAAGGCCGTAAGGATTGATCGGATTTTGGAAGGTTCAGGAAGCGTAAAGTATAATGAAAATTATAGCAAGCCTCATATCCAACTAGGAAACCATCAAATTGAAACAGACGAGGAATTTGACATGGTATGGTTAAATTTTGAACCATGGGACGAACTAAAGCTTGAAACAGATTATGATATTAAGTTTATCCCAAGATATAGATGGCCTAGTGATAGAGTAGCGATGGAACCGGAAGAAGCATTAACGAATACAATCGATAAGAAAGCTAAGGACAAGAGTGATCCAGCAGGCGAGATTGATGATTCGTATCTTTAAGTATTTGTATAGATGGTAGCATGAGAAAGTATAATATATTCTAAAACTAGTGTTATTTACAGAGAGGTGTTCAGTTTTCCTCGATTAATTCTTCAGCCCATTTGAGTTTTTTAGTTCCCTGATCATCCGTTATAGATGGCTTTTCAAACTGTAATAAGTGTTGTTTCCAAATTAGTACAGCTGGGTCTTGATCAGGCTCAACCCACTCAAAACCATCTCCTCCACTCATCCAATATGCTTGTAATTTAAGTTCTTCCAAGTTATCTTTCGCTTGGAGTAATCTAACTTTTTTCCCATCTCTAGTAAATCCAGGTTTCAAATTAGCTCCTTCGGACGAAGAATCATTTGTTCTTGTTATTTCTTCAATCAATTCTGGACTTGCCTGACCCCCAGATGCACCACCACCATGAAATTCAATGTTAGCACTAATGATTTTTCTACAAAACATCATTTCATCAGAATGTCTAAACCAATGGGTATAAAAAGTACCTGGTTGCCAAGTTAAATAATCACCACCAGCACTAACAACTTGCCTTCCGAATCTCACGATTGCAACAAAGAAACTCGAATTCAAAAAATATGTCAAAATCATGACGTTGATGGAGCCTAAATGTTTCCACAGATTCGATATCAAACCATAGTCGATGGCACCTTGAACTCCAAGTTTCGAAAAAGCCGTCAAACCAACAGCAGTAGCAACAAGTTTATAAGCACCAGATTTCAATATATCATTCTTATTAGCAATATAGTTTGGATGACCTGTAGTAAGGTCTGTTATTTTGAGAGCACTATTGAAATCGGCATCATAAAGACTTTGACGTAATGCAATAAGGGCTGTTGATGAGTCAATGTAATCTTTAGGCCTTCTTTCATAAAAAGCTTCTATGATTTTGATATTAGTGTCTGATGGAAGCTTCAAAAGGAAAATATTCTTTAATAACTCATTATTAAAATCCACCTTCTCGTTACAGAGAATCTCCTTAATCTTATTATTTACTTTGACAGTAGGACCTTCTGTGAATTTTGAGCCTTCTCTGAAACTCTTTACCAATTCATGACACGCTTTTATAGCATCTATTACAAGAGATGATGAAGCATCCTTCTTTAGTTGCTCATCAATCAGTTTATCCAATTCTGAGAAGCTTGCAGGATATAAGAAACGACTTTCTGAAGAAGCTGCTGCACCACTGCTTAATAACCGTCTAACTGGAAACTTTATCGAGATTCGCATTCGATGAAGAGGACGTATAAAGTTACTGACTGGTTTTAACTTCATGTCTGCTACTTCATAAATAGATTGAAAAAATTACTCTAACAAAATCATTTTTCGTGAAATTGATATTCTATATTTTTTTTAGCGATACAGTAACAAATTGAATACTAAGGCTTTTTTTTTGTATAGGCAACAAATCAATTGGGAAGCCAACTTATAAAATACATACAAGAAGTAACTAAAAAAAAAGGCCATCACGTCTCAGTTAACTTCAAATATAACTGGAAGGAGAACCAGACGCAATTTTATGGGTTGACTGTTCATACAGCTTTCTGAGCATCAGCTTTCAAAAATCAATCTTGCATAACGGTACTCGTGATAGAAAGGGAATTTTTTGATCATAAAAATTGTTAGAATTGAAGCAAAGTCCAAAAGTTGTCAAAATTGTCAATCATGAGAATCGTTCAACGAGAATAGAAGTTTACAAAAGTAATTCATTACAAATGAATTATTTCTGAACTGACCACAACAACACTTACCAACAAGCCAAAAAACAAAGTCTTAAGCTCAACTTGATGTGAGGATACACTTCCACTTCCGGAACGAGAGGAAGAAGAAGAAGAAGGAGAAGAAGACTCTGATCCGGATGGAGAAGACCCAGTAACATCTTCTCCTTCAGGTTCATCTGTACTTTGCGGAGTTCTAGTAGTAATGAAAGTAACACCATCAGTTGCAGGAGGCTCGATATCATCCGTTCCGCCATTTGCACCTGTTGGAACACCTGGATTAATAGCACCTGGTTGAGCCGCGGGTGCTACTGGTGTAGTAGTTATTTTGGGTACACCAGTTTCGGTGTCAGAGTCAGTAGCATCATCAGCAGCGGCAGCATTGGGAGTGGTAGCAGTGGTAGCAGTGTTGGTTTTGGCTGTATTTGTGGTTGCAGTATCGGTAGTAGCAGTACCAGTAGTAGCAGTACCAGTAGTAGCAGTACCAGTAGTAGCAGTACCAGTAGTAGCAGTACCAGTAGTAGCAGTACCAGTAGTAGCAGTACCAGTAGTAGCAGTACCAGTGGTAGCAGTACCAGTGGTGGCAGCGTTAGCAACAGCCCCAGCTGCTGCCGGAGTAGTTGTTGTTCCTGTTGCTGTATTAGCTGCGGCTCCAGCAACTCCAGCAGTCGTTGAAGTAGTGGCAGTGGCGGCTCCAGCAGGAGCAACAGCACCGGCTCTAGCATGAAGTATCATGTTGACTCTATCAACAAAACTTGATGATGCAACAGACAAAACACCAGCTAAAACGATTGTATTATGGTATTTCATGGATCTTAGTAGAATCTATCAAAGGAAACGATTGTAAACAAATAAGTTAATGAAGCGATTTTGGGTGAAATCAGCAATCTAATGATATATAAAACTAGCACTGTTAGTAGTGACTGTCCTGAAAGTAATAGCTTTGGACTAGATCTTGTTTATGCAGCGAATTTCTCCCTAACTTCTTAATGAATATGTAATTAATAGCGTGGGGATATGTGCTCAAAATTTCTAACGCAAGGGACACTAATGCGCAGTTAAAGGTAATACTACTATCATAACCAAAATATCAAAAGTGAGTTCAATGTAAGAAATGTTGATAGAAACACTCCTAAGAGAGTTGTAGAGATGAAGTGAAGTAAGCATTATTCTCATACTATCACCTAAATATAATGTGAATGGACCCTGTTTTCGTAAATCGCTGTAAGTGTTAACAGCCACTGGTCTTTCAGTTACATAAACAAGTAAAGCTCTAAGCCTTTATGCTTACACGGCTGAGTACTTACATTGACGAGTAGGTGGAGCCGAAATAAATGGGATACGAGCATTTAGACTGGTGGTTTAAGTAGAATCCCATAAGACCGTACAAATACAGTTGAAAAATTCGATCAAAATGTTTATTTTTGATATATGCAAAATTATTAATATACAATGTCTACTATACAGATAAGAGCATCAATAACAGCTTCAGGAGTTCAACATCAGTGTAATGCTATACTTCAACCCGAGGAAACCACTACTTTCTCTTCTTTCTTCTCTTTTCCATCTTAGGGGAACAATCTGGACAATACCAGATTTCATCATCCTTAGGAGGTGATGTGATTCCTACACAGCTCCAGTGGAACCATTCGAACTTACAATCATCATTATCACATCCAATCATCTCACCAAAAGATACTCTTTGGCAAAAACAATATAGGTTATTGTCGGCATCCTCTCCATTTCCTGCTGGAGGTCCCTCATTAGAGGAACCGTTTCTAGTGTGTCCTATTTCATCGTCATCCAAATCTTCGATTTTGAATCTTTTCATTGGTCTCATATTTCCAGATTTCATCATTGCATGCTTTCTCTTCTGACTCTTTCTGAACGTAGCAGAGGAGCCGTTATCAGAACTTGATACAGACAAAGCAATATTTCTCGGTGTAGGTGTTACAGATGCACTATCCGAGTAGCCGTTAGCCGTACTGGCATCATCGAAAGATGGTCCAGTCAACTCAAGTATGTTATCCACAGGAGGAAGGAGTTCGTCTGCTTCTAATTTTGCTATGTCAGCCTCGAAATTAAGTAAATGTTTTGAAACTAAGAAAAGTGCAGTGTTAGCCAACAATATCTTTTCTTTTTGTATTTTAATTACTGTGTTCATGTCATCTTCGATCTTGCTTGCGAGCAGCAGCTCCTTTGGATTCTTCGCTAACGTTCCATTTGCTCTGATGAATTTATGTATTTGGTTGTCCTTTGCTTGATATCTCTTTCTGGCTTCTGCCAACTGGGCATCTTTATTTTTTAGTTCGTCAAGAAGATGTTTCACCTCTAAAGGTAAGTTAGATAGATCCTGGGTGTATTTATCCAAGACAGCCGTCGTATCCATGATGTATTATAACCAGATATACTATATCCTGTCTATTGATTTGTTGAATTCAACACTATGGAAATATATATGATTTTTATACACTACCTAATTTTATTTTCTTGCAACACTTTAATGGAGATTGACTATGACAGAAAACACAATCTCAGAACAAATATCGAAGTTGAAAATCGATGATAATGACCTAAGTGAAACTCTTGATCAGTTCTTAGGGAGAGTTGAAATAAATGACTCTAAGAACTTACGGTTTGAATTGATTAACTATGCACAGAAATCAGACACTGCCAAGATATTGAGACAAGAACTTACAAAAGATGTCGACACTTTTATAGAGGGATTGAAGAAAGTCAAAGATGACAAGGGAGTTATCTTGATAAATTTACTTGGCGTTAAAGATGGTGCTTTAACTCAGATCATTAGCAAGTTAAGAATTATCCTCAAGCGTTCGGGCGACGATTTCTCCAAACTCGGGTTTTATGTATCATTATACTGCTCCTTAGTATCAAATTTCAATTTCAGCTTTCCTGAACATTTGACTTTGTTTCTCAGCTATTTAAATCCATTTTATGAATCCTTTTATCCTGATGATTACAAATCTGTGTCTACTACATCATTCTTAATTGTCCTCAAGAACTTTGAGCTTGAGAAGAAAGCCACACTAGATCAAGTTCAAGATTTCTTAGATTTGTTATATGACGAGGACCCCATTACACTGGATCTGTACTTGAATGCTACTAAAATTATTGAATTGCTATTCCCTATTGATCCACATTTTTTTTCTACTATCTACATTAGCTCAACTTGCAAAGATAAGATCTTATACCAGGTTAAACGGACATCAAATAAGACTTTAGACACTCCTATTATGCAATTAATACTAAAAGAGACACTTAAACTATTAGGAAGCTCATGCATTTCTGAAGAGAGTCGCCTTTTTAATGCAAAAGAGTACCTTGAGTTATTAAAGATAGGAGCAGCATATACAGAAGACGCAGAGATCCAAATTCTCTCCATATTGAATATAGTGAAGCTTTGGAATCTTATTAAAGGCCAAAATAAACCCTCGAGCGATATAGATATTGATGATTTGGTACAAACAGCATCTAAGATTTTGCTAAATCACCACAGCACCGAAAGTATCAGAGATTTATGCATTGAATCTTTGGCATATCTAAGCTTGAATAACAGTGTTAGAAATATACTCAGAACGAATGGTGTTTTGATAAAAATGCTCATTACAATCTTGAATGAGTCTCAAGAAGGAAGTCGATCAATAGTATATGGTTTAATTGTCACATTGTCAAACTTGACTAAATTACCAGACATTTTGAAGAGTAAAGAGAAGAAGACAATCAACTATTTGAAAAATGTTTCAAATCCCTCCGGAAACACTTCACAAGACTCACGAGAATTCATTGAAGAGACTTTAGCATTTAGTAAGACTCTTCTATTAGAATACAAAATTGTTGATAAAATGTCTAAAATTAAGACATTAACAACAGTTAATAGAGATGTGAACAAGGTAACAAATGTCTTGAATCAGTTTGTTAATTTAATCTTCAATATCTCTTGCAACCAAGAGAAGGTCATCAGACAGGGATTGGTCGAGCAAGGTGCGGTCAACATATCAATAGGTTTCCTTATCAACAACAGTAATGTTGACTCAAAAGATCTCCACACGAAACCAGCAGTATCAGAAGATGAAGTGATCGAAGTAAGATTAAATGCCATCAGATTTCTCTGCAAGATATTAATATCTGTAAATCCAAAATTGGTTTTCAAGAAATATGACATCAAAACAGTTATTCCTTTCATAGTAGAGTGTTTAGGTCCAGATTACAGACAATATGGTGGAATAGACTTTGAAGGTACTAATGATAACTATCTTGTTGAAAAGGTGACAAATTTAGATAAGTTCGAAGCTTTATTAGCTTTAACCAATATATCTTCGATTGATAGCACAGGCGATTTGAAGAAGTCAATTATTAAAAGGACATTTGATTCTCATTTAGATAACTTAATCTATGAGACAACTATTCCACAGGTTCAGAAAGCGACTTGGGAATTGATTTCTAACTTAATAATGGAGCCATCAATGTTAGAGAAGTTTTTCAATGTGACAGAAAAAAATTCAAAGAGGTTAAGTTTACTTATCAAGTTACTAAATTCTGAGGATGAATCATTGCAGGTCATTATCGCAGGACTACTTGCAAATGCCACCTCGGAGTTTGAGTTGATTCCTAGAGTATTAGTCGAAAATGAAAAAATTGGACAGGAAATAATCACGATAATCAATGATATTTTGAAGAATCAGGAACATAACGAAGATTTAATACATAGAGTCAGTTTCATCCTTCTAAATATTATATATGCTGCTGAATCTCTTGGGACTTCGCACATTCTGCTTTTCAAAACTAATGAACAATTAAAACTGTCATTGAGAAGAGTAGCTAGTTCATCAAAAGGCGAAACATCTGAAATTCTATCGGAAAGTTTAAGAATCATAGAATAAGCGATTTTTATAGGAGCAATGTATATTAGGTTAAATCTATAGATTAAAATTGAATTATCCTTTGAGCCAAGGTATCGCTATGATCAACAGCAGTAACGGATTTCTTGACAACACTAGATGACTTGTCATTATCTAGTTTGACTTTGATTGCCTTATGAAGATTAGTAATATAATCTGCATAGCTTGGCCAATTGACAGAAACTATATTTCCACGTAAGCTGTCTTCAACTAGCTTTTCTTGCAAAACACCGTCGATATCAATACCTGGCCTAAGTATACGAATGCAGTCTTTGCCAATTGTATCCGTTCCTATAATATTTAAGTTGAAATGATTGATTAAGTTACGAGTTTGTACGGATATATGTGTATCCAACTCCGGAAGACTGTCCATCAAGGGGTCAATGTCTTTGACCTCCTCAATATGGTCACCAAATAAGTCTTTAACCAACAAAATGTTTGAGTTAGGATGAATTATGAAAAATATAGTCGATCCGTCACATAAAATGTAAGCACCGTAGTCCATATTGATAGAGGACAAATCCTTAAATTTCGGTAATCGCAAAATGTGTAAATGCTCATCGTACAATGCTTCATCTTCCTCAAGACTATGCAACTCAACTAATGCAGGATACAAACCATAAAGAATCTTTTCAAGAGACATAGTCAAGGCCAGATATATATCAACTAGTCTTGAATCCGATGAGACTGAAGAGCTTCTCATTGGGCGTGACTTAATAAAGGATAATAGATAAAGCGGAAGGTGCTTTAACTTTTCAGGGAATAATAGTTGATTTGTAAGGGACCTCTGCAGATGGTGATTTAACTCGGTGAGAGCTCTATGCTGTGTAAATACATCCACCAACTTTTCATTTACCGATTCTCTTAATTCTGTAATAGGCTGTTTACCGATGAAGGACAAAGTATCTCTAACTATGGTAGTAACAACTGCATCTTCATCAACTAGATTGAAAACGTCTTCTAACCTTTCTGCAACAGCAAGAACCAAATTGATAACTCTTACTTTTCTAACACCATCTGCGGTTGTATGCAAAATTGCAGCTTGAAAATGGCAATCGTAACTGGTATTTAACTTCCCATCATATGAAAGTAAAATAGTTATTGTCTTATCTTCAGAAAGCACCGGAATAATTGGGTCTTGCGAGTCTCCAACTACAGACAAGCTTGAAGAATTGGAATGAGCTCCATAGTATTGAGTCACTTGTAGTCCATTAGAGCAACGTAATTTAAGTTGACCCTGATATGCTTTAACCTTCTTAACGGAGTTTATTATCTGACTGGTAAAAGAGCGGCTATCTCTTTCAAATTCAAAAGAAGACCATCTATAGACGAACCCACCAGACATTGAACAAAGCCATCCAATATTTGAAAGGTCAACAGAAGTAGGACAAACAACTATACAATCCATTCCAACATTCTTTTCGATAAAATCTTTTCCAAGAAGCTTATAGTATTCATTATCTGGTTGAAATACATTTTTCTCAATTTCTGGATTCGTTGCTCTACCCACAGCCTTGTGATCTTTATACATTAAACGGCCTGGTCCCCATGAAGGTAAAGTAGACAATATTGATGTAATTTTACCACCTCCAACTTCTTCAAGGGCTAACATGGCAGCACGGCATGCAGAAGCAAAGGCTGGTTCTGATTCAATTATATTTCCATCATCTAAGGTGATTTGTTCCAAATAATCCAATGTGTCTTCAATAACTAATTTACTCTCTTCTGGATCAGCAAAAAGTCCCTCGTTAAATGGTACGAATGGGTCATCCAAATCTGGAGCAATAATTGTTTGAACGGAATCAAGAGAAGGAGACAAATTGAAATAATGGATCCTCTTATCAAACATCATTATAGCATACTTCCTACTCCGAAGAGAGTCTTTAGCTTCTTCGGAATCAGAGAAATTACCATACAATGTCGCTCTTATAGAGTCAGCCATTAAAGCAGGTAAGTTTCGTTTCACACTCCTTTCGCTTATGTCAATCAAAAATATGTGATGCAATGGTAATGGCTTTTTCTCAGCTCCTCCAAAGTTATACTCGTCAGGCACAATTATATCGTACACACCTTTGTTCAATTCTGGTCTATTAAGCTTATCAATCCTGTAGCCCTGAGAGTCCAAATAGGATTCGTACTCACGAGGAATGGTGTTTCTAGGGAATTGACATACATTACACGTGAATGTGCTGGTATTGGAAAATTGCATCAACGGGTTTATGTAGGTTCTGCAACGACGACATCTCGGTGGGCCTATATCAGAGTCATCGCCAGATTGCTTACCGAGTTTTGACATATCCACAACAGGAACTGGCTCTTCTGTATCGAGCACTGGAGCAAATGGTCTCACTGTCACAGATAATGGCAACTTAGTCGCCTTTCTGAGCGTTTCTGTCTCGGGAACAAAGTACATCGATGATCTAATGTATTTGGAAGATGCTGTTCCTTGATCTATCGCATGGAACTGTGTCCCTGCAGCAGGAGGAGCTGCATTTTCAAATGTAAGGAAAGAAGGAAAGCTTCCATCACTCTTGATCTGTGAGTACTTGACCTGATCATAATATCTGTGTTCCAGTAAATGTAGATCAGAATCGTCTTTCATCTGGCCCGAGTTAGATTTGGCGCCTACCTCAACTGACAGTTGAGAACGTTCTAAATGTTGACGGGGACTCTTTAATCCCTCTGTTTGAGGTTGCATGGTTGGAAGAGGTCCTGGAATGGGCGATCCTACACCATTTCCCTCGTCGTGAAATTTTCTTGTGGCTCTTTTGGGCTTGGTACGGTTGATTGTCATGCTTTGAAACCCGTTATTTAGGTCTTCATGTCTATTATTTTGCCCATATCCTGGAGAACCGTTCACTGTACCACCAGATGGTGCTCTATCAAACGACATTGTTTCATTAAAGGTTAGGTTAGCTCAAGATGACTCCTTTGTATTTAAACCGATAATACGGAAATGTCAAAATGATTGCCCGGATGAAAAAACAATAGATAATACAAGAAATCGAGTAATAATTAAAATGAGGAATCACGATTTATATAAACGAAATAAGACAGACATTAAAGGAAAAAAGTCAGTAGAAGTATAAGACAGCAGTTATCAGACTTCAGACAGAAGAATATAGAAGATGGATATAAGATGCAGGCAGATAATGATTATGGGATTGTAGACTGGAAAAAGCTCAATACCAATTGTAGCGCTTACGCCTTACCAGCCGGGTCACTTAAGTTTGAAACATTTAAAGATGGTAGCTGGTCTGCTAATCTTTCTACCGATTTCTTAATGGCATTCTATATTACAAACTGTACAACTGATAACTTATCTCAAATGATATCAAATAATCTTACAAACATTACTGGAGTTAAAGCAGATAATGAAGCATTTCGCATGTATACTGATACAGACAGCGGCCATGTATTTATAGCATTAATGTTCACTACCAGTGGGGCTTGTGCAACGTCATGGATGCTTGCTTTGCTTCTTTATTTATCCCCCAAGCAGAAAAGGAAGTCTTGGCTCACACAATTATCGATAATTATTTATTCAATTACATTCACAGTTTTGTTGTACAAGTTAACAAAGGTTTCGGATGAGGAGTATCACAGTGGTGTTTTAAACGTAATTAAACTCACGGAATACATGTATAATAATGCAGAAGTCAAAGTGCTTCTTACTTTGGGTCAAGCCTTGACTCACATAGTATGGTGGGAGATTGTTTTTCACATTACCAGACCCAGATTTAAGGCCATATCAGGTGTAATAGGTGCACTTTTGATTGCAACAAATTTGATATTGAATGCTATATTGAGGTGGAACTATAATTCAAAATTTGATTTTCTGGCTTTGAATGAAGTTATGAATGTCAGGAGTCTAAACATTACAACGGTATCATTCCAGATCATGATTGATTTTTGGTTTATTTCAAGCATACTTTACTATACTATAGTTGTGAAAAGTCCTAAGAATGTATCTTATTCAAGTCGCTTACTTCCACTTGCCTTGTTCAACATCGTCTTGATAACCTTGCACCTTTTGATTAATTTTTTCGATGTCACTCTTTTCAGCCTGAATTGGGCGACATTGAAATGGTTAAAGGTCATTCCTGCAATTATAGAGGTTCTTCTGGTAGTAACAGTATGGGAATGGATTTTCAATATAAGGTTCATAGAAAAGAGGTCAGAGTTACTGGGTGTTTTAGGTAGAAGAGTAAGCATAGATGACGTCTTGACGACTCAATTCCAAGGCAATGATAACTACAATTCATATTGCGGAATGAAAGGTATAAAGTGGATTTCGTCACTATTTAACAAGATCTACCCGAAAAGAATAGTTGAATCAGCGGACGTTTCTGATATTACAAGCGGTGTGGATATCACTAATTCTAATACTCACACAACCAAAAATTCACTGGGAGACAACTCGTTCGGTAATGTATCATCTAACACTCTACAAGCATCAAATATCAACAGAAATGGCCAAAGTTCTAATTTTACAGAGGTTTCAGGGCATCACGATCTGAATGTTCTTGGCAATGATCTTGCAAATGATTTCGAGCAATTTGCCGAAGAAGACGAAATTCATATCGACGACTATGACATTAATGATGATATAGATGACAATAACGATGATGATGATACTAGTTCAATCACTTCACATCACCCTTCCGGACAGATTCAAGAACAACCTCCTGCATTTGATACTCATCCAGGTTTTAATACTGGAGATTACTGGCATGACGAGAAATGATTTTGGTTATATACACTCCAAGAAATATTCCAGAAATTTCTCGAACTATCTAGATAATGATCCGATTATTGATTCCTATGGATAAGAAATATATATATTATGTATTATAAACTTAAAGTACTCAATTAATCTTTTAGTAGCGATATGTTGTCTATGCGATTAAGTAGTGGAGATATAGCAAAGACTATTATCACTAGAACTGGGACTCGAAACTTGTCCAGAGTTTCAGTTGCAGTTCCTCTTTTCAGAAGAGCAACGGCTGAATGGCAAACATCAGCTAAAGTTGAGACGAGATATAATGGGGTTAGGATAAATGGATTACTGAGGTTGAATCAGATCAGGGGATTCCACAGCGATCTACCTAGAAGGATGCAGATGCAAATGAACAAGGAAGAACAAGATAACAGACCTGCTTTGGAGAAGTTTGGTACAGATTTGACCCAGTTGGCTAAGGATGGTAAGTTAGACCCTGTGATAGGAAGAGATGAAGAAATAAGACGTACGATACAAATTTTATCCAGAAGGACCAAAAATAACCCCGTTTTGATAGGTAATGCAGGTACAGGAAAAACTGCTGTGATGGAGGGACTTGCTCAGCGTATATTGAAAGGCGAGGTACCGGAGTCAATGAAAGATAAAAAGATAATAACCTTGGATTTGGCAGGCATAATATCAGGATCAAAATTTAGGGGTGACTTTGAAGGAAAGTTGAAATCAATTTTGAAAGAAGTTGAAGAGAAAGACGGTAAAGTTATTTTATTTATTGACGAACTCCACCTATTAATGGGATTAGGTAAAGCAGAGGGGTCAATTGATGCTTCTAATATGCTTAAGCCGGCTTTAGCAAGAGGGAAGTTGTCTCTTTGTGGTGCAACGACCATTGAAGAGTATAGGAAATATGTCGAAAAGGATGCTGCATTGGCAAGACGGTTTTCTGCTGTGCTTGTGAACGAACCAAGCGTCCAAGATACAATTTCAATTTTACGTGGTCTTCGAGAGAGATATGAAGTGCATCATGGTGTTCGTATTACTGATGGTGCTTTAGTAACAGCTGCAGTTTACTCCAACCGTTATATCACTGATCGTTTCTTACCAGATAAAGCCATTGATTTAGTTGATGAAGCTAGTTCCACGTTGAGATTGCAGCACGAGTCCAAACCAGATTCAATTGCTCAGCTTGACCGTGAAATAATGACAATTCAAATTGAACTCGAATCTTTGAGAAAAGAAGACGATCAACTTTCCATTGATCGTAGACTAAGGTTAGAAGATGACTTAAAAGTCAAAGAAGTAAGTTTGAAAGAACTTACTGAACAATGGGAGAATGAAAAGAGGCTGATTGAGGAAATCAAGAATGCTAAGTCTGAATTAGAGCAAGCTAGGTTTGATTTGGAGCAGTCCCAACGAGAAGGTAATTATGGTAAAGCTTCAGAGTTGCAATATTCTACAATTCCCAAGTTGGAGATAACATTAAAGAAGGCGACCGAACAACTGACCGAAATAAATAAGTCAACTTTGTTACATGATTCCGTAACATCGGATGATGTGGCGAGTGTGATTTCAAAAATGACAGGAATTCCTGTCAGTAATTTAATGAAAGGTGAGAAGGACAAGCTTTTGGATATGGAAGATACATTAAAGCAAAAGGTAGTTGGACAAGACGAAGCAATTCATGCTGTTGCTGATGCTGTTAGATTACACAGAGCTGGTCTTACTAGTGATAAGAGACCAATTGCATCCTTCATCTTCCTAGGTCCTACTGGAACTGGTAAGACTGAGTTAACTAAGACATTGGCTGAATTTTTATTCAACGATAGGTCTTCTGTTGTGAGATTTGACATGTCAGAGTTTCAGGAGAAGCACTCTTTGTCTCGCCTTATTGGCTCACCACCGGGATACGTTGGTTATGATGAAAGTGGTGAATTGACTGAGGCTGTAAGGAGAAAACCTTATTCCGTCGTGTTGTTCGATGAATTTGAAAAGGCCCACAGTGATATTTCAAAGTTGTTATTACAGGTTTTAGACGAAGGATATTTGACGGATTCTCACGGAAAGCATGTCGACTTCCGTAACACCATCATTGTCATGACATCCAATATAGGCCAAGAAGTTTTACTTGCAGATTCTGATGCCAATGAAGATGGTCATATCAATGAGAAGACAAAGAACTCTATCACAGACCTTTTAAGACACCACTACCCTCCAGAGTTCTTAAACAGATTAGATGATGTGCTTATTTTTAACAGATTATCGAAGTCATCTTTGAGAAATATCTTGAATATTAGGTTAAGTGAAATTACTGAAAGATTGTCGGATAGGCGAATTCTGTTAGACTTAACTGATGAGGCAAAAGAGAAGTTGACAGAATTGGGCTATGATCCAATTTATGGTGCGCGTCCTTTGAACAGAGTTTTACAAAGGAAGGTATTAAATCCTTTGGCCATGCTTTTGATCAAAGGACAAATCAAAGAAGCAGAGACTGTTTTAGTTGAAGTTAAGAATAATGATATTCACGTCAAACCAAACAATGAGGCGGACACTAAATAATGTGGTAATATCACGGATGAACTTGTAAATAGTAAAATTTTTTGAATATATTTAACTAGTTAAGAAATTGAAAATGTTAATTCTACAAAACTTTACCAACTGTAGCACCGTCAGCAATCCGTTTTTCATCATCGGAAACCTTCTTAAGAGCCTTACCACCTCGAATTTGACCCAAAAGTGCATTGATATTTGGGGGATCAGATGATCCAAGAGATGGAGGAGGGATGCCAGATGGAGGTGGAGGAGGAGGAGGAGGAGCTTCTGGTATACCTGGAGGAGGAGGAGGTGGAGGAGGAGGAGCTTCTGGAATACCTGGAGGAGGTGGAGGAGGAGGAGCTTCTGGCATATTCGGAGGAGTATCAAATGTCTTCTCAGCTTGTGGAGGGGGTGGTGGTGGTGGAATGGATGGCAACCCAGGGGAATCACCTTTGTCAAACCTAGATGTGAAGTCAGGTTGAGGAACTGGTGGGGGCGGAGGAGGAGGGACAGCCGAAGATGAATCTCCATTAGATCCATATGGTTGCTCTGATGTGAGTTCATATCCATTGGAATGTCCATTGTTACCAGGTGGTGGTGTAGCGAAGTCATCAGTATCAGAATCATCATCACGAACAGGTGAGGAAGGCTGAGGGATACCAAAGGAATTTGGTTGGGTTACCAGCTGTGCTTTACTTTCAGGTAAAGGCTCTGTTTTCTGCTGCGTTTCTACAGATGGCGTCTTCTCCGTAATACTTGATGAGCTAGGCATTCCACCAAAAAGCAAGTTGGCTAACTGAGCAGCCCCAGCCCTGTTTGGAGCATCATCTTCACTTACATTGTCTTCATCATCACTCCAATCATTATCATCAGCCAACCCTCTCTGGGATGCTCTCTGAGCAGCAGCCTTCTTGGAATCAAAGTTCTTTTCTTGTTCTTGAACATTAGCCTTAAAGAATGGGTTATTGTTGGCCAGAGTTTCAGTAGACTGATTGTTATTTTGTAATTTCGAGAAAGGATTACTCGAATGTGCAGTATTGTTGTCTTGATTTGATGCTCCATTTGGCTTGAATAGAGCAGGATCTTTGCTTGGAGCCGAGATTTCCTGGCCTTGACTATTAGAAGAAGCGGTAGACTTCTCTTCAGATTGTCTTGGCTCATCCCAATCATCATCGCTGTTCTCCTCTGTTTCCCTTCTCTTGATATCTTCCATTTCTTTTCTTATCTTTGCCAATCTAGCATCCTTTTGTTGTTGCTTGCGAGCTTTCCTTTCTTGCTCCTTTCTCTCTAACTCTTGTTTCTGCTTCAATAAGGCAGCATATTCTTCATCATCATCATCTTCTTCAGAGGAATCTTCCACTTCAGGTGGTGGAGCAACTTGATTTGGCTGATTTGGCTGATTTGGAACAAATGGCTTTTGTGAAATAGGGGTTTCGTTTATACCTTTGTCTGACCCAAGTCCCTGTTCATTTATGGGTGTATAGGACAGCTGTTGAACAGTTTGGGCATGTTGAGGTTGCTCCTCTGGTTTAGCAGGTTCTTGACTCTTATAATTTGAAGATACCGAGCTTGCGGATACCAGTGGGGAAGGTTGATTGCTCTTGGGAACATCTCCCCTACTCCTAGAAATACCTAATTTAGCTAACCTTTCGCTCATTCTCTTTCTGGCCTGTTCCTTGATATATTCAGCTCTTTCTTCCGGAGTATTATACTTAACTTCAGATTGATCGCCATAGTTTCCAACTTGCTGCTGTTGCAGTGGTGTAAAATTATGATTCAGGGAGTTAAAAGACTGAGACGAAGTGATAGGAGATTTTGGTTCCACCTTGTTTGACAATGATTGTTTGTTTAACTCATTGATGAATTCACGAGTTTCCGAACTCACACCTTCACCTTTCTCCCACTTCTGGTCACCTATTTCCTCCTTGTTAGTTACCTGTAAGTAAGTAATGCAAGACTCTTCTAATTCCTTAATACTTTGTTCAATGTCCTTAATTACTTGAATTCTATTCTCCTTTTCCTTATTAATTCCTTCTTCTTCTTGTTGGAGTTTTAGATCAAGGTCCGTATTATTACTACCAACTGCTTTTCCAGTCAACGCTGCCATACGTTGTTTCAAGAGTTGTTTTGATCTGAATTTCTTCCTGTCAGATTCTGTAATTTGGCCATTAGGACCAGTTCCAACAATTCCAGCTTCACTATCATTAGGATTCCAATTAGGATTCTCTTTGATCAATTTCAATTTGAAAAGCTCAATTTTCTTCAACGAGATCTCATTGTTGACTCGTTGGATTTCCGAAATCATATTAGGAACCTTGTCTTTTGTGAGATGATTCAACCTTTGTAATAATTGTCTTTTCTCGTTTAATGATCCTCCACTTGAAACAATTTGGCCCAATTTTGACTGAACCGCTCTTATGTTTCTCTTTAGGGTCTCTATAGCATCCAAATCTCTTGACTGTAATCTCTTGTTTGAAATCTGTGCATCTTGATCCTCAGCATCAAGGGCCTCAAGTAAAATCTTCTTTTCATGAATGTTTTTCTTTAATTGTTCTATCGTTAAGTTAGCGTCACTGGAAGAACCTTGTCTAGAATCTAAACCAGAATCTTCACCTTTCCTTCTATGACGGGAATTTGACACGTAACCAAAATTATCATCATTATTCTTGAACCTGGAACCATCTGCTTTTGTAGCCTTAGAGGTAACAGAAGCATTGTTGTTAGCATTTGATGCACCTCCTTTCAAGGAGTTTTTTAAACTGTCCATTGAATCTTGAAGATACCTTGTGGATGGTGGAATCAATTCGGGCGGTAACCTTATTGGAATCTCGAAGCCATTGAGTCTTCTATAAACTAAATGCATAGCCACTGCAAACTCATCCTTATTTAATTTACCTCTATCGTTTGAGTCAGCAAGGTTCCAAATAGATTCTAAGTCCGGTCTACTCAAACCAGATTTACCAAAAACGCTTAGGGCAACATCTCCATCAACGAAACCTTTTCTAGTTGGATCCCAGGCTGAAAAAATTCCATCATAAATCTGTTTCTCTTGCTTGGTGATAGCCCATGTCACATTACCTTTCAATGAAGTATCCATGGCATTTTGTAAGTTGTGACTAGGAAGTTGAGAGCTAGGCAAGAAGTGTTGTTCCATAGCATTCATACCCGGAATACCACCAGTGGGTGTGGATACAAAACCCCATTGTCCTGGCTTTCCAGTCACTTGAGGTTGAAGTTGAGAGTAACCAGTCAACTGTGGCTCCAAACCAGTACCTTGTGCCTGTAAAGGGCCCGAGTTATTTGGGCCACTATACTGAAAACCTGTGGTCTGTGGTTGGAAACCGGGTCCAGTTTGTTGCCTATGTATTTGAGATTGCATTGGCGCCTGCTGAGCAACTTGTTGGTTCTGATAACCTGTAGATTGGGGGTTCAATTGAGGTGCTTGAAAACCGGTGGATTGAGGTTGAAGAGATTGAGGTTGGAACCCAGTACTTTGGCTATTAAGAGGACCAGTCTTTTGAGCTGGAATCAAACCAGCTGTCTGTTGTGGCTGTAATGGAATCAAAGTACCACCACCTGTCCTCTGTGAAGTTAATGGGACTTGATCTATTCCAGTCTGATATGATCCCACAAAATTAGATCCTGTCCTTTGAGCTGCCAAGCCTTGACCATATCCCGTAACCTGAGGCTGGAAAGAAGTAGTTGGAGGAGCATTGAATCCAGTGCCCTGAGGTGCCAACCAATCATCCTGGGTCTTCCCGTTGTTAGCAAATTGCTCAAATGGCGTGTTTGCCAATATTTTGGAGGGATCCTCTGGAATATTGAAGTTTATTGCATCCACAAAACTTTTCACTTCGTTCAGCCACTTTTCAGGGATATAAGAAGGTAAGGCATCACCCCTTTTGGACATGCTACATAAGTGAAGACTCAAAGCAAATTCTGGAAAGAGAAGAGATCCTGACTTGTTGGTATCAGATAACGACCATATCTCAGCGAGCGTCACAGGGGGAAGACCAGATCTCAACAAGATCTTACTTGCTGAGTCGCCACTAATCGCCTGCTCTCCTTTAGGAACTGCAGTTCTAAAAAGATGCTCATATTTCTTCTGGTCCTCCGCAGTGATAAATGATAGTCTTATGCTAGGTATTTTTATCTCACTGTTCTCTATCACAGTAAGTTCTGAACCACCTTGTTGGAACCCGGTAGGTTGAGTCTGAATGAACCCAGTTTGCTGAGGTTGCAACTGAACTGTCGCTCCAAATCCCGTTGCCTGACTCTGAAACCCTCCTTGAAACTGAGGTTGTTGCAATTGCGGTTGGTACATGCCTGGCTGTTGATTCTGGGTGGGTGGTTGCTGATAGAATCCTGTTTGCTGGGGTTGGAATTGCTGTTGCTGTCCATAACCACCAGCATAACCTGTTTGTTGACCACCATACCCAATAGGCTGCTGATTATAAGGGTTATACATGATTATTCATGCGATAATCTGGATTGATTGCTCTAATTGATGATTCTCTTGTAATATATGACATGTAATGATCTTTGAAAGCCGCCAGTCCACGGAAATTCTGACTTCGAGATTAGAGCGACTAAACTGCAAAAACACACGCAGGTATTTACAGGTTATCCCGAGTTGCTGCAAATTGAAAAATAGGAGAACAGAATGTTATATAATATCTAATAAATATATAGAAACGAAGCAGTTAATAGTACGTACCAGATTGAGTCATATATTTTTTGAGTCATGAAGAAACATCAATTGCCTCGTCCCAGAAATCTATCTCTAATTGAGTGACTTTGTTGAAGATATCAACAAGTTCATCGAGCCTATGTTGATTCATTGGAGTAGAAACAAGTAGTTTTTGAAGTGCTTCCTTACCACTATTGTAAGCGTCTCTGTACCAATCAGAATTATAGTCATCGAGCCAGGAAGTATAGGTGTCAGCTTTAAGTTGTGAATCCAACACACCTAAGGTTATGGGGCTATTTTGCTCTCGGATTTTAAAGCCAAAAGCTCCAGCTTCAAAGTAACCATGTAAGCACGGAGCCAAAGCGACTTTGATAGCCAAGTAGTCTTCATTCTTAGCTATGTTGAGCAAAAAATCACAATAATTTAAGCAAGCTCGACCTGGTTTTAGCTGGAGATCTAACGAAGGGTCATTATCATAGTCAATATTATACTCTTTAGAGAGTCTTGATTTATGTCTTTCTAGTTCCTTGGCAATTGAACCACAGATTGTAGCGTCCAAATATACATTGTGATTTGTAGGTGCAACAGCTGAAGCTAAACCAACACACTGTGCATAATTCACCAAGTAATAATAGTCTTGCTTCAAAAAGTAAAGGAATGACTCAAAAGGAAGAGCATTCTTCGATAAAAGTTCAACAAAGGGATGGGTTGTATAAATCTTCCAATTCTCTTTAATCTTAGGATGAGTTTTAAAGAAGTCTAAGAACGAATCATATTTTCCTTCGATAAGAGAACTGACGTCACTAAGATTTGACTCAAGCATCTTACTAATGCGAGTCTCAGGAGTCACCAAATGATTCAAAGGTCCGTTTCCATGTCCCAATTTAGTGCCCATAGAGTTCAATGTTTTATGAATATAATCTATCGAAATCAAAAGTGAATGCTTCAATTCTACTCCCTTTGCTAAATTTGCTGCTATTGATGATGCTAACGTACATCCAGAGCCATGGTTATCCTTAGAGTCAATGAAATCTGATTGAACAACAGTGATCTTATCAGATTTAGATTCATACAATACGTCTAGCACTTGTAAGTCCTCTTTTCGATACTGACTCACCTCACCTTCGATAGGAGCATTTTTCTCTTTATTCCAGATTATATGTCCACCTTTAATAAGTATATTTGTGCAACCAAGTTTCTTCTGTAACTCAACAGTAAACTTAGTAAAATCATCCAAAGTTCTTATTTCAGGTGCCTCTCCTTTACTGACAATCTTCCACAAAATCCGTGCTTCATCAAAGTTGGGTGTAACAAGATAACTGTTAGCTATAATATCATTAATACATAAGTGCATTGCCTCTTCATCCAATAATTTTGAGCCAGATGTTGAAATCATCACAGGATCAAGGACAATTCTTATATTGTGCTTCTTGAGAAATGGAATATACTCCTTAAGAACTCTAATGGACTCGATTGTCAACATTCCAGTCTTGATCACATTCAATAATGGTTTATCATATCCTTCAATAAAATCATTGAAGTTGGCTTCCAATATGTCCCTCACGAATGACTCAGGTGTTTTTTGAATGTTATATACTTTCTGTGTATTCTGAGCTGTCAATGCCGTGATACAAGTTAATCCATAAACCTTATGGGTTGCGAATGTCTTAAGATCTGCTTCTATTCCTGCCCCACCTGAGCTATCTGAACCAGCAATGGTTAGAACAGTAGGGAGATGAAGTTTCCCCACAAAATTGTCACCATTGAGCTTTAGTACATCAAGATCTGACATGTTTGTATCTTAATAACCTACTAGCAGAAAAAACAGTTACCTTCTAACAATAGTCATACTATAATGTAGATGATTCAGAGTCGGTCAATATGCAGGCTGGGATTTTACTAATCTGGCTTAATTGCGCTAGACTAACCCGTCAACGGCTTTACCATTAATCTAAGTATGTTGAGTGTTCCATATTCATTAACTGGCTACAATAGTTCACAGCGCTTTAGATTGAAAACTGTTACAGTTCGAATTTTCTTTAACTATATAAATATAAAAGGAATTTGAGTTCAATTGAGTTTGGTTGAATTGGTCTGCTTCGAACCGAGCCTGGAATACTGGGCAACCAAATCTAACTCACATTTCAAAGTCTCTTCTCTATATCTAGCTCTTATATCAGGGACATTAGTTTTTTCAATATTGTTGCCTTGAACTCCTCCTAACAGGAAATTCTTTCCAAGCCAATGCTCCTTGATAGAAGCCTCATAACCAGACTGTTTGACAGAATTGCTTGCAAGCTCGCACATATCGACACTTGAAAGTTTGTATATTTGAGCTGCAACAGAGTATTCCTCAATCAACGGTTCCTTGGTGTACGAAAACTGTAATGGATCATCTGTAGATAATGAAATGTTCATACCCTTCTTAAAGAATCCATAGAACGGGTTCTTGTCGTAGGTCAAGAACAAGGCGTTGTTGGACAAAGGAGACATAGCCAACCCAATTTGGTCAAGATAGTACAAATATTGTACAAATGGAATCTTCCTCAACAAAATACCATGTGAAATAGAGTGAGAAGTCAAGAAAGCACTCATCAAGTGGTCCGGATCTCCAGCCTCACCACAGTGTGGTCTCAACACAAAGGTATTGAAGCCCAATTTTGCTCTCAATTGGTTAAGTGGTGTCAAATTCACAAAGAGATAGTATAAGTAGTAGGAATAGGGTGGGTTGACTGCAAAATCCCAATCCTTTGCATTCGGATACTTTCTTGATTGGGAAATGCTCTCGTTCTTGGATTCATCATCCACTGAATCAAAACCAACTACTCTCTGTAAGAAAACATGCAACTTAGGGTGTGAGTGTGGGTTTATTGAAACCTCATATAAGGGTTCAAACAAGTTTCTTATGATATCATTGAAATTATGAATATTTCCATTCTTTTTGTACAAGTCATATAATCTAGGTACTTGAACTAACCAACGAACATTGTGACTCAAGAGATTGTTATCAATTACCCATGCCGCAAGCTTGTCCCACTCATGGATTGATCTTCCATAAATTGAGATTCTTAATTCACTCATTTGATACTTAGAGCTCTCAAGATCTTCAATAACTTGCTTGGTAAGCTCAGCTAAGTAACTACCATTTATGAAATTGTCGGTCTTCAAAAATATCTCTCTTAATCTGGATTCTCCAATTGGATTATACTTGAGATTGAACTTATCAAATCTATGAAAAGTGTCCTTATGGGCATGCATATCTAAAGTATCGATGGAAAGATCATAAGCTGTAAGGTTCAAAGACTCAAAAACTTCCGATAATGTCAATATTTTACCATTTCTGAAAATAACTTGTTGATTTGGTTCAGTCTTCAACTTGTACTTAATGAAACGAAGTAAATGTTTCTGGTTCATACAAGCAGAGTGATGAATATGTGTGTCAACCTTACGAACATTATAAAAATCTCTATGAGGATTGCGCTTTGATTGTTTACTCTCTTCAAATTCGTTTAACAAGTAGTAAAGATCCCATTTCGTCTCCAAATATTGTAACCTCTTATAAGCGAACGACTTGGAAGGTCCATAGGAAGACACTTTGACCATAGTGTTCAAATCGATATAGTAATCTCTCAATGTTGGAAGCTCGACAATGGCATTCCCTGTTTCCTTGGAATAAACTTGATATACTCCATTTTCATCTTGTCCAAAAGTATAGTCTTTGGTGGGTTCTGGAATGGGGACCTTGGAAAAATCGAACTCCTCCTCTGCCTCATGATTTGCTCCAGGCAGTTGATTGAACTTGTTTTTTGACTTATATGTGGGTTTTGGAGGAGGTGGATAGATCACCCAATCTTCCTTGTTCTTTGGATTATCTAACTCGTTTCTCTGAAATGAAAGATCCAAGTACTTATGTCTCATATCAAGACACATCTTTACATTTTGAAACAACTCAATGAGTTCATCTGATGCGTATTCATCCGGGAAAGCAATTGGGTTGTCTTTAATGTTATCATATGATTTTGGTGGACTTCCTTGATTAGACTGCACAGGGTCGTAGGATAAATGATAAGGAAAATCAATGATGGATAACCTTCTTCTAATTGTGTTTTTTGGGCTACTTCCTGGTACATGGTCACTATGTTCATTATCAAGATGTAATGCTTTGATCTTGAGCTCGTGTTCCTTTAAAAACTTTTCTTCCGTGGTTGAATAGTGAGCAGAATTGTAAGAGGTGGCAAGATCAATATCACTGTGAAACTCGAATGGCTCGAATTCATCATCATTTTTCCCATTTGCCAGTCTGGTAGGGCTCTCCCTATCACTCTTGCCTGGGATATCCATATTGAAATGTTTTTTTTTTTACCTATGTTTAAAAGAATATATATCATAAAAGATCCGATAATTGTTTAGATGATCGCTCCTGGATATTACTAACAAATTAGTATTTCACTATATTTCAAAAGAAGGAATATATTAAATTAAATAACAAACATTATCTAAGGTATCTTAAATCATTAATAAAGCCGAAAAACTGATAACAGATATAAAAAGGGAAGCAAAGCTACTTGGATTGACAGAAGGAGCAGCTAAACCATGTGAAGAGGAAGAAGAAACGGATGCCGTGTGAGATGTGGATGATTTGTGAATAATAGTATGTGTTGTGGTGTGAGGCTTGGACTTAGACTTAGTCTTGGTAGATGACGCAGGTGTATTTGTAGAAGAATTTGCAAGGGTCTTCTTTAACTCACTAGCCAGAGAGGCCGAATTTTGAAAAACATCTTGCCTTTTTTTTAAAACATCACCCTCTGCCAATTCCTCTCCCAAAACCAAACTTCTCTTAAACAAGCTCTTCACATCGCTTGTGAGAGCAGATTTCAAAGTTGCATCATTCAATGCCCTATCTATGGTGTGTTGAAGCAAACCAGAGTTCCAAATTGATGAGATGAGCAACTTGTAGGAACTCAAACTAGAGACCAAACCACTGATATCAAGGTTAGATACGGCACCCTTAAGTAACTCAACAGTAATGTTCTGGAACTCCTGGTTATTGAGCAACGTAATCACAGTGTTATTGATCAAACCAGATTCAGTAACAGCACCGAGTATTGTAGTTAACAAGTCTCCGACATTGCCTCTACGTTCGAGTTCAACCGGGCTGTAGCTTCTTGCAAGGATATCATCTATCTCATCTCTCTTAGTGAGATTACCCAAGTGCAATATGTCGCCGAGATCTAATCCTCCTGACTCAAGGAATCTCTTACCAATGCCGAACACTGTTGACAAGAACAGGGGATCTTCGATCGCACCAGCAACAATAGAATAGACAAGACCTGACTGATCCAAGGCAACCCACAACTCTGTAGTGTTGTGAGTTTTCAATATGTCCAATCCTTCGCGTAATCCAAAAGAGAGTATCTCTCTCGTAAAGCTATGCGAGAGTAAAAATAATGTGCTCTTGGGCAAAATCTCAGTGTCCTTTACACCAACCAAAATATCTTCAAGGATTTTTTCAAATCCATCATTCACTAAGAAATGATTTATGTCGCCTGCAATTGATTCTATTGACCGTTTAGAAATTGAATTCTTCGCTTCGTCAGCAAGTAGTGGAGCAATTGATCTTTGTAAAATAGCAACTGGGTCAATATCAAATTGTTCAGAAGATGGAGATACTGACAGTGCATTGATAGCAGTGCATGCAGTTAAAAATCCAGCAAGTATTTTGGAGAACCTCATCTTAGTAACTAGTTCCTGATAGCTTGAATGATTATCGCTGTATAGTTCAAGTATCTTTTAAATAATATTCCAATACATGGGGATCTTCTTAATTTAAAGGGCTTTGAATCCATGCATTATACAGATCCCGTATGTACATGCTCATGGCTTTTTGCAACTTAAAATCTCCTTTTTTGGCCATGATATTTAGTAAGTAAGCCCATGATTTCTAAACATCTTTTTGCAGTTGTATAAAAAACTCCGAATTTGGACAGAGTTTGTTTACCCAAAAAGGAAATTAAAGATGTGAATTATGTTATATGCAGTCATCGACAGATCTGGATATGGAACCATATCTTGGGATCCAAGAAACTTCCAAAAAAGAGGAGCATGTTCCCAAAACGTTTTATGCTTTACACGGGAGTTATTTAGACCAAAGAGTACCATGTCTCCTCAAAGGTTACCATTTGTTTATTTCTATCTAAGGTAATAAATATACAGGTAGCTTAATTTGTAACTGGCCTCCAAAAGCTTCAAGCTTATAGCTGTTCGTAAACCCCAATGGATCGTAGATATCACCGGACAAAGATAAATTGCCGATCCCTCCGGCATCTATGGTCTCGCCAACGTTAGGTGGGAATGAGCCAGAGTCATTCATCTCGTGATTATCAGATATAGCCTCACCAAAATGCGTATCTAGACCATCAGTTAGGCGGTCTTCACTGGCGGAGTCTGAAGGAATGTCTGGAGAAATATTAAAACCGACGCCATTGCTGTTCAGACTAACATTCTCACCGTTCCGTCCATTGTGGTTATGATCTCTTTTGCCATTACCGTTCTCTCTTGTCGAGTCTCGATTATTACCCAGTTCAAAAGATGTTCTCTCTTCGTCTAATAGAGTTCTACTGTTATTTCCTCGTGAGAGATTGTCTTTAATTGCAAAGCTTTCTTCTGCAGTATTCAGAGGAACTATGTTCGAAGATCCATTCCCTGATAGATGTTTTGAATTTTTGAAATCGTAGTAGTTGAAGCTAAATGCGAGAAAGTAATTCAAGTTCATTAATGTGGAGCTCTGGAATTGATGGGTTAAATGTTTTGGACAATTAAGAGTTCCATTTAAGAGTGAACTAGAAGTTCCTGATAATATGGAGGATGAAAAGCAGTTAATTTTGATGCTTGGCGTCACTCTATATGAATTCTTATGATCAATGACTTTGTCTGAGCTTTCACAATGAAATGCCTCCTCTGCAACTAAGTGCACAGAAACACCAACAACTTTCACTGTTCCAGACCCATGAGGATTTATGTCTAGAACAAAGCAGATATCATCACCAGGATAGTAATATGATTTGCTTAAGGAAATAGAACAAAGAGGGGCAGTGTTGACCTGAATCTGGAACCGATTTTTGAGATCATAAGGTAGTTGCGCAATATAACCTTCTTCTGAGTCTTTGTCTATAATGTGTATGCTTTTTTTCCGTTCTGATGTTGAAACATGGGGCATATTGTGAAGATCAGATTTGATTAACTTGGCCAAATCTTCAAAAAATGCATCTTTGGCATCGGAAAAGTCTATATTATTATCCCCTGATTTAGCTGATTTCTCTGATTCTTCCAAGATACGCGCATTCCATGACTTATCAACAGTAACTTCTTGCAAATAATCCTTCTGTAGCCACCCAGGATTATTTCCCTTTCTTTCACCTTTGACATGGTAGGGAAAGTATACCGCTACGGGATTCCTCTTCTGGCCATGACTAAAACCTAAGATTAGTGAGTACCGAATTGATATCAAACCTTGATCACCCACGGGTCCTGTCAGGTTTGCATTATATGAGGGTGGTAAATTCTTTATTTTGGGGAACACAACATGAAATTTCTTAGTTCCTTTGGGTGGGATTCTTATATCAGTAAATAATAATGTCTGCGATGTAGTATAAATCGGAATGATGGAGTCTACAAGTTCACTCAATGGCAATTCGCCAGCATTATCTTGATTCCCCTTACCTTCTTTAGAAGGCGTTTCGTACGTGTTGAATGAATAAACTAAATCTTGAATCAAATATCGTAACTTCTCGTCAATTTCGCTGTTTCCTTCAATCAGTAAGTCATTAACCCCTCCCAATTTACCTCCAATAACTAGTCTTCTTGTAAGATTATCTCTGATAAATGGAACTGTTTCCAATATCTCTTCTTTTGCATCATCGTAATCGTCGGCTTTGTCACCATGATACTGGCTAGTATAATCATTATTTGACCACCAGCTGCTGTTACGCAGCGGGGCATTGAACTGATACGACGACAGTGATGTATCGATCTTGTAATTAAGCACTATATAGCCGAATAGTTGAATATATCCTAAAAATATTGTTATATCATTAGACTTTTCATGCTCAATTAGTTGTTTTTCAGCAGATCCACCGAATATGCTACTGAACCAGCCAGTTGTATTATTATCTTCTTCTTCATCTTCATTATTTTCACTGCTACTAGGATTGATAACAACATTTTTATCTTCCAGTGTGTTATGGAAGCTAATTAAACATTCTGAATGTGTGTCCGATTTTTTTGTCAGATATGTTAATGAGATAGAAAAGTGATCATTCATCTTCTTGATGAATGGTGGTCTGGAATAATCCCATTGGAGCTGATGGCTCAATGGCTTTTCTGACAGCATCAAGTTATGATGTATTTGCTTCTTGGATCAACCAAAGAATCTAAGCAATAAACTTAATACCTCAAAATCTCGCGCTCGAATAAACTACAGAACGTCTAACAAACTAAATAATAGCGATCTAAATAATGGAACTGTCTTGGTTCATATTATAAAATGTAAAGATAGCAAAGGTATTTACTTCGAAATATTTGAGTACAAACTACAATTATTCAACCTTTTGTTCCCGCTTCTGAGAGGGTATAGGAGCTTGAATACCCTCTTTTTGAATTTGAGCTAACTCTTCATCTTGTGGAAAAGATTGGTCAGGACCTCCAACGCCCGATATTTGATGGAAGTCAAGGATCTCGCTGTACATCATAACTCTCCATGTATCAACAGGCAAGTCTGCATCGTTGAAACTCCAGTCAAATTTGGTTTCACATATAGGTTCATCAGTTGGGTCATGATATGGTTCCACGTATGGATGGGTTAAAGCATCAATGGCACTGATTCTCTTCTTGGGATCGAATATCAACATCCTGGCCAATAAATCAATAGCCCCAGGTTCAACATGAGTGCAATGTGCGAATCTTTTACTGAACGGTATAGGATCTCTTTGAGGTAATGATTGCACAAATCTTAATGTGTTCTCGGAACAGATGGTATCAATTACATCAGGTGGAGGGGATCCCAAGAGTTCTGTGATAATGGAAAATTGATGAATATGATCTTTACCTGGGAAAAGGGGCTTGCCCTCAATCATTTCAGACAAAATGCACCCGACTGACCATATATCTACTTCTGTATCGTACTTTTGCCATGTTAACATGATTTCTGGTGCTCTGTAATATCTAGTTGAAACGTATCCTGTCATTTGAGGATCTTGTATTCTTGCCAACCCAAAGTCGCAGATCTTCAAATCACAGTTCTCGTTGATTAAAATGTTGGAAGGTTTCAAGTCACGGTGAATAACCCCAGCTGAATGGACATATTTAAGTCCTCTTAAAATCTGATAAGTAAAATACTGTACAAATTGCTTTTCCAATGGTCTTGATGTCAAAAGTCTATGTAAATCTGTACCTTGCAACTCAGTGACAAAGTAGATGTCCTCTAAAGGCGACAAGAAAATATCGTCTAAAGTTATTAAGTTCTCATGTCTCAAATGCTTAAGGAGCTTTAGTTCTCTGTATGTACGCTTCGCTAAGACGGATGTCAGGAATGGTTTCATGATTTTCTTTACTGCAACGTTCTGACCAGTCAATTTATCTATTGCTGAGCAAACAAGTCCAAAGGCACCCATTCCAACTGGGTTTAAATCGGTATACCGATTGGTTATTTCAAACACAGTACCGAATATTTGTGTTCTAGTGAATTCTCCATCCGATGACATTCTTCTACTATTTTTATTAATTCTCTTTCCACTAGCAATGAATGTTATCAATTAATGAAGCAATACCTAAGGGGTTCTTGTTATTCAAGATTATATGTCAAATTTATAGAATATTTCACCTCTATCCTATCGAGTGACTCTAATATAGTTCTATTATTAAAACTACTTGGACCACTACGTTAAAATCTTATTCGATTATAGTTTTGCTATTCGATTTGGCTCTGTAGGCGGACATTTGTTTGCGTCTACATTTAACAAGGTCGGGTCTTATGATATAATCGGTATGGACACTACAGTATACATTTATCTTTGCATGATCATGCTTATACTAGATTATAAATAACCTTGTAGATTAAACATACAATTATCAAAAGAACTATTTATATAGGCATTGAGATTTGTTATTTGATGAGTAGAGTGTCTATACAATGTATAAATGTCATGTCTTTAACTAACGAATGTTCATCATTTTCTCCAAGGATTTGGAATCATTGTTTTTCGCAATTCCGCTTTGGGAGTCGCTGTCAATTGCATTACTAGAATCCTTTCTGTTGTATTTGAAAAGATCGAACAAAGACCAAAACTTTAAGTTTTCATCTCCTGCTACTGTGGCTAAAGTCATACTATCAGGACTGAGACAACCGCTCAAGATACGTGAAACGTGTGCACCCAAGATTTCACCAGTTTTCTGAAGCGTTGGATAGTTGTACATCGAGATGTTATTAGTGGGGAAGCCATGGGTTGCAACAATTTCAACTCCAGTACCAGATGCATATCCCCAATTTAAAGAGCTGATTTGAGATCCAGTCTCAATGGTGTTGACTCTAGCACCAGTGCTTGTGTTCCAGAAGTTAATTGTCTTATCATTGGAACCTCCACCAGTCGCCAAAAGCGATGATTGAAAAGGGCTCCAACTAAGGGCTTTCACAGCAGCCTTATGGTTCCTTTTACGATAAATTGGCAGGGATGCATTGTTATTTGAATTCAGCGAGTGAGTTTGTCTTGCATCCCAGATGCAAACGAGATTATCGTTGCTTCCACTGGCAAATTGCATTTTATCAGCCCTATACTCTATACCACAAACTTCAGCTGTATGCGAATCCTCTAATTTACTATTAAAATGAGGTGCAACTCTAACATCTGAATGGTAGATGGTACCTATACGAGAGCCACTTGTAAGAATGTGTTCACTCCAGCTCTGCGATGCGATTCTAGTTTGGTGATTATCGCAATTTAATGTTCGTAACTTAGAATTCGTTTCAATATCCCAGATTTCTATCGTACCATCGTCTTTTCCAATAGATATATATGAGCCGTCTTCGGACCAGCGTACTGAAGTTACTAATGTCTTATTAGGAAGCTCGCATAGAAGACCAACTGAGCCCGTTGATGCATTCCAAACGTACACGGCATCTTCAAGCCCAATTGCAAGTAAATTAGTCAGAGACCATGCCAATAAGTTGAGATAGAAGTCATCAACCAATCCTGGTGCATCGAGAACCCTCTCAGGAGCAGTTGGGATCTTTTTTGCTCTAGCAGAAGCAGCAGCTGGCTTAAGACATCTTGCAGATGCTTTGAAATTTCTTAAACTAGATTGATTGAACAAATCAATTGGTTTTTTCCTTTCTGGCGGTACGGGCTGAAATTGTAAAATTCTGGAGTGAACTTCCAATCCACATGCTTCTGCGACTTGGGATTGATACAACTTAGAAGTCTGCGCTTCAATATGTGTCTGTGGTGATGCATTTGGATGTAGTTCTATGTCTGTAGTCTTTAATTTTGATGATGTTGAATTATGCCTTGATGGAATGAACCTGTCTGATATTGGTACTGCTGATTGCAGACCATCAAATGATCCAGATATTAGTGAACTGGTTCTCCTTAACTTATGCTTAGGGCTAAAAGAATGCTTAGATGTGGGAAGTTGTATTGTTGATTTGGATCTTGAATTAGATATTGGTGCCTTCAAGGTTGGAAGCTTCTTCTCCGAAATGCTGAGAGCATTGGGGTGAAGTACAGTCTTTCTATTCACGTTTGGACTCATATTTTGTAAGTACGACCTCTTATTAGGAGAGGAAGCAACTAATGTGTTATCCAAAGAGGGTGATTCATAACTAAAAGTCCTCTTCTTCGAATTAGATGTCTTAACATTTTCAAAGTCTATACTAGAGTTGTTCTCAATATCTTCATCTTGAGATGAGTCGAGGAATAATGCATTCGACATTGTATTGCAACTTCACTCTAAATTAGCTTCAATAGAATATACTGAAAGAAACAATGCTAACAGAATCAGAACCGAAGAGTCTTTACTTGTAAGTAGCTATCCTTAAAGTATAGATCTAGTTGGAAAGATGGAGTGGCTTAAGGATTGTCGACTTTTCCTCAATGAAGAAAACGGTAGTCTAATTTTTATTGACTTACTGTAACTGAACAAGATATTAGCTTTGTTTATGATTTCGACTAATTAGGTACACAAATGAAATGATCAAATTTACCACCTTTTTGCGACACCACTTACGACATTGCATAGCGACATAAATCTAAGTATCGGTAATACCCGCGATAGTATGAGATAAGTGTGGATCTTATATTGCAATGGACATTTTATCCTTCAGATCTTGTGAACCATTTGATAGCAAACATGTCTTTGAAACAAGGATCTAAGTTTCCAGAGGGAATCACGTTCAACTACGTCCCAATTGACCTTAATGTCACGGATCAAGATCCATTGTCTTGTTCCAGACCAATTTCCCTAAGCTTAGACAATCTTTTGAAGAAGCACGCCAACGAGAATGTGTTGTTTGTATCCGTGCCAGGAGCATTCACACCAACATGTACAGAAAACCACATTCCACCATTCTTAAGCCATTTGGATGTTTTGAAGAAGGAAAAGAACATAGGTGCTGTGGTCGTCCTTAGTGCCAATGATGCTTTTGTATTAAATGCTTGGGGAAAGTTGTTGCTCCAGAATGTCCAGTTGAAGGACAAAAACTTACCCGAGTTGTTCTTTGCTAGCGATCCTCTTGCTTCCTTTAGTCAGGCTAATAATTTGTCTAATGATGCATCTGCTGCAGGTTTAGGCATTAGAACTGCAAGGTACGCGATAGTTGTTGGTCCCAACAGAGAAGTCAAGTACGTAGGAAAAGAGGTTGAAAGAACGGTAAAGTTCAGTGGATATGATGCAGTTTTAGATGCAAAGCTTTAGATTAGATGCTTTATAAATTTAGTATCTCTTCAGTAATTGTATATTTTAAACATAACTCATAAAATATATAAAGAGAAAAACAAGCCTTAGATGTCTAAGGTTTTATTTGGGCAACACATTTAGTTCAACTCACCAGAAGCATCGATGGTAATTCTAGCCTTGGTAGCACCAGAACCAGAACCGTAAGACTCGATAGTCTTAACAACATCGAAACCATCGACGACTTCACCGAAGACGACGTGCTTACCATCTAACCAAGAGGTAACAACGGTGGTAATGAAGAATTGAGAACCGTTGGTGTTTGGACCAGCATTAGCCATGGACAACAAACCTGGTCTGTCGTGCTTCTTAGTGAAGTTTTCGTCAGCGAACTTTTCACCGTAGATAGACTTACCACCAGTACCGTTACCTCTGGTAAAATCACCACCTTGCAACATGAATTGAGGAATGACTCTGTGGAAGGTAGATTGGGCGTAACCGAAACCCTTTTCACCAGTACACAAAGCTCTGAAGTTTTCAGCAGTCTTTGGAACAACGTCGTTGTACAACTTGAAGGTAATTCTACCCAACTTGTTACCGTTGGCAGAAACGTCGAAGTAAACTTTACTCATTATGTCAGGGGGGGGATTAAGTAAATATAAGCTTTTGGCTTTTTGATCAACAATTGATTTAATCTGTGCTGTGCCTTCAAAACCTGAGATGAACGAACGTGTTGATGTGGCCAATTTGTACTATTGCTGGCGTGTACTGGACGTCAAAGTTGGTGCTAGGGGTAAGCAGCGGCAAAACCCCACCAGTTACCCGGCCTCTTCTCCCACTACCTTCTTCTTTGTACTCTTGTTTACTCGGTTTCGTCATAGGCCAAACTCCGATGTTGCACGTGTTGATCTCACAGGGCTTTGTGCGACCCGATGGTCGCGCGAGCCTAGCCCAACGCTATCCATAATCTTGCAGTATTTCAATGCAATGTCAGGCTGGAGTAACGCGTATAAGCATTCAACGACCCATAGTGTGAGGTCTTCCCCATTAATAATAGTTAGCCCCCACTTAAATTACATTATTATTGTGAGAATTTCATTAAATAATTCTTAACTTTTTCGAAATAGTCATTCATGAGTAATTTTCACTCGAAGACCAATCTACACAAAATACGTTAGGCTGCTACGCAATTTGGTAATGGTTCATATACGGCTACCAACTTGTAATGTATGAAACTCTGTTAAGCCTGGATGTGAACCCTTCAGCACACATGAAGTACATAATACTATTTTTTTAATTACCTCTGGGTCCACGCGGGACATGTGCCCTCACCGAATTGGCGTAATTTCTGTGGGAGACATGTTGACTGACGTCGTCATGTGCATAATTTTTTGTGTCATATGACAGATTAGCTGACACTCCACTAGGCCCTAACGGGAGCAACCGCCGTAGGCCAGTCTAATATTGATACCTATTTTAAGCTAAAGGCAGTGATAACTGCTAAATATAGAGTTAAATACTTCCAGAACTGCAAAATATGGGCCAACTGATGTAGCGATGATACGTTATATGTCGTCAGTCGATACGAAGCGCTTCTAATGAGTGCAAAAGCAGATAAGATTTACAATTAAGCCCGAGGGGGTCTTCTAAGCGCATATTTATTTTAGGCCCCAAGTTCCACAAATACAAATTCTCTGGAGTTATAAAAGGACATGTAGACGGCTTAGAATTATAAAATCTCGGTATTGTCAGCGTGAATATATACATGCCAAAAAGTCGAGTGATTTATTACTGTTAACCGGATAGGTACTCGTGCGGTTTATAATTTAAAACTATTAGGCAACACTTAAGGCGCAAACCTGGATATAGACACCACGAGGTATCTAATATTGTGGGACAGAACATACTAAATTAATACAGTGTGGGCCAGGTGTTTAGCCAAAAGATATAAAGACAAGGTACATAGCCTAAAGGATCGCGTTACTGCTGTATTTGAGCTGGAAACAGCCCATTGTGGCAAGAAAGTATTGATATCGCAGCCAGTACTATAATACAATTGCATAAATAACTTAATATGGAGAAAGGTCTCAGTCCGATTACATATAATGGTTGGGTTAAGTTCATCGACTTGTACCTCAGCAAGATTTTACACAACCCTATGATATCAAGTTTATTTCTTATAATAACAGTCATTTTAATACAGAGTCAACAATATTTGGTGATATCAGCTAAAAACCAGTCAGGATTCGTATTTATAGCAGATTATGTTCTTGATATTTTATCTGCTGTGATTAATATCGTATTCATAATAAGGTTTTGTACAACTCACACTCCTAACTTATTTACAGAGATTATGTTTTTTTTGGTGCAAAATTTGTGCAGTTATCAATTGTTGTTTGGCAAAGATGATAACTTTTCATTACTATTCCTTGATACCAACATTTGGTTTCGCAGATTCATTTCTATCCAAATTTTGTGTCCATATCTAATTCTTGTTATAAATCTTTTTGAGTTTTCAAATTGGTCCAACAGGCCAGTTTTGGCAGAGTTCCTTAGTGACTGCAACAACAACTTTTTACCATTAATGTTGAGTCATTCATTCGTATTCATCAACTTCAACTTCCCATACATCAACAATCCAATCTTAATTCATATCTTCAAAATTTCGCAGTTTTCTATCAAATTTTATTGCATTTATCAGTTTATTTTATACGAAATTTGTTACATCGTCCACAACGTTAAATTCATCACGGATTACACCTGCTTTTATGACTTTTCTATTACGAATGGGGGAACTTTTAAGAAAATGTTTAGCTTTAAGAATCAGTTGGTGGTTTTTGCTAATCTTTTAGTCATTTCTATTGATCTTGTATTCATATATCTTTACAGTGAGAAATAATCATGCCTAGAATAATTACTATTAGGTTTATAGAGGATTATTAATATTTATATTTATATTAATATTATTATTATTACTGTAATTATTATTATTATATATTTCGTGTAATTAACTGATCTTTCAGTCGCTATCGTGTCTATATTCATGGTTAGAATAGCTTGCAAAGTGAAAATCAAAATTATCCAACAAGGCCGAATCTAACTGAATCTCATTATCTGTTCCTGTTTGTTCTTCCATGAAACTAAGCTGAGAATCATCTACATTTTGACTTCTGTTTTCTCCCTTATCACTCTGGTCTTCTTGTTGTTCAACTTCTTCATCCCATTGGTCTAGTAATTCGTTAGCTTCATCGTCTCTGAGCATGGATTCTTTTACTCTTGTATCCGAATTTACACAATTAGTGCTTAAGTAAGTTAACAATCCATGCTCATAAACACGGGAGGTTTCCTTATCAATATCTTCTAACTTATTACATTCTATTTCTATGAGCATCCAGTCAATTTCTTCTTCAAAATCACTTTTATAAGTGTTGGGTAGGTTTTGAGAAGAGAGCGAAGATATATGGGGTATTTCAACCAACTCTTTCTTAGGATGTGAGATTTCATCTCCTAAAATAAACGGATCAGTATGGGTATTTTTCTGAAACAATTCCAAGTCGCTTCTCATATGTTTTGACTTTCTAAGTTCATTGTTCTTTCTCAATTTGTTTTTGTTAATAATGAATTCCTTATATTCTGAATCGGTGAAAAGATGTGGTTTGTCTATTAGATCATTCATTATCTCAACATCTATCCTATTATTGAGATCATAGTAATAATGCAACATGTTGAAATATAGGTTTGGGTTGATGTGACCTAAATTGTTTGTGGCTGAAATGATATCTTGTTTTTTGATGTTTAATTCTCTGGGCCTTGCCCTGTGGTTTAACCAGTTCTTTATAGTTTTGGACTCTATCACACCGCACAATATTCGTCTAATGACTTGTCTGGTAATATCCTCTAATAGAACAAGTGATTTAAACTGTAACTTTGGAACTAGCTTATGATTTGAAAGTGGGGTTATTTGATTATGTTTATATAAGGTATTAGTCAAATCGAAGGCCTTTTGACAATCGATCAAGGCACCATTTTCATCGGTATTGGCTGCATAATCCTCAAATATACGCTTGAATCTCTGATTTTCATCATTACTTTTACTTCTCTCGAATTTAGATATCAAGTTACTTTGAACTTCTTCGAATTTAATGAAGTATTCACTTATCTCATGTGCTATTGGAATTTCACTATAACGCAACAAAGACCTAGAATTTCGAAGGATCTTTATAGGTTTATTTATCCCACCATCTTTACTACCTCGTATCTTATACCTTTTCATTTTGCTGTGTGTTCTCTTTATTCTTTTAAGCTCCGTTTTCAAAACATTGAAATAGTTCATAATCTCGATTCTTGATTTACTACTCACTTCCAGGGCTATCAAGTCAGCTCTATTTATCGAATGTCGGGCCAATGATACAAAGAATGCATCTTTCTCCTCTGCGGTCCATAAACTTCCTCCTTCTAATGCATATTCTTCGTTATCTGGGTAGTATGTCTCTCCAGAATTATATATCTTCGAGCTTTTTAAGCCACTGATATTTTTAGATCCAGAAAAAACCTCCTTTGCTTCTCTATTATAGAAGTTTAGAAAGTTGGGGTTACCTTGAAACACCCTATTACTCTTACTCGGTTTGTCAGGCTCTGACATCTCATGATCCCGAAATATTTACCTTTTGGCATCGACCTCATCGTTCGCTTAACTATGATTCAATATTCAAATTGACTACTGCATAAAAGAGATGTCTATTAATTACATGAGATGGGACTAACTATGCTTATAATACAAATAGGAATGTAGATGCGATGATGCTAGTTAAGGGATACGCCCTCGATACCACTCAGCAAGTTGCTGACTGAGTTTAGTTCAGTTTCATGGCTTTCGTGATGGGTTTCTGGAGGAAAGTCAGTATCATCCTCTTCGTAGTCAGTATCTACCCACTCCCCGTCACTTTCTTCTTCATCACTAGGTTTCTTATTAACTCCGTATGTCTGAAGGATATCAGGAAGAAATGGCTTAGGGACATCATCTTCCTCGTCATCTGTCTCGTATATGGCCTCTACATACTCTTCGGGAACTAGACCATTATCCCCTGTCTCTGGATCTTCAGCCACAAGCCATCCCTGTCCATGTCTATAAGATATCCAGATAATCTGCCCTTCCTTTAATGCAACTTCATTATCATTTTCAGGTGTGAAATCAAATAATGCAATTGCTTTACAGTTGATTTCGTCTGTGGAATAATCCGTATCTTCATTACCCCCCTCAGGATCTGCAAAACCGTATTCCTCTTCCTCGCTTGAATAACTGTCTATATCTTCATATGTTACAAAGCTGAAATCACCTACTCTCAATGGATGTGACTGAGGATATGCAAAATCTTTTATAGAGGTCGTAGATGGGAAAAGAGACTTGAATGGTTGTTCCTTATGTCTTCCTCCCGACATATTGAGTTCTAAATCAGTCTTAAATTATGAATATTGTACCCAATCTCAAGGACGTATGTCTAAATGAATAATTTATCTTCTTGTAGTTGAAAGACAATGCCACCTATTCTTTGACACCAAGATATTAATAGAATAATCACTATTTATAGGCAATAAAAATTTTAAGACCTAACTTTTAATCCTTCAACCTTTAATTAGTGCCTCTGATGTAAATTATATGAACGTAAACTTTGATTTCGATGATGATCAAACCCCCTGCGTCTTCAAGTTCTTTGTGAGTTTCAGGTAGTTGTTCTTTACTACATGAAATTCAAGGAGCACAAAGGGACGACATTTTAAACGAGATGTCGCAATATGATTCTCATCTTTATTTTCTTCATCTTAAAAGAAAGCACCATACAAACTATAAGCATCATTATTTGTAACTCACCATGGACCCTCATGAGGAACAACAACAGGAGTTTGAGGTTCTAAGCTCGATATATCCTGATGAGATAGAGAAGTATTCCGATACTCATTTCAGTATAACACTTAAATTGGATACTGCTTCAAAGCGTCAACATACATTAATACTCGATGTGACATACCCAGATCAATACCCAGAGATCGTGCCTGAGTTAAGAATAGAATCAGAATCAGATCCATATGAAGAAGACGCTGGTTCTGACGATGAGGATGATGAAGCACCAGTTTTGGCTAACTTGTCAGAGAGAATAGAGCTTGACAATTCCGACATTAATATATTGTTGAATAAAATCAATGAGGAGGCTGAGATGCAAGTTGGTATGCCATCAGTATTTGCATTAGCAACTCAGTTGAAGGAGGAAGGTGAAACTTTGTTTCAGAACAAGTTAGATAAGGAGCAGAAAAGATGCGAAGAGGATCTCTTGAAGAAGGAAATGGAAGAGCAGAAAAAGTTTAACGGTACTGCTGTGACCAAGGAATCATGGTTAAAATGGAGAAATGCATTCAGAGAAGAAATGAAATTTGATGAAAAGGACCTTTTAAGATACCAAAAGATGCACCAAGGTAAACTAACTGGTAAAGAAATCTTCGAGAAAGGTTTAGCAGGAACTGAAGATGAGGATGATAACACTGAAATTTCTAGTGGTGTTCAAAAATTAGCCGTGTGATTGTCATTGTTCTGCCACTCCTATAGCATAAAAAACAAAATTTCTTGCATAGCTCATTACTGAAACAGAGTGTTAAAAAGTTATTATATATTTACCTATTTAAAGAGAAATTGTATATAAATATTAATTGAGTACAGAGTCAAAATTATGCTCTTAGTATATGTACAATAATAGATTAGTTATCAATATCTATGTCACTAATCCACTCCCAAACTTTGATTATTTCTCCGTGATTTTCAATAAGTTTGTATCTAATGTTTGCGTTGCCTTCAACTTTCTTTGTTACTTGGTCCCAAATTTTTAATTTCTTGGATAAATTTCTTTCGCTGGCTAATATTAAATCTCTCAAATGAGTTGACCCAATATATGAAGGAACAAGGGAGTTTGATTTTGAAATCTTCATCTGTTTACTCAACTTCTTGAGAACCTCATTGAAAATTATGTCGATCTTTACTTTCTCTAAATGCCTCTCTTTGTACTTGACAGATATATACTTGTAAATGGCCCCCAAAATTATTCCAATTCCAATCCAAGATCTAAATTTCACAACTATTTGCAAAACAGAGTTTTTTAGTTGACATTTCAAAGAGATGTTTGATAAGGACGTCGATCGAAAAATTTTGTTTTCGTTTTCCTTTTTCTCTGCGTAGTCAAGGTTAAGCTCGTTTGCTGAAGAGTTATTAGGTCTGAATTTCGTCTAAAAGTCTTGTTAGTATATTGTTCGAGGTATGTTCTGGAAACATTTGAATTTAAAAAAACTTGCCTTACAATTATATCTGGCTCTTTTTCGAGCTCAACGATTGATCTAGTCCACAACTCTTCAAATTCTTCAATAGTAATGTATGGTGCCTTGATAAAAAGCAATAAATCATGTAAATCATTAACACTTATTCCAGCGTCGAGGTCACTTGTAGGTGATTTACCACAGTTACTTTGGGCATTCTTGGTTCTTATCATATCCAATGCAACATCAATCATTGTCTCCAACTTTTGTGCTTTTTTTGTATCTGGGATACATTTCTTAAGAGTTGGGTTGAAAATGGAATACCAAGGTTTCGTCTCAATGAAATCTTCATAACAACCAATTTCAAGATATGGGAAACATCTTGAGTGTGGGGGACATGGTGTACATTTCGGTTTAAATTTGGAATCTAAGTATTCCCCTGCCTTGACTAAAAGAGGATGGTTACCTTGTGTAGCAGGGAAAGTTGGTAAGTCAATTTCTTGTCCACAGTAGCCAATCAAAACCACTTGTTCGTGGTACCAGTAAGCAAATAAACCTCCAGATATTAAAATTAGCCACAATGTAATGAATCCCAGTATTAATGCAAACGATGCTTTTGGCCTCTTAATTTGTTTATTCAACGAGTTGAAATCTTCCTTAATGTTTTCCTTTAACTTCTTCAAATTTTCAACAAATGATGAATTCGGATGTTCTTCGTCTTCGTCACTTACATCCTCATCATCTGATTCGTCGCTCGCCACAGTGTTCTCCAACGTAGGTTCAGGAACAATCCTCGCACGAGGTTTTAATGACTTTGAGGGTGTAATATCAGATCTACCCTTGAAATCTTCAAAACTGTTTTCATTAAGAACATAATCCTTTGGAAGTAAACCCTGAACAACAATGCCTAAATCAGAAGCAAGCTTATTTGGATCTAACTTCTTAATTTGCTTTAGTTTGCTGTCAAAATCATGTTCTTCGTCACCCAATGATTTGAAACTCTCGTTAATCTCATCTTGTGAAGCATTCAAATTTTTCTCTTTCTTCAAAGATGCCTTACTGGATGAACCAGCCTTAGAAGAATTTGGAATAGAACTCTTTTTTATGCTTTTCTGTGGAGTGTGGGTTGCAGATTTCGGACTTGACTTGATTGGAGTCCTCTTAGTATCTTTGACCGGAGTTTCCTCTCTCTGTGCGTCCTTCTGCTTAAGTTGTGGCAGAATAGGTTGGCTCTTTACTTGAGGACTCTTTTTATCTGACTCACTCTTAATAGAAGAAACAGATCTCGGAGTTCTCGCCTTCTCTTCTGTCTTTGTCTTCGACTTCGTGACCGGTGTCTTATGGATCATTACGGAACTATCCAACGCTTCTGAATCACTTGTATCATCAAATATAGACTTCTCGATTTCCGTTGGCTTCTTTTTCTTTTTCTTCGACTTGACAGGCTCTTCAGTGACTGTAGAATGCGGTCTCTTTTTTGACTTTTTTGGTGTTTCGACAGAGGCATTTGGATTTGGTGATTGTGATACATTGTCTTTACCCAGAGAACTTTTCATGTCGTTATTTTCCTCTTCTTTTGATTCTAACTCAGTGAGTTTCGATAAACTCTTAGATGGTGTTGGCGATTTAGATTTGGGCGCCTTAGATCTGGTCCGTCCAGACCGCCTCGGTTCATCCTTTTTAGAGTTCTCGGCATCATCTTCGTTAGATTTGACCTCCGATGTCTTTCTATCATCTGATTCCTTTCGCATTTGAGGCTTGAGATCATTGTTGAAATGATCTACTAACTCTTGCTTTTTAGCATGAGATGAGAACGAAACGCCGTGTTCATTTAAAATCTCCCTCAAGTCCGCCACCTTCAAGGACTTGGGATTGAAACCATCCTCTAGATAGGCCTTCTCATCCATCCTTTCACGAATATGGTTGATAACTTTGTCCGGTGTATAGAAAATCTTTTACTGTCCACGATTGTTCAAGATGTGCCAGCTGAGATGACTAACAAGCAACTTAGTATATTGTTAATAGCACAAAGGCCTGTAGCTGAGCAATATACTTGTACACAACACAACGGAGCTTTCACGATCAGAATGATGTCTATTCGATTCTGCACTAGAAGCTGCAAAACGTAGTGTAGTATTAACTCTAGTAAAAAGCGGCTCTGATGTTTGTTTACAAACAACACATCTACAAAAGATGCATAAACATAATCCTACAATGTCCGGCGACATATGTCGCGAATCTAGGTGAGTTAAAAAATTACGTGGGGGCAATTTCGCGACGACATCACACCTGCCTCAAATTAATACGGAAAACTCCCGTCCAGTTATAATCACCGCTTCAACCCAAGCGATCTACCGGCATACACAATTTACTATTTCCCCAAGACAACCCTCGACAATAAGTACATTATGAGAGACGATTCCTGATTAATGTAGCAAATTGCAACATGACTCTTTAGGTGGTAGTGCCGGCAGTCCATAACCGAGTCTGGAAATACACTGAGCTCCTGGCCTTGTCTACTTATTGACATACACCTAGTAAACTCAATCTCGCCTCGCCCCGGGGTCTAAAGGATCGGGGGGTTGATGGTGCATATACGCCCTAGTTGAATCTATGCCAGATAAAAAACAATCTGGCATGCATACCGCTGAACTCCTCGGATTTCTAGTGCTCCTCTCCTAACAGGTCTAAGGGACTATCGCAATAGTTGCAGAGTCGAGATTAGACGACGGCCTTTCACTTGCATGTCTATATTGACGTTTCTATTATTCAAAAAACTCCAGTACCCCCCTCAGGTTGACACTCTGCTTTGTTTTCGCAGGCACAGTTCCCACAGAAGTAATATGCTGGCCTTTACTGTTTAGTATTTTGAGCCCTGGTATCCCGGTTTGGATATGACCCGTTATAGCAGATAAAATCCGATTGTATAACTCCTTTATTATTTTGTAGCACATTTGGGCCATAGCGGCAGCATCAAATACAATGGTCATGGGTGCAAGCGCACCTATTCACCTTAATAGTCCCTCTTGTACACAACTTTCTGACCGGGAACTATCATATCCCGTCGTACCGCTCGCCAATTGCATCCGGTACACAGGTAAGAAACCTGCGGTGTCTGATACGGGCTCGCCTCCACGAAGCGAGTACAGTTTCTTTCCTTCCTTTCTTTCTCACTCCCCCACTGCGAGTTATCCAGCGGGGAGGTCAGCGCCCTTTTCGTTCCAACAGAATGAATGATACACATAGTTGCATGTCTGGGCACCACGCTATCCAACTTACCTAAATCAGACATAACGGCTGCCTGCGTTAAAGTTCTAGCTGCGCTGGCCAGATATTGCAGGTGTTTCTGCGTAATTTGAGTTTAATTCAAGGGACTACATTGGTGGCCTGAATGATCTAGTGTTGGGAATGCTTCTTGGTGTCGCTGGTAGACGCATTCTGCCGTACGCAGATGTAATTGTGCAAGTTTGTGTTGACATACGGGATGTCTGTGTATGTTTTGAAAATGCGAGTCTGAGTCCCCTCAGCATTGTGACAATAGCGTTACACTAAATCAGATTTCGGCTAACGCTCGAATGCGAGTTTATATCCTTACAGCAGATAATGTCCGCTAAATCACAGTATTTGGAACGGAGAGCTATCTGCATCTTACACTATCGGCTAAAGGGGAGAAAGGTGAACCACCCACCTACAAACTGTCAGTCGTTTTCATAATGAGTTAGAACTTGCTCCTTATACTTTAAGGGGTAGATATTACAGAGATTTTCCCGTAAGCCGTAGATTTAGTAGCAAGCATTGCATACGTTTAGTGACGCCCCACAACACAGGAGTGATGTACCGATTTGGAAGCATATATTGTCTACTGCAATTGTTTTCAGAATTAGTTGCTCAGGAGCTTAGTACATGACAATTGAAACTTTTACAGCAAGTTGAATAGATAGGCTCGCAGGAAAAAAAAATAGCTAACTATTATAAATGCCAAATTGTACCCACAAATACAATAAAAACTCGTATTGACACGTTTGAGACGTTGAAACAACCATAAAAACTAACAGCTACACCAAAGTGGGCTGTTGAATTTAAGTAGAGTTGTTTAAGGGGGGGTCTTTTGTTTTCAGTCCGAATTAATCGTTGACTGGCTCTTGGATTAAGAATATATAATATAGTTTTGTCACTACCCGTGAGACTGAGCAGGACAAAACACAAGGAGGAGGGAGAACCTGCCTATACTACTAACGACGGCACAAATAGCCACCAAATTCACACATTTTCTTTGGATCTCCCAGCCCTGAAGCATTAAAATGCCCCAGTTACCATCGGTATCTGAGTTGATAACAAACCACCGAACGGTAGTCAATCCAGAGAATGATTTTCGTCCGTTGCCAACTATACCGAGAGCTAACTCTACCGATGTTTTGATGCGTGAAGGAACTCAGTCCATCAGCACTTTTGGTGACCGAGCTACTTTCAATGCCAGAACAGGAGGTAGAAGGTTGACTGATCCTTTAATCTTACACAGCACAGGTGGGCCTTCCGCTCCGTATCCGCCAATACATCATTCACATTCACAGGAGTATTTTGGTGGTATCGATGGTCAAAATTATAGAATTAATCAAAGAGGAGCTTCGATAAGTTCATCGACGGGTTCTTTGTCAAGAAATTCCTCATCAAACACACAAATTACCCTTAATTCATCTCCCAGCATATCACTTGGGCCACGCCCAGATGGAAATCTGAGAAAATCGTCTACAGTAACCATCCCCTTCCCGGCGTCGACGCCAGGATCATCTCAGGGGTTAGGGATTGCACCAGACCCTATGGTTATGGCTGGTCAGGCTGTGCCTGGTCATGCCCAAAATGCCATACATGGTCCCCATCCGTTATCTGGTACTTTACCTCCAGTTCATGTGGTTCCTCCGCCTATTTATACAAACATAGACTCTTATTTTCACCCGAACGTTGCCCAACAACAGTCATATATGTATCATATTTCACAACATCAACCAGTTGCAAACGGATCTGCTGTTCCCCAATATCTACATCCAGCTTATCATGATCCACATAATCGTCTTCGGTCTACAGAATTCATAGATGATAAAAATGAATTGCTCAATAGGCGTAGAGTCATTAAGAGGAGAACAAGAACTGGTTGTTTAACATGCAGAAAGAGAAGAATCAAATGTGATGAACGAAAACCACACTGTTACAATTGTGAACGATCGAAGAAAGTATGCCTAGGATATGTAAACTTGGCAGAACAAAAACAAAAGAAATCTAACTCTCAAAAGAGCTCGGATGAGGGTGAATCTCAACCCCAAGAACATGAAGAGGAGGATGATGAGATTAATTCTGATGAGAAGGCTGAAAAGCCTAGGAAAATGTCCGTGTATGATTTGATCAAGTAGCACGCACTACTATAAAATACCAATCATTTCAATAATATCTCTAATTACTTATATTATGATTTAATAATCTTCACTTCTAAGTATGTGTTTTACTACATATTTTCGATATTAATTGTTCCGATGTAAGTCTAGATTGTCCGGCGAGTTGATGTGCGAGTTTAGTTGTATGCATTGCACACACCTATAAAATATACTGTTGGTGCCCAAAACAACTAATTATGTTGGCAACTCACAGTTTAAGATATGGTTGGAAATTTCGTTGGTCGGATTTCTCACCACAAAAGCGAGTGGCTTCCCTATTTCCCTTCTTTGTGATTTTATATAATGAGCATTATATAAACTACATCACGTAGGTCTATGCCGCATTTTCTATTCCAAGGGGGGATCGGAGGACTATGGGACGTACAATATACTAATCTAAGACGCACCCCAAAAATTGTATTGTTATGTATCCATACATGAAAATAGGTTTGGAACAAGATAATGTTGGTAACTCTACGGTTGTGAACTAATATGCAGGATATATAGACTCACCCCGTGCATTTTCGGAGTGGGGCGAGAATGGTACGTAAGAAACTGGTGTCATTACGACTGACTACTCAACAACTTCTCTATTCTATAGGTCTCATATTTCTTACTATTGGTAATTTCTTTTAGTTCATGGATATGAGAACCGAATAAGATATTCTTTAATGTCAGGAAGTCACAAATTGAAGGATCTGTGGTATCAATATCTCCCCAAAGAGTTTTGCGAACATTGCAGTAGTTGGACGAAATTATTCCGAAGGGAATCTTCAGTTGGAGCCCATTCAAGTATTCAAAGTCATCATCCAGATAATCATCTAAAAAGTTGAATACCTGGATGCCATTTTCTTTGATCGACTGCAAAATCAACCTTTTGTTGAGCAGCATTTCATCATCCGTGAGAGAGTCTGATTTAGCAATTACGGGGATTAAATTGATTCTTGAACTCAATTTTTTCATGTTATCGATGTCAAACTCATTCAAGCTACATCCAAAATTGTTAGTACAGTTCACCTTTCAGCTTTTATGCTACTAGAGAATACTCTGATGGTAAAACTTACCCTCTACTTGTAGTTCTGATGAAATACAAACCAACATGTACTCTGTTATCTTCGAACTTTGGATTTCTGTTAATCTTGATTTCTTCTTTGAAGATTGTCTCAAACTCACCTTCAATGAATTCTATCAAATGTGTTGAGTTCGTGGCATTCTTCAAGTTAAATCCAAAGTTCTTTGTGATATATACCTTGAGTTTAATTGGAATAGCGTTTGGCTCAACCACTTCTAAAATTGTTAGTACACCAATTGACTGCGAAATTTGTTTTCACCTAGTAATACTCACCAATTGTATGCTTATCAATTCTCAACTCTGTGTCAGTGTCGTAAGGCATCTCATCATCATCTGTGAAATACTTCTGGTTACATAAGGAGTTGATAAACGATCTTTTTCCTATCCCGTTCTCTCCAATCAAAAGGATATTCAATTGAATTCCCCTTTTATTAATCTTACGCTGTCTGATCTGCTCGGGTGTAACCTATTAAAATGTTAGAATTATCTATAAGTATCTATCGAGCTAATTGTTGAACTTACCAGGTGGTCTAATGTAGTTGCTGACATGGTTTTCAGAAGAATGTTTAGACTCTACTTGTTTGTGGAATATAATTTGATAGTTTTTAAAGAAATTAGCGATTATCACAAAATATATGCTATTTGTGGAAAAATATATAAACTGTAGTTTGAAGACCCAAAAATGGATATAAAGAACATATTTGTGTCAAGAGTGTTTACAGTCACTCCTTGCATATAAGTTTAACGATGATATATACATATATTCAAGTATATTTATTTAAGCGATGATCTTATTCATCTCCTCGACTGTATAGTCTAAAATGTATGCTTGCTCAAGTAAGTCATCAAGTCTATTAAAATGTCTTTCGTTATAAGGAATAATTGAATCAATGACTTTCATAAGACCTGGGATTTCAATTAACCTTTCCACTAAAAAGTTGTCTAAGATGACTTTAATTAATTTTTGACCCAAATTAAAAAGTTTGAAGTTGACATTCCAATCTCTTATCTTTTTGAATAAAACCACAATTTGGTTGTCATCCAAGTTCGTGATAGTCTCTTCCAACTTCAAAGAGCCAATTGCCGACTCTGGGTCTTGATTCAGGGCAACCGCCTGCTTTATTATGTTGTAAATTTTCATGGAATGATTCAAAGTCAATGCTAACAAGAAAGCGTTGGACCAATCACCAGAACTCATCATATTGGACAAAGTTTGTTCCTGTTCAACTTTCAATTTCCTTTCTTCTTCATTCTTCAATTGCTCTTCCTCTGAGTTATCCCTCCATATAGATATCTGACCATCAGCATCACCACTGGCAAACTCTTCTCCATCATCTTTGATTCCAAGAGCCCAGATTCTATTGTTGTGGTTTGCAAGTGTCTTAATATTTTCTTCCTGCTTGATATTCCAAAGTTTGATCAAACCATCGGCTCCACTTGAAATCACTTGAAGGTTCTTATTGAAAAATTTCACTCTCTGTATAGCATTAGTATGACCCACTAATGTTTTCTTGCATGTAAAGTCATCCAAAGACCAAATTTTTATTGATTTGTCACCACTTCCAGTAACAATTAGTTTATCGAACTTACAAAAGTTGATATCCCACAAACCTCTCTTGTGACCACTCAATATACCAACGGTCTCTCCTGAATCGAAGTCCCATATCTTTCCTAATTTGTCATATGATGCAGTAGCAAAGAATTCATCGTTGGGTGCGATATCAATAGAGTTTATGTCTTTATCATGAGCCCTTCTGGTGTATTCAGATACCTTCACAATTGAGCCACCCTTTGATGGAATTTTCCATTTTTTAATTGTCATGTCACTAGATCCAGTGATTAAATACCTCGGAACTTCTTGGGATTTTGACAAAGTCAAAGCTGTAACAGAACCTGCATGGCCCTTGAAAGTTGTATGAAGGTGGAAGTCTTCATCTTCATCTTCCCACTTCCACAACTTTGCTTCACTGTCCTTTCCAGCAGTTGCGATCCACCTTCCATCGTCTGAAGCATCTAAAGCATTCAATAAATCAGTATGACCTTCATATATACTAAGCTCTAACGGTCTAGAAGGATCAATGATACGCAAGGATGGAGAGTTTGTTGCCAAGGCTATCAAAGCCTTTTCTGGACCAACATATTTAAGATCAACAATGGTACCATGATTTCCTGCAATACGCTTAATAATTGGGAATTCAACTTCATCTTCGTCATCATCTTCATCAGACTCCAGCAAGCTGATCTTTACCAATGTCTGGTCACTAATAACTAAATAGACAGTCCCATCATCAAGGAAAATGACATCTACTATCATAAGCTCTTCATTAGTTTTGAATGGAATTGGAGATCTAGCGAATAATTTTCCACTATGAATATCCCACAACTTGAAAATATTCTGGGATCCAGCTGTATAAAAATATTCTTTACCAAGATATTTTGTGAAACCACTGTTCTCAATCTGTTCACCTATGGCAAATGTGTTCAAAGGTTTAAACTTTCTGTTAACATCGTAAATAACCGCAACATCATCTCTACCACCACTAACCAAAAAACTACCATCTACACTGAAACCTAAACCTCTTACTGCACTTGTATGCTCATTTATAGTTGCTATAGCTTTTCTTTTCACCAAATCCCATATTTTTGTTGTTCCCATGATATCACCACTTGCCAATTTCCATTGGCTCGAGTTAAGTTCACCATAAAAGGACAAAGAACAAAGCGTGGTAGAATGCCCTTTTAATGAATGTGTCACATATCCTCCTTCAATATCCCAGACTGTTACAATACCATCTGATCCTCCAAATGCAAAAAGAGTTGAAGTATTATCTGCAGCAGATATATATACTGGTGATGACATCTTGAAAGTTTTCGTAATTTTGCCTTCATTCAAATTGAATATCCTTAACTGTTGAGATTGAGACAATATAGCTAAGTTAGATCCATCTGGTGTTATAATTAAACTACTAACTATAGTTCCATCTCCTTCAATCTTTTCAACGACTTCATTAGTTTCCAAATTGGTAATAACTACATCTTCTAAGACTGCAGTGGCTAAGAGTGTCCCATCTTTGGAAATTGTAGCTGAAGTACCTCCAGCATAGAAGGGATCTATGTCTCTATTTATATAACTCGTCTTAAGGTCCATGCTAAATAACAGTTTGACTAAATTATAGTGTAGTTTAGCTTTTGATGCTCATCTCAAATTTTTTATTGATACTAAAAATTTCCAGTGTGCGTAAATACATAAAATTGAGTTTTAGATCTATTTACAAGTTAAAGGAAGAGATTCTATAATGTTTCGAAACCGAGGGATTCAGCAGTATTTTTCATGAAAACCTCAATGTAATCCTCTATACCATGTCCCTTTGAGCCATAATAATCGAATGTAACGATTTGTTTCAACCTTAAAAGGAGGAAAAACACATCACTGAGGAATAAGTTGAACCTTATTTTAGCTAGTTGAATATAATTAGTGAAAGTCAAGTGTTTTGTATCATCTAATAAGCTTATGACCAGCTCATTTGTAAGAATATTGATGCGATTAACAGGACTACCCATCATTTGATTCATACTCTGAATAATTCTCATAGTTCTTGCTAAAAAGAGCAATTCAAGAGGGAACCTTTTTTCATCACTAAGAAAGCCTCTCAAAAGCTCATCACCACGTCTAGTATCTTTCTTGAAGTCCTTAGGTGGCTTCAGCAGGAATAATGCAACAAAAATATCCATTGATTGGATTCCCCACAGTTTACCAATTAGTTCAAGACCTTTTGTATCGAAAGCAAATATATAGGTCCAGAATCGGCTGTACTGTAATCTGAACTCTTCTGGAAGCTCTACATATAATCCATGATCCAAGACAACTAGTTCCTGTTTCCCTTCTCTGAACCTTGCTATCAAGTTACCTGGGTGCGGATCAGAATGAACAAATCCGTATGAAAATATCTGCTTTCCGAAAACTTTCACATATTGCTTCATTATTGTTTTCAAGTTAAAGCCTTCTCGTATCAACCGATCCTTATCGGTCAATGGAACTCCATCTATCCATTCACTTACTAAAACCTGAGAAGTTGTGTAATCTTTGAAGTTCTTTGGAATAAAAATGCTGCTTCCTTTGAGACCTTGATCGTTCTCCATTAATTCTCGAAACCTTTCTGCATTCTCCATTTCGTGGATAAAATCAGTCTCTTTTGCCATTTGCTCTGACACATACTCAGTAAAGAAGCTCAATGGCATATCAAATACCTTGGCAAATAATAAGGATATGGCCCTGTAAACGAACAAGTCAACTGGAACTTGTTGCGATATGTAATCATGTTGCACTTTTACAGCAACAGGTTGACCAGTATCCTTAAGGTAGCCCTTATGAACCTGGGCAATTGAAGCACTTGCAATAGGCTCATGGTCAATTGACTCAAATAATTGACTTTCGTAATCTTGACCAAGATTCTTTCTTAGTATACGATCTACTGCAGCCCAATCATCAAAAGGTGCATTATCATAAAGCTGTGATAATTTTCTTTGAAATGCTATAGGAAATATACTCCCTTGATTTGCAACAGCCTGTCCTAGCTTTATATACATGCCTTTGTTCTTCGAAAGCATATTAAATAGCAAATCAGCCGTTATTTCGTGTAAATCACTAAGATTTTCATACTTTGATGTGTTTTGGGAATATTGATAAGCAATCCAAATCATAATAGAAGAGTATCTGACTGATCTTATTAATACTGAAGAAAAAGCATATTCATCAAGATAGTAGACTGTTCCCGAAACTCCCGTTATAATGGCTACTGGCTTGATGAGAAACCTATAAATTCTACCTTCTCTAAAGGTCTTACTAATAGGTATAGGAACAGATTGATTAGCAAATGTATGCTTTGGAATTCTGAGCACTTGATGAAATGATCTTAGAGTTGACCTCTGTCTCAGTAAAGAGTTAAACATACCAATGTTACCATATATGACTGGTTTATGTTGCCAATTATATTCCTATAGACACTGTTTTATATAAATTTACCTTATAGGTGCTTACGAGATACTCGGACTTAAACGGTTCTAAAATCTCGACCAAATATTGAATATGAAATATAAAATTTCAATATTGTCTATTAACTATTGATCGAGAATATAATAAAGAAATATACTAATATGATTCGCCCAAGCAACATGAAGAGTGCAATTCGTTCCTACTCAACATTCCAAACACCAAGAAGAGTTGGTGCCTTCAAAGGAGGTTTACTTGGATTTTTATTTGGAGTTACTATAACCGGTGCTGGAGCATACTACTATTTACTTGATAGATACAGATTGGCTAATGGCATAATTATTGCTGATATCACTGCTTTACAAAGCTCCATTGCAGATTTGGAAAAACATGTTAAGTCTATAGAAGACTCCAGAAAATAAATTGGGGGACTCCATACATGATAACCTATTTTCCAATTGATTTCTAGCAAAAAAAGCCTTCAATGGGGAAAGCTACGTTCAGGCACAATTTCTATAATTGTATGTAAATTTTTAGCTTATATATACAGAATATTCTATTAAATATCCTTGATGAATGATAATGCATCATCGAGAAGCTTATCAAACGAATCTCTATTTACAACACCGTTTATGTCACCTACAATATTGACTTCTAGCTTCCTTCCACCAAGTGGACCGCCTTCCACAATATTGAATTGGACAAGTCTTTCTAATTGGTCATCATTAGTCAAGCTCAAATCCAATTGTCTTCTATATGACACGTTAATGTATTGATACCTGACTTTTTGCCCATTAATGATTAAATCAATGTATGGAGCAATAGAAGTATTATTTCTTCCGTTGAAGTTGAGTGTTGATTTATTTAAGAAATCTTCAATTCCTGGTTGAGATTCGAGTCTTGTATATCCAGTCATTGTAGAATCTAAAATTCCTTTCAAGTCATTAGGGTCAATTTCATGGGGAGATGTAGTGTTTCCTCCCGCAAGTACATCTCCAGACATCTGACAGCAAATTTTAAGGTCACATTGAGCATTTGGTAAGGAAACATAGCAATTGTTTTCTCCTTCCACCGTGACTATTGTCATTGTGTCGATATCCGGATTGCCATTATCATTAAGATCAATCCACATTTCAACCGGAGGGTACTTGTTGCTGTCTATATTATCTGTGGTACCATCGATTGTGGTTGGCATGAACTTTAATTGAATCGCATAGTTATGTGGATCTTTATCTAGATAGTTACTAGGAGCATCAGATTCGCCATATAATGGTAATGATAATACCTTGTCATTAATTAATGCTACATTCGAGTTGAATTTGTAGTTGGTATATTCTGATTTCGTGGCAGAGGATATGATTTCATCATTAATGCTGTCGGACTTTTTGGCTTCAAATAGAATTATACCGGGAGTTACGGTAAATACAGGTGAATTGAGCTTCTCCTTTTCAAGACCTCTTAAAGTATCCTTATAATTAAAATCGGCAAGAAACTGGTATAATTCATCTCTATCAGCCTTTGATATTGTTATGTTTTTGTTTCCATTCGCAGGATTAGTCAAAAGATCATCTTTGGAGTCCAGAAGCACTTCATCCTTATTTTGTTCGGAATATGATCCATAAGCATTGAGAAGATTAAATGCACCTTTTCCTAGGTCTTTTGCCTCACTCAAGAAAGCCTTTGAATCCTCTAGCTCCTGTTCAAAATCGAATTTTGTTGTTTTTAAATTCTCATCTGAAAACCTCTCCAAATCGGTTAACAAACTTGAATTAGTAGTATCGCTTGAAGCTTGTCTCAAAGTGAAAAAATCTGCCTGTCGATCACTCCAGACTAAAGAGTCATCATCCTTATAAGGAATATAATAACTGTTCAGGCTATCTTTGGAAATTATTAGTTTTTCTTTTGAATGCTGGTTATAATTGAGTATCAGTAAAAGTAGTCTTTTACATCTTCGTATCAGGTTACTATTTAGACTTGTTAGTTCGTAAACGTCCCCTTCTAGTGGATTGAAATATACCTCAGAATTCTTTGCAATCTGACTCAAAGGGAATTCGTTATATTTCTCGAGAAATAACGCCTTGATAGCGCCTAAATTAAGTTGTTCTCGATGACTTTTCTTCAATATGGAATTTAATATGATCTCTGCATTATTAACTTGTGATTCAGTTCCCGTGAATTGTATTTCATTGCTCTCTGAATCAAAGCTTGTCCGTACTCCTACTCTGGAGATATACTGAATAACTAAACCATTTTCCAGCAACATCAAGAAAAGGTCGGCTTTTGTTAACCTCACAGACTTCCTAACATAGAGATCATGTAGTGATGTCAACTGATCATTCTTAGTGACATTCCATACTCCACTGATAACTATATTAGCTAACTTAGTCTTGTTTTTACGTGTCAACCCCGTAAATTTCTCTCGTTGTTGTTTGATGCTTTCATGCTTCTTGATATAATCTAAAATTTGAGGCCTTGTAAATGATCCCATAAGGTCTTTCAACAAACTATCATAACCTCGTATTGATAGCTCTGTAGTTACAGGCTTCATATCCTCGATAGACCTGATATAACTATCTTTCGAACTATTTGATAAGTCTTCCTTAAGAATAGAGTATGATGACATCTTCAGAAACCTTGGCCGTGGCATATATGAATTGACATCCTCAACTAACCTATTAAACTTTTTATCTTCAGTATCCTCAGGTTTAAGTATAAGGATTTGATCGGGTCTGTGGGTATTTTCATCAGTAGTTTGATGTGACAGAGATCTTTCTTTCAACTCATCTAGAATGCTAGGAGATATAATTGGTTTTTCATTCCAATTTCTTGTGCATGAGGTGAAACATCTATTTGTGCATATTTTTCGCACATGCTGTTGTCCTAAAGATTTACCTATCACCTTGGCCCACATTTGCTCTAAAACATGGCTTCATCTAACCAAACGTTATAAGTGATGCTTGAAAAATCATCATCTCAACCATCTAATCACATGTCAAATCACATGACTTAAACAACATTATGCTGCACATAAACATCCGCTGTCAGCTTCCTCTTTGTACATCTTATCTGTCCTTTATCGACCGATGTGAGTTTCCATTCTCAGACAATCGCTTACCATTACCTGATCCAATAAAAATTATCGCACGGATGCAAAAAAAGATTGATCGCTAAGGATAACCAAAAAAACAAGGGTCATATAAAAGAAGGGAAGGAAACTGACGGCGGATATGAGGTATACGGCAAAGGAAATAGAGTCAGTTAGAGAGAAATATAAATAAAAGGCCTTTCTCCATAGTTTTAAGTCATTAGTTCAGAAGAAAAGCATAGTAACTGTTTAAAACATAGTATTTTTGAATTTGTGTACTAAACTAATGAAGACAAACACTTCAAGCGGGAGGTTAGTAAGAGGCCTCCTCTTGGGACAAACAGGTTTAAGATGGCATAACAGTAACATTGGTGCAATCACCAGTATCAGATATGGTTGGAGATATGCACACACAGGTGCAAGAAGGTTTCACGGACTGCCAAATAAAAACTCTACAATGATACACAATATGAACATACCAGAAGCAGAACCTTTGGTGTCTGGAACATCTTCTGTGATCAAAAGACCTTCTACCTCGTTGGAGGTTGATCATGGTAATGATTATTTGAAGACTTTGGCTACTAGCGAATTGTTTGCTAACATGCTTATTGGTTTTGCAACTTTAAGCAAGACGACTTTGAATATCTGCATAAAGCTTTTCCCATATGTTCCTATGCCAATAATCAAAGCCTTAGTCTACAGAATTTACTGTGGTGGAGAGACAATCGAAGAAGTTAGACAAACCGGAAGAAGATTATTGGATAGAGGTATTAATAACATGATGCTTTCTTTGACAATTGAAGCTTGTGATGGAAATGACAATGTTGATCCAGAATTCATTGTTGCAGAAACTGTTCGTTCTGTTAACGAAATATTGATTCCCCATACATTATCGGTAATTAAGAACTCAGGAAAGGATGTGAATGCAGTTTCCCCAGGATACGTTGCATTAAAACCAACAGGATTTGCTAAGAATGCCTCCAATGTCTTGAAAAACTTCAACAACCCTGAATATGCTAAGGAATTCGATAGCTTGGTTGAAAAAGCTGCTACCGTTTGTCAATCAATTTATGATGGTAACATTAGCTTAGCTAAACAATACCCAGAAAGAACAAGTCCATTTGTTGTAGGGGTCATTGATGCCGAGAAACATGAATTACAAGAGGGTGTATATGAACTCCAAAGAAGATTGTACGCTAGATTCAACCCTGTTAACGAACCAGTTTCTGTTGTCGGAACTTTACAAATGTATCTCACTGAATCAGCAGACCTTTTAGCGAAAGAGGAGAGGCTTGCAGTAGAGAATGGGTACAGATTAGGCTTAAAGTTAGTTAGGGGAGCATACATTCATTCGGAGAAGGATAGGAATACTATTATACACAAGAACAAGGATGATACCGATTTTAACTACAACCAAGGAATAGCTTATGCCATAGACTCCCTTCTTACATGCAAAGGTAATGAATCCACAATTGGTCACGTTGTTGTTGCTTCACATAATGGAGAATCCTTGAAGTTAGCAACTGAAAAAGTTTACAATACAGATGAATATGCAGACAATAACAACAAAAATAATGTTGTTTTGGGCCAATTAATGGGCATGGCTGATGGTATTACTCATTCATTGATCAAGAACTACAATGTTGATAACGTAATTAAGTATATTCCTTGGGGTCCCCCATTGGAATCCAAGTTATACCTTTTGAGAAGATTAGAAGAAAATGGGGATGCAGTCAAAGCAGACAATGGGTTACCATTAGTCAAAGCAGTTTTCAAAATCCTTGGAAGAAGGCTTTTAAGATTGGATTAAATTACATGAATCATAACCTCATATGCATACGATAAACGCATTTTAATGTATAATAATGCAACATATATAAAGTAATATATTACAAGTAAATCAGGTAATTTGTAGGACCCCAAGCATAAGTGCTTATAACACATTGAACCACCCATTCCCAGTCAATCACACCAAAAGTGACCATTGTTCGTTGCGATTTATCAAATAATCTAGTTCTCTTACTCCTTGATCTTGAAGTTCGTTTAACTCCAGGTTCATTAACTCCCATCTGAACTAATTTTGATGCTAGTGTAGCTGTATCATCATAAATTAATAATTTCAGTGATGTTATAGCTGGTCTATTGCGCAATGCTTCATATAGTTCATTGGTGTTATCATAGTAGGTTAAAGATGAAACCCCTAAAGTGAAGAAAATGAAATCACATGTAGCTAGAGTGATTTCATTAACTTGACCTTTATAAAAAAGTATCTCAAAATTTTGCAATATATGTCGATTGTTGTTTAGCTGACTGGCCAATTGTCTGTTATCATCATAAATGATTCTGAAACTATAAACGTCCTGGCTCTTAATAGTATTTAAAACAGAAGAATGACCAGCGGGTAAAAGATAAACGGGCCAAAATGGCAATTTACTACGATCTTTGACACAGTCGTAGATATAACTTTCCGATAAGATTGGCCATCCAAGAGCTAATGCTTGCAAGTACTTCGCACTACGGCAGTGTCCATTTGATATTAGTGCCCCAAAATTGAATGTATCCAAATATTGGGAAAATGGTTTTAAAGTCCCTTTCTTGTTTCCTTGTAAAATGTTCAATGTCATATCTAAACCATCATCCACTAAAACCCCACCATTTTCAGTTATAAGACGTTTCAATTCATCCTTTTTATCATCAGAAATAGAAGTAAGGAAGAATAACTTTTTCGAGAAGACTTTTTTTGGGTCTAACAAAGCATTTTTCTTTGAAGGACTTAATCTTAATTTAGATTCAATGTTTCGAGTCGGGCTACTCAATATAAACTGAGTATTTGAAAAGTTTAGGTGATCATATGGAACTTCCGATTCTTTTTCATTAGTATTAGAAGATGAAGATACAAGCTTCTCAATCATAGTGGAAATTCCTCTCTGATCGAGTACATTGGCTCCTTCATGAAGTAGTTTAAACTTCTGTTGATGATTTATCCAATCAGAAACATCCATAGTGCATTCCCCTATTTCAACTAATTGCTCCTTTGCTTTTGTTTTTGAGTTCTGTCTTCTAACATATGCATAATTGTAACCTCTAATACACTTGACAGAATCCGAATCTTCCTTGTAAAGGAGGCCAGTAATAATGAATGGGGATCCAGGAGATCTTAGTCTCACACTATCGCCTACTCTTAAATCTAGAAGGAATAGGTCAGAATTTTTGATATCATAAACACCTTCCTCAAATTGTACATGCAGTGCATCCAAACCAAACAGTATAATAGTCCCTGGGTATAATTTTAGATCGTAAGAGGCCCAGACACTTCGAGTGTTGTGAACTGAATCATAGTATAATGATACCAGAGGCTCTTCCCACATTGGGTTTGGTAAATTATTATCCATATTTCCGGGTATTTGAGAACCCTGAGACGCATTGTCACCAGAGGACTGCTCCGTCTGCGATATGGAAGACACCATGTTTTTTCTTCTTCTCTTGCGAATTATCCTTGTGTCTATATCTTCATCAATGTCTGGTATATGAGAGTTATGGGAACCAGTTATATCCGAAACCAGAGCCCCACTATCGTTAAGGGAATGCTTATTTGCTCCATTAGCTGATGGAGTCAGTTGACTAGTTGGGGATGACAAAAAACTAGCCTCATTTTCGATCCACTTATTTGGAACATCAGAATTACTATCACGAGTTCCATTAGAATGTTTCATTAAATCGGAATTGTTTGATCTTATAGGCATACCAGCCTCCTTGAGTATTATTAGTGAGGGATCTTCAATTTCATTTAGTGAATGAGGTTCTGTCGTGGTTTTAGCAGGTATTTCTTCTTTCGTTGCAAAGATCTGGCTCAGGCTTGATTCAGCTCTATTAGATTGCTTATCATCCTGATCCGAGATAGTGTTACGGGACTTTTGCCTTAGTCTTGAGTTGTGGCCCAACATACTGTCATCAAGTTGATCGATATTCTCAGTTCCATTTGGTGACGTACTTGTGAAGTTCATTTCTTTCTCATCGTCTGAATGAACAACTTCAGGACCTACTCTATGCTGCAGACGAATAGATAAATCCACATCTATTTGAACATTGGACTTGTCAGCCTCCTCTTGTGTATTTAAAACTTCTCTTCTGGAATGTGTAGTTCTTTCTACAGTACTTGGTATTTGTATAGCATTGGTGGCTACATTTGCATCGGCTTTTTTGGGGACATCATATCTGGTATAGCTAGGTGAAGAATGGAAATTCAATTGTTTTGATAATGGCATAATAACTTGTGTATCATTCTGAGGTGTTTGTGTGGTAAATTGAGATTCGTTTATATCTTTAGAAGTCGTAGCCCCAACATTGATTTTTTGTGTATCATTCAAAGTTTCTTGGAGGTTTGTTACCCCAAGAAAATTCTCAGGACTCTCAATGATATAAGACTTATTGTCATTTGGCTGAGACTCAACTTGAGTATAGCCCCCTTCAGAACTACCCGCATGAATTCTCTGGGTATCATGAACTGTGAACAAAGGTCTCTCTATCTCTTGTTGGCTCGAAAGTAAATCTTTCTTCCTATTCGAAACATATAATTCTTGAGAAAGCTTGTAACCTAATTGTTCCCCTACAATAGGCGTGTTTTGGTTGTTTTCTATGTCAGTTGTACCGGTATCTTCAAACGGGTCTTTGAGTTTATCAAGAAACGGCGTCTCATCAGGTTTATTCTGCAATTCTAAAGAAAAATCTCCCTGTGTCGGCTCATCTGGGAATAGAACTGATTCTTGAAATAGATCACCAGAGTTCTGTTTATTTGTAGGTTTATTATCCCCTTTATGCAAATTATTTATGGAATCTGTTCCAAATACTAAACTAATTCCCAGCTCATTCTGTGTATCATCCTTTTGAGTCTCTTTAGTATTTATAGGATCCGATAGATCCATAGAAACTTCTATATTTCCGTCCTTTTGTATGTCTCCATCAGAAGTCATATAAATACGTTAATTAAAGCTCATTTAATGATCGTTAAAATTGGTTCCAATTGATATTTAATTGATTTTTTATACGCGATAAAACAGAAAGTATTTATTAGTACAACATACAGTAATAGAATATGAACAGAATATGAACGAAATATCTCTGAACATATATAAAATACAAATTAAAGATAAAAGAATATTATTACATACAAGTATATTACTTTTACTGGTTAGAGTTAGAACTTTATGCAATGCCATTATGACCATTGAGTAAATATGATTGCAACAATTGTAAGTAAGCTTCAGGATTTTGAGCAATCTGTGGGTTCTTCTTACAAATATCATCCAAAATTCTCTTCTGATCATAAGACAAGTTCGAAAGAATGCCAATAACCTTATTTTGTAGGTTAGAATTGTTTTCATTTACACTAACAGGTAAAGATGATTGTGATTGTGAACCCTCATTAAGTTGTTTAAGAATTGAAGACAACTTGGAGTTATCTGATGTATTAGATGAGGGGGTTGGGGTGGATGCCTTTTTTAAAATACCGGGGGCAGAAGGTACATAATCCTTTTTCACAACATATAAAGCGTATAAGTTTAGACCCAAGCCATCCTTTTTAAATGGTTTCAAAAATCCTGGAAGATAATAATCTGTGAAATCAATGGATGTGATGTAGGAATCCTTCACAAATACCGGCTTTCCTGATAGAACGCCGACCTTGTTATTTTCAGAAAGATACTTAAGTAGTCTATCAGAATCTCCCTTATTTTCCATGGGTTCTAAACGAATCAAAAAGAGATCTCTTGTTGTAACAACTTTTTCAAGATAATCATAAGCTCTTGTTTTGTCCAACTTTCCTTCGATCTCATAGGTAGGATGAGACAAAACCTCTCGAGATATCTTTATATATCTATTATGCAATCTTGCAGCCTCATTGCTTGTAGGCATCTGGTACCCAGAACAAGAAAAGAATTCAGCCTTAGCCGTGAAAGATACGAAATCAGGAAACGTAATTCTACCATTCCAGACATTAGTCGGAAGCATCAGTGGTAATTTTGGTTTTGGTGTCTGCTTGACTTCAGGAATAACCTTCACTTCAACCTCAGGTGTCCGTTTACCATTAATTATGAAATCCAAATCATCATCTTCATCAAGATCAGGTACATCAGCTTCGTTTGTGTGAGAACTATCGTGTTCGGCATCTGACTCTTCACTTCTTCTTGGCAGTTCAGGAGCACCATCATTATCATCATCCAGATTATAACTAACATAAGACCTGTTTGGGGGTGGTTGATTTACTATTATGTTTCGTGGAGGTTGTTCCTCTTCATGACTATTTGAACGTTCAACATTCCTAGTAATTACATTCTCATCAACTTCTATATCTTGAGAATTTATATCTTCAACTATTTCTTCTCCTTTATGCGTCCTACGTATCCGTTGACCTTGATTTACATCAGCAGTCAAAACAGAACGTCTCATGGACTCTTGTCTCACCTTTTCAGCGTACTCCTTCAAATCTAAGTCAATTTCTTCTGGTGATGATTTTACCAATTTTTCAAAAGATAATTCTCCATCTATAACTTGTTTAATGACAGATGGCTTTTTCACCAAAAACAAAACTCTCCTACTCTCTTCACTATACTTCTTTGGGGCATGGCTGTGAATGACTTGTTCCAATTCAAGTGTCCATTTATATGCAAGTTTATCCTTATCAAACCCTTCAGGAAACTTGTATGAGTCAGGAATTGCCTTAGTAAAGAATGCTAAGAATGCTTTTGCAGAACTGATTCTATGTTTTTCTCTCAATCTCTCAATAGAGATTGGATTGACCTTGCTCTTAGGTTTCTTGGAAGGATCACATACATCACACTTATATCTGGAGGGTATAGCTTTCAGATTTTTGAATCCCATGCATTTAGCGTGCTGCCAAGATTTACACGAGTCACATTGGATCATTATCCCTTTGGTATCAGAGCTTTCATCGTAATTATCATTATTAGCTCCACAAGGAGTACATCTCACTTCTCCTTCATTTTCCTCCTCCAGATTTTCTTCATTTCCTCCAGTTTCTATGTGATCTTCATCATTAAAGCCATTCTCGTCTTCGTGTTTATCCACTTCGTCATTACTGTAATCAACATCATCATCATTACTCAAACGGGAACGCTTTTGGATGATTTCATCATCATCGTCAATCCCATATCCATATATATCATCTATACTTCTCTTGGAATGTTGTCCTTTATTAGTTCTCGACGAACGTCTTCTAGCGGACATTATGAATAAATGATTTAGAATCAATGATCAAATTACTAATTCCTTTAATGAAGTATTCTTAATTCGTTTAATAGTTGACTGTTACAGTCAAATATACAGAGTAGGGTTTATCAAATATATTTGATCGATAGATTGATACCTATTTAATTATAAGAGAAAAAATACTGTTGATGATAAAACTACCACCAATAAAAGGTATTCAGTCTGAGTTAATCCCTTTCTTCCTCTTTTTGATTATCTCTTTCGATGAACTAATCTTGTAGTAGTTATATATATTACTTTTGTGAGATGAGAAGAGTTTTGGTGATATTGCCACAATTAAGCATGCACACGACCATTAAATCTACCTCTCTCTCGGTACTGTATATAAACTAGAAAGATAGAAAAACTCAATCAGTATAAAATGGAAGCCAAAGATAGAGGTTAAACATAAGATTATTGAATTACTGATACTACATTCAATTATTGTTATTATTTCTTTTCCATTTGTTATATGTTATTTGATATATATTTCAGTTCTAACATCATACAACTACACCCAAGTCAGTACGCTCTCTTAATTAACAAAAAAAAAACCAATATGAAATGAACAGCTTATAATTCCCCAATTAAAGACACAAGATCCACATCTTCACCCAAGATTTCTTCGACGTCTGCTAATGCGTTTTCACTAAATAAACCATATTTAGTAGGACGGAATCCCTCAGACATTGCTTCAACAATAGAAGCTTTTCTTCTCTTTTGCTTTGATGTCAAAGACTCGTCTAACACACTAGAATTTTGAGCAGCAGATGAGGGTCTACGCTCATGAGTGGTGCTTTTATTAACGGCGCCAATTTTGACTGAACTTCTTCTTCTTCCGCTAGTAGTCAGATGGTTCGTAAGAGAATATCTGCGGCGATTCATTTCACTATTGGACTTGTTGGTGTGATTGTAATTGCTTGTCATGTTTTCAGGCCGAACAATGGCATTTTGTAAAATAGACTTATTACGAAAGGCACCTAATGGGACTCTCTTCTTTTGATTATTGAAATCTCTCCATATCTTAACATCATTTTCATCATCGTCATCCATTTCACTCACATTTAAAATTTCATCAAGCTCCAATACCAGATAGTCCGGACTATCAGACTCTTGGGATACAATTGTTTTCTTTCTCAAGCGGTCCTGAGGTTTACCACCAGTTACTAGAGTTCTGGTGGATAAGCCGTCAATTATACCAAAGGGCTTCGTATCAACCGTAACCCAGGTTCCTAAAATAGGAGGTCTATAGTCTGCTGTTCTTGAGGATAAAACTTCCTTCGCATCTTTGGAGCCTAGACTATTTTTCTCAGTAGTAGTTGGAAGCGATAAATCTACATCGGTAGACTCTCCACTATCATATTCCTGATCAGAAGCAAAAACACCGAAATTTTCATAAGATTCAATTTGGCCCTTTTTAGAATTGCGTTTAGCGCCTTTAGAACTATTCAAAAACTCAATTTCTACTTCCTCATCATAGCCATAATCATATTCACTCCCAGAAGAGTTGTTGTCTGAGCTGAAAAAATAATTCCATAAATATGAATCGTCATCTTCATCCTCTTCGTCAGCTTCCATATCAAAGCCTCTCCTTTTACCCTTTGTTTTCTTACTTCCTGGAGGACCACGGGTTAATTTACTGTTCTTGAGTTCAGATGGGACTTCATCTGCATGCTTATCCTCACCATCATATTCGTCATCAGATGCTTTAGCAAATAGTGGGACATCGAAATCGGTAAATTCGATATAATCATCTTCAATGTCATTATCAGAAACACTATAAGAGCTGATATCATTCTGATTTGGATTCAGCTTTTCATCTTCATGTTGATTAGTATTTTCAGGATTAGGAAAAGCAGTTTCGTCGTAATCATCAAAACCGTTATTTTCAAATTCATTAACCAAAAACTTTTCTTCTTCTCTCAAGAATGGATCGTTTTCTTCGTCATCTTCTCCAAGTGAGACAACAGTAGCGTTTCCACTAACAAGGCTATTGTCGAACTTATCTATCATGAAATCATCTAAGTCATTATCTGCCTGAAGCGTGGCAAGAAGCTCATTATCGTCAATTTCATAATCCTCTGAGTCGATATCATCATCTTTTATTTTTGGGACATCAATAAGAGGACCATCAAAGCTATGAATAAAGCTATCTTCATGGTTAGTTTGACCAGAGCTGTTTGATTTCATGCTAAGCTCAATTTCCTCTCCAACATCTTCATCTTCAACCTCAGATTGAATGGCAACCTCATTTTCGTCATAATTGCCAAAATCGAATCTGAAATCAATATCTTCAGGTAATGCAGACTTTGATTTTCTTCTTCCAAACTTAGGTTTGGAAACACTTGACTTTTTCTGATCAGAAGCTTTGCTGATGTCGTTGGTAAAATGAATGCTTTTTGGTGTCAGCTTGAAGACCTTTTTAGATGTACTTATATTTTGCTTGCCTTTACCCTTACCATTATGCCCTTTCATTTCTAAAGCCATTTGTTTCCTCTGTGCTTGAAGTTTTACAAAATCAACATCCGATCCATCTGACGAAGATGAATAATCTCCATCATCTTCATCTTCATCAGAGCCACTGTTGGAATCAACATCATCTCCATATTTATTTGTTTTTCTTGGGTTCTTCTTCCCATAGCGAGAAACATCCTTACCAGCAGTCTTTCCTCTACCAAATGGTATCAGATTGTCTTCAAAAAAAAACGACCCTTTCCTTGATGCCTCTAACTCATCATTATCAGACACTGCCGTTAAGGATGAATCCTCATCTGAATCATCATCGTCATGATATATGTTGCCATCTTGTTCTTCATCAGAATCCTCATCAGATGAATCTGCAATACTTAACTTCATTGGGCTATTATAGAGGCTTAGGTTCTTGCCCCCTGTGGTGGGAGTAATTCCCTTACCCCTAGAATAGCTCTTGGAAGAACTGTGTACCTTTCTGGGAGTCTTACCCATGTCAATGATCTAAAATTTATATAAATATCTCTTCCGAAATGTGATTAATTTGTTATCTTTATGTCTCCTTTATGATTTAGGTTTTCAAGAACTTGTTTGGAGCCGCAAATGGATTGATACATAATAATTGGAAAACTTGAATATGTGATTGTAAACTTTAGTGTGTTTCTATCCAAGAACCCCTTGTTTCAGAAATTCTATTACTGCAATCCTTTCAATAGAAATCACCCTAGTAAACTCGATCTGATTTAAAGTAACAGTTACAAATAGTGCACAAAGATATTATAGTTTCTATTAATTAGCTTACGGCTTTATAAGATCTTATCAGCAATTATTTGTGGTATAATTACTTTCTTTATGTTGTAACTATTATATCAGAGAAATAAAATTTGATAATTTGGGAATCTGAGATGAGCTGAAATTAGTCTTGTGCCACAAAATAAATATCCACACTATAATGGTAGGCTCAAGTTAGAACCGAATACAATAGCCAAAAACAATCGTACTTACAAGAACAGTCAAAACAGTCTATCGCGTAGTATATATATATGAGCTTATTAAATAGACAAAAGAATATAAAGAGCTTAGTATATTACCTGTATCCATTCGTTAGTTCTTCTTATCAGCCTCCGCACTAGCAGTTAACCTGGCACTTAACTCAATTTGATCCTTGATAGCTTTAGTCAAGTACTCAATCATGATAATATCTTGGTTGTGATCACGGAAATGCTTTTCTAACACATCAAGATTGGATAATAATTGGGGTTTATTTAACAAATTATTGCTTAATAATCTCAACAAGTCGATGTTTTCATCAGTGTCTTTTGATGAAACTTCAATATAGTTTAAGAGCTTATCGATAGATGATCCAACGAAAGCGAGTTGTTCAGATAAAAAGGACAAATCTCTATCTAAGGACATAGCACCAGTAGAGGTTGACTTCTCTCTCAACATGTTGATAGCTAATTTCTCAATGGGGGAGGCATTTATCACCTTGTTAGGAATAGGAGTAAACATATAGGAATTATTGGTAACACTTGGCTTCCAGCCAATTTTTTGTGCTGGGTTTGCTACTCTACCGATAGCAGCACCAATATATGTGGATAACACAGGCATTTTGATTTCGTTGTCTTTGGTCAAGTATTCTACATTCAAATAGATTGCTGGGAAAGGGAATGCTCTATCGCTACCTTTTGAGTAAAAATCATGAATAAGACTTGTTGTGTTATCTATTTCCAGTGAGCTAGCAAACCATCCCAACACGTATTCTTTAGGATGTGCTTTTTTGTATAATTGATACAATGTTTTGTGTGTTTGATCCTCAATAGCTACTGAATCTCCAGTTTCAGTACATGGAACCATGAAGGCATCTCTGACCTCGAATTCGAATCCATCGTCTGATCTGATACCAAGTAAAGTTCCAATGATTCTCTTGTTTGAATCAAGAACCTTCTTGGAAATAATTTCCAAGATTTGAAAGAGTGCTGAGTTAGAAATCTTCACATTGCATGAACTGACAGACAATGAAGCAGCTGGTGCAGCGACATTAGGCCTCACCAAATGCATGAATGAACTTGCATCTGTCATTTTTTTATAACTATGCTATTAAATGATTGAGTATGTAGTTTTACCTTTTTTTTCACCTTTCTGTGAAGACTGAACAAAGTTTTTCCTTGAAATACAAAATTACACAAAAGTATGAATATATGCAGGAGAAAATTATCTCAGTTATAACAGATGCAACTTTGAGGCCAGTAAGCTGATATTGATTGTTCAGTGGCCGATAGACAACGGACACAATGAGTGATGTGCAAAATAAAGGTCAAAATGATCCACAGGTGGCTACTAACAATGGAAATCAGCACTCAAGTCTAACAAATACTTGGTTGTTTCTGGAAGAAGATTTCATCAAATACAGTCCTAGCAGAAAACAACTAACAGTCTCACAAGATCTTAAAACAAGGGAGTCAATCCATGATTTTCTTGTTAGACTAGGCATGAAGTTGAAACTTGAAGGGAGAACAATCTTGGCTGCTACAATTTATGTCGCAAGGTTCTATATGAGGTTTCCTATTACTACATCAAAATACTTCGTTGCCAGCGCAGCTATGGGTATCGCTTGTAAATTATTCGATAATTACAGACCACTAGATAAGATAGCGATGATTGCATGCACAATAAAGAACCCCCACAAAGAGATAGATGAACATAGTGAGATATTTTGGCAGTGGAGGGATCAGCTTTTATATCGAGAAGAACTTATTCTCAGACACTTAAACTTTGAACTCGATCTCATACTCCCATATTCCGTTAAGGATGAGCTAGTTCTGTTAATAGATGAGGAAGATGATATTTTCCATAAGAAACTTAACGATATTGTGAAAAATACCATTTCTTTAATCGAACTTCTTTCATCACTTCCAATATTCGTCGCCTATGACACTAACACATTCTTTGGTGCAATATTTATATACAATGTGTTTGAAGTACAGAATAAGTTTGAAGAGAAATTAGTCATTCCACATTCTTTCCTCCAGAAAAAGCTTGGAGTTGATCCCAAACTTTGTTTAAAGTGCTACAAATATGTTATGACTTTATTAAGCTATTGTAATGATCCGGATCCTCGAGTTTATAGTCATAAAAATGCACAGAGAAGGATGCAGAAAATCAGCCTGGAAATCTTTATGAAAATTGCCAACTGCTAAATCCATCATTATGTTTGTATATTAGACTTTGTTAATAGAGATGTAAATTATCATGTCATTCCTGCACATATTAAATGTTACTGTAGGGTCCTTAGCAAAATAAATTTGCATCCACAAACATCATTATTATAACTACCGTTGTACCAAAGGAACACCATTAACTAAGCTATTACAACCAAGCATGGAATCAAATATCCTTCCAGAAGACTTCAAATCTCTTGAAGATTTAAGTTACAACTGTGTTTCTGATGAGGATACTAGTTCTGAAGAAAACTATACGAAGGAGCTGATGAACATATCTGGAGATCCTGACGCTTGCAATGGCCATGAATTGATCGAAATAGACAATTCGGAGCTGTTAATTGAAATCTCTAAAAACATATCTAGATTATTTTCTCAGAGACGTTATTATGAAGTCTTAACTTTAATACCCAATCTTTATAGATACCCAGACATACCCAATTCAATTTGCATAATAATAGCTTCATGTTTGTTTTATTTAGGAAGAACTGAAGCAGCTTTAAGAGAAATATCTCTTGTAATTGAAAGAGAAACTATTCCAAATCTGAAGGAAAGATATATATTATGTTTAATTCAAATCTTGAAACAACTGGGGCATCCTGAAAAGGCAGTAGCATGTTATCACGAACTCATATATCTTTCCAAAATAGAGTTAATGCTAAATTACAAAGATCAAGAAAAAATCTTGAAGTATAACAAAAAGATAGATGAATATATATCTGAAATTAAGAGCTGCTCACAAGCACAACTCTTAAAAAGGTAATTACTTCCCTTCATCAATTAAAAATGAAAATACTAACATAATTCAGTGATAAAATTACTGCAATGGAAAGAATACCACTTCATAAACAGGCACAAAGCTATTTGAATGCCAGTGGAAGTTTAGACCTATTTTCCCTAGGACGAACATGCATATATATTAACGATCTAATTAGCCAGTCAATGGAAGAATTGAAAGATTGGAGATCAACACCTCTGAACCCTTCACTGGAAATTCTCTATAAGACATTTAATGCGATATTATTACTTGGTCCCAATTATCTTTATGACGACTTGGTTAGACAAAAGGACTCTTTTTCGCAACTATTATATAGAAAAACAACGACAAATGTCCTATCAGACGTTAGAGCCTTTGTTGAGAGTATTTGCCAGGAATATCAAACTAGCAGAGAAGCATCATTTCATACTCTAGGAAGAATAGTAATGTATAGGTTGATTGAAGCTTTCATGAACGTGTTGCAAGAAGACTATATGACTGCTCTGGATATGCTTCAATGGATTCTTCAGCTTCTTGACTATATATCTACCTATTATAAGGCATATTTGATTCGGAACCTTATTTTTTCGGATATAACCAAAAGTGTTGCAACCGTATTGCTTTGGAGATGTTATTATTTTGGAAAGGTTGAATGTGATGACGAAACTATCAATGAAATATTCCTGAGGCTATTAGATACTACAAGATCTAGTACTAAGTCCGAGTATATTTGTGGAAGACTGTCTATTTACTTTACATCTTTTGGTCAGATGTATGAAATTATCGCTAGACATCAAGCTGCAAAAATAACAATCGAATATGAAGATTCTTCAACTACCATTACAGCACTAAGGTTGGAACAAAATAGTTTAGAAGAGATGATTCGTAAATATATTCTAGCAAGTGCCAACAAAGCACATGATGACCCAAGTACTATTGCATTGTATGATAGGATAATATGGGGTATCATATGTTGTGGTGGGATTCATTTGAAGACACTATGGTTTTTTATATTCGTAAGAAATTATTATTTCATAGATTTTGATTTTGGTGCTTTACATTTACACCCTGATCACAAGTATGTCTCCTTCATCGACGAAGATATATTGAGTGGCTATCAGAATGGTTGGGAATTGATTGATAAAATTTATAACTGTTACTATTCGTTAACGGAAGATGAACAAACTGATATTTGGGATCCCATTAATGGAAGTCTGTACTTGCTCCCTCAGATCTTTGAGCATGGGAATAAGTTACTTTTAATGGATCTGTTTTATGATGAACATTTAAGAAGTTCATCATCAACATTTGTCTTTGTCTCAGAGTTTCAAATAAAGCATAAACTAAAAAGTCATATCAAATTACAAGGAAGAATTATATCGCAGAGAATTGATATCAGTAAAGAGTTGATATCACTATGGTTATCAACTTTTGAAGATTGTCATGGATCAATACCTAGATCAATAACTGATTTCTTTTTGGATTAAAAAGATTCCATGAACTAATATCTGTTCTCTGAACGAAAGATTGTTATAATCAACGGAAGTTAGAATATTCATTGAAAATTGGCTATAGACATATCCTAACCCTATTTACACCATGATGCTTTAGAGAGAAAATAATGATAGAGTCTAAACTGTGTGGATCTGATGAACCTTTTATACGTGGATGTTTATGCTTCGAGTATCATCTATTCCATATCTTCTGCACCTTCATCTTCACCTTCGTCAGAATCAGAAACATCTTCGAAGCCACCTGCTTCTGTAGTCATCAATATTTCCGAAGTACGATCAGATCTATATTTTTTAGCGATTCTTGAAACACGGCCATTACTTTTTGCATCTTCTCTTGCCTTAGCCTGTAATTCACGTATCGAATCACGGAATGTGTTTCTCACGGATCTGTTTGAAAGGGCATCCAACATCTTCAAAGACCCAGATGCACCACCGATAACGAGATTACCAGCAACTTCAATGTCATTGGCAAAGGATGCGGTCAACACGTTACCCACATCAAAGTCACGGGATAAGACCATAGAAGGACCTTTCTGAGATTCAGTAGGACACTTCCACAATTTAACAACTTTTTCGCTCATTGCAGATGTGACTAATAATCCTGGAATGTGAGAGTTGACGTCCAATCCTGAGATACCAGCATCGTGTGCATGTAATGTCCATAATGGTTTTCCTTCATTTCTAACATCATAACAATACACATTACCATTATCTGTACCAGCGTAGAATATTTCTGGTGTAGTTCCCCATCTAACGTTTTCGACTTCCTCACCAGGGGAAACTTGATATCTTTTTGTCAAGTTTTGTTCATCGGCAATTCTAACATCACTCAAAGCTGCGTAACCATCATAACCTCCAGTTAAGATAATAGATTCTTCAGTCAGATGCCATTGGGATGAAGAAACGATTTTCTTGTTGTGGATTGTGTTAAACGATCTTACAGCAACTCCATTGTTCAAATCCCAGAGCTTCAATGTCTTATCTGCAGAAGTAGATGCTAATACTGATCTTTGTATTTTATTATGAGAGAGAGACAAGACAGCATCGGTGTGATGAGTTGTTACATGCTGTGATGAAGACTTCTTCTTCTTCTTATTCTTCTTCTTTGCTAAAGAAGTGAAAGAGTTTTGTTGAGGTTCTCCTAAGATGATATCTGGAAATGCTTTGTCAACATAGTCCAAATTCCATATTTCAATTTGAGGATCGAAAGTACCAATTGCAGCGAAATTTCCAACATCATCAGAGTTAGAACCTGGACGATAGTTAATCCACTCGACACACAATGGGAAAGATGGCAACATGATGTCATGATGAACATAGAGATTTGGTTCACGAACCAATCCTCTAGAAGCATCCGGGTCAAGTTTATCTTCATCAGAATCAGTTTCGTCAATAGCACCAGCACCATCATCATAAATATAAACGTCCAAGTAAGAAACATCATCTTCGGTTCTGGTAGCTAAAACGAGATTATCTGTTGGATAAATTTGAAGCTCTTTCTTGTCTTCCTGTTCATCAACTTCTGTTGGCAAACTTAAGTATGGATCTTCACCATTTCCATCGTCATGGAACTTAACATCAGAACCTGATAAACCTGGGAACATGGAGACAGAAACACCCTCATCTTTATCATCATCATCGTAGTTCTCAAGATCATACTCCTTTAAGTCATCATCAATCTCTATTTGCTCTTTTAAAGTAGTTTTTTCGGTTTCTTGGCCGTCGGCTTGTTCAAGGGCTTCCTGTGCATCATTTAATTCAAGATTAGCCATCTCACTAATTCTTTCCATTTCAGCATCATCGAGTTCATATTTCTCTGGAAACTCAGAAGCATATCCCCTAGGGACCCAGCAACTCGACGAGATCATATCTATTGATGGTATCTATGATTTAGTTAATGTTAAAAGAGTGATGAGGCTGCACCATTTTCTAAAGTTTTTTTAACATAGACGCTCCTGCATATGACGAAGCGATGAGAATACTTTTATCAAGTACTAAGTGGAATAAGAGCCTAATTAAGATGATAGCTATATAAGCCCAAAGTGTCCTTAAAAGAATATACAGGCAGTTGTAATTATATATATATATATATCATGGGAATAGTATACCACTATTAGAATAAGACGACTCCAACACCACCAGCCCTATCTTCAGTTACGTCCTTTGATTCGGGGTCAATTCCACCATCAATTGGGAAAGTCCTGTAATTGAATAAATAGTAATTTAAGAATCCATCACCTACTCCAAATTTTTCATCCTTAATGAATAATGGATTATCTTGAGATGACAAACAGTTAAAGACATCTACATCAAACTGCTTAGAAGTGATAAGCGCATCATTCATCAATGATGACAAACGTTGTTTATAGTTTTCAGTATCAGCTGAGTCAGTAGCATAGTAGAACAAATAAGCGATCCCTAACTCTTTATGCTTTGGATTGTCAATAACAGTAAATGGCAACAAATAGTAGGAAAAGAAATCAGAAATACGACCCTCTTCATTTTCAACAACGTAAGTCTTAATGATAGAACGGGCATTATTAGATTCACTATCAGTGCTTCCCAATAACCAGTGGGCTAATTCAGGCTTGTCAAAAACTTGGATTAACTTGAATCTTTCTTGATAAGTTGTGAAAAGATCGTAAACCTGATCCAAATCAGAATACTCCATGGGACGCAAACCCTTTATCTTCGTAGTATCAGGAAGAGAATAGTATGCAACCATACCCTCTTTAGTCTGATTAGCTGGCAAATGAGAAAATCCAACATCAAGAAGTTTGGTCCAGTTAATTGGTCTATGGGTATATCTGCAAACAGATACAGGAGAAGGCAAAACTGCACCTGATGTATACAATGCATGCCAAATGTTCTCTTTGTTCACTCTTCTTGTTACCTCCTTGATAAGCACTGGAGCTAATCTTTTGTTTCTTAATTTTTTATGGACACAGAGGAAATTAATCTCGACACTCTTGATCTCCTTCTTGGATTGAGTCTTAAGAGTAGCTGGAATAGCTGAAATGAAACCTACTAACACTCCGGTCGCCTTAACTCTAACACCCAAATGCCAGTCCTTTTTCCATCCTGGTGGCTTTAAAGACCATTGAAAAAATTCATGTGAATATTTGAATCTAAATGTTGCATCTTGATCCTCCACGTAATTATCATATAATAACTTGTATACTTCTTCAAGTTCCTTAGCATCTTCTATGTCAACTGTTTTCCATTCAAATTCCTTCAATAAAGGGTAAGGAGCATTCGGGACATCTTCTGGTGTTTTAAACTTATCGATAGGACCTTCTGAATCAATCTTCTCGTCAAAGCTTGGCACAGGTTGTGTCTTCCAAAACTTATAGTCTTTCATCTCCTTTTGTTGGGTTTCATTCAATGGCTCACCCATCGAGATGAGCTTCAAGAGTTCTTCAATGGACTTTGGAGTTGGCTTCCTATTATCTCCAGACATGTCTCTATTGCAAACTTAAAAGTAATTTCAACTTATTAACTTTTCAAATTCAGATTTTGAATGTCTTGTGTCGACCGACCTCCCTAAAGAAAAGCGAACATGAAAATCATAGTGTAATCTAGAGCATTAAAGTTGACAAATGGTGCTAAAAAACTCTAAATGGGACAAAAAGGCCAAATATCAGTATCAGAAGAAGCATGGGCTTTTAAGACCACAACTAGAGGAACCTAAAGTGAGGCCAAAATGGTCTTCAAAACGTGGTGATGCCGTTAAAAATTCAGTATCTCATTTACTTGAAGATAGTGACACTGATAGCGATTGGGACTCAGAGGAGGATGAGAAATTATTAGCTGAGTTCTATCCTAGCATAGGAAATGATGAGTTGAGTATAGACCAGAAGAAAAAGATAAAGAAGCAAGTGTTACAAGAATTATCAGAACTACATGCGAAAGCTGCACTGATTGCAAATGAAGGGGAAAAGGAAGAAGAAGTAGATGGAATATACTTGGGTCAAAAACCCACAAGCATTGATGATTCGCATAAAGATGACCCTCAAGCAAACTTGGGTGAATTTATTTCAAGTAATCCCAGTACATCTAGTTCTAAGAATAGAAGAAAATTATTGAAGAACAAATTGACTGATGCCTTTTTAGAAGAATATGGTATATCGAGTTATCTGGATATTGTAAATAATGATGCAACTTATGAGGATGTCCACCAAAAGAAGTTGAACCAACGATCATTAGACCAGATACCTACTAATGAGCTTGTGGGGTTTAAAGTTGGCGAATCTTCTCTCTCTGATAAATTAGATCATAAAGAGAAGCCATTGCCCCAGGTTTTAACAAAAGAAGAAGAAATCAAAGAACAAGAACGTAAGAAACTAGCTAATGAAATGAAACTTCTCAATGAAATGAAGAGAAAATTTGGCTCTCTGGAGAAAGGCTCCAAAAATAGAGTATTAGAACTTGATACAATAGATGGTAATGATGAATCTCAGATTGATAACTTAAATTCTCGAATCAAAAGGAATGAGGCTAAGAGTAATTTAGAAGATAAGGATTATAATTTCGACGATGATCTTGCAATGCTTTTACAAGGCACAAGTTCTTCAAATGTGCCAAAGATCCTGAGCAATGATATAACACATGGCTTCGATATGGATAGCATGTTGTCAGAGTTAACTATCAAATCTACTAATAAGGAAACTGTTTCTGAAGATAAAACCTTTGCGAGCAAGAAACAAATTGCTCCTGTCCGTGATGATCAGGATTTTTTAGACAAGCTTTTAAATTAAGTTGCATTATATAGATTTAAAATTCCTGTACATAGATGAATCGATATCTCGTATAAAGGTGTATTTTACCTACCCTATTTATCAGGTAAGGAGTGAATAGAGAATATAACTTATTTGGTAGCATGGAAAATGAGTGGTGGCACTTCCATAGTGGAGAGACATCTGGGGACAACTGAATCCTCGACAGTGCCTAGCAATGATCTTAATTTAAGTGACCAGGATGATGAAGCAATTCGCCTCTTTGAAATGGCAGTTGATAAGGAAACACACGGCTTAATGTCTGAAGCAGTTGAGAGTTATAGAAAGGCATTCAAGCTAAATGAACAGGTTGATTTATTATATAGAACTCAAAAGGTTCCACATGCAGTTAGAAGGTTAAAGGAAGAATCAGGGAATAATATTATACAGAAATTAGACGAAGAAAAAGTCAAGTCTATAAATGTTGATAAACTACTCGAGAGCTATTCTGATATTGAGGCAAAGGCGCCAGATCCTTTTGATGATAGTAGCGATGCTTCTTTGGTCATAAAGTTTGCGAATATGGGATTGGATAGACATGACAAAATTATGGCCGATCAAACCGTTTCTATTTTAATAAACTTACCAAACGAGATATGGACAAAGATCCTTGAGATCCTTCTTATCACTTCCCCCGAATCATGGTTTTCATTTTCTATAACTTGCAAAAAGAATGCATATTTAGGTTTTGGTTCTTCTATTTTATGGAGAAGGTTGTGTTATTTAATTTACCCAAAACAAGTGTATTATGAGAATAAGTTGTTTATAAATAACCGGAAGCTTAACCTGCCTGATTTAAGTGATGAGTCGTTACCTGTTCCATCCGAACAACTTTTAATATTATCACAGTATAAGAACTCATGGAAATATATGTTGCATCATAGACCATTCATAAAGTTTTATGGCTGCTATATAAGCATAGTCAATTATTATAGTGAAGGTGGGAAAGCCGAGTTTTCAAGTAGTTGGTCCAATCCAGTTAGATCAATCACTTACTACAGGTATTTGCGATTTTACCCAGATGGTACATGCATCAAAGTTTTAACTTCTTTAGAACCAAAGAAAGTTGTGCCTAAATTGCTGAAATACAATAAGTCGAAGGTAATTAGTGATACAGAGATAATTGACAACAATGCCCCACATAACACCAATAGTACCAAAGAAGCTTACAAGATTTATCATGGTAATTGGACTCTTTCTACCTCGGGTGAGTTACATATTGAGATAACTGAGGGTTCTGTACCATATTACGACTTTCATTACTATCTTTCTATTAAATCACTCGGGGGAGTGTTTAAACACAATAAACTAAGCTGGATCACATTCTATGCTATTCGAAAGAAGACAGGTGAAGAATCGGAACAAGATGAATATAGAATTGGTGAAAAGGCAGAATTTTCTCTAAGCAAAGAAAAGCCCTTTAAATTTCTGAGGGTGAAGAGCTATGATATCCATAATTGACTTATATATGCCCTTTAGTTATCATTTAAATACCGATTGAATATCGGTTCATTACTTCTTTTAATAATGTGTAAGCGTAAATGGGAAATTGTAAGAGTAAATTTGAGAATGCACTTTACAGAATTTTTTTTGTGTGCTAAAGGTTCTTCGTTGGAAAATTTGATTTTCTATTGAAATCCTAGAGTGTAAAGCAAGGCCTTATATAGATACAGGGTACAATAGAGTTAATATGTCTCGTTTCTTTGCTTCAGGCTATAGTTCAGAGTCGTCCTCTGAGGAGGAGGATTTATTAAGTTCTGATGAGGAGCTAATTTCTTCTCAAGAATTATCTACTGACTCTGAATTTGATAATGGTTCAGACGATAGCGATTCGAGTGACTCAGATTCAGATGGTCCAAAAGGACCTTCTTATTTCTTGAAAAAGAGTGCAGGTGGTAGATCTGATTCAGATTCAGACTCAGATAGTGACGATGAAGGTAGAAAAGTCGTCAAATCCGCTAAGGAGAAGTTATTGGATGATATGAAAGATATAATAGAGGGTATCAATGTTGCAAAGAGAACAAACAGATGGATTATAGTGTTAGCTGACTTTGAGAAATTGGGTAGATTATTGACCAAATCAAACCAACAAAGATTAGGTACTCCAAAATTTTATATTCCATGTTTATCAGGTTTGGAAGATTTCATTAATGAGACCGCTCAAAATGAAAAATCTGAGAAATCTTTAAATGCTGCAGAAGCAAGAGCTTTCAATACAGCTAGACAAAGAGTCAAAAGACAAATAAAGGAGTACCAAGCTTATTATGATCTCTACAAGGAAGATCCAGAGTCTTTCGATAATGACGAGCCTTTGGAAGCTGTAGCTAGTGAGGCTCCTGTTGATGAGGATAAGATTGTTCCAGCTGGATCTCGTAAGGTTTTCGGTCCAGTTTTCAACACATTGAAGCAAATTTCAGAAACTCGTGGTAAGAAGAACATCGATAAGAATGAACAGATCCAAACATTGGAAGACTTGTTGACAACTATCTTATCAAGCGGTAATACTTTTGAATTAATCTCAACATACCAAATGTTATTGTCTATCAGATTCGATGCTTCTGCTAATCAATTATTTATGCCAATTGACCAATGGAAGAAGAACCTTATTGATGTTAACTCATTATTGGATTTGCTCGAGGCTAAGACAAAGGAGTACCAAGTTTCAGAACTTGGTGAAACAACGGACGAAGTTGATATTGAACCTACTCCAAATGCTGATGGTGTTAAGGTCATCTTTGGCTCAATAACATCTTTAATTGAAAGATTGGATGATGAATTTACTAAATCGTTACAAAGCAGTGACCCTCACTCTCTTGAGTACATTGACAGATTAAAGGATGAGGCAAGTGTTTATAAGCTTATTGTCAGAGGTCAAATCTATGTTGAACTTACTACTCCTGAATCTGTTAGAGGTGAAACTTATCAATTATCAAGAATCACTTTAAGAAGATTAGAACACATTTACTACAAGCCTAACCAGCTTATTTCTGCTAGTGAAAGTGACGCATGGAAGGACCTCAAATTTGATTGTAAAATAGGTCCTAAGGACTCCGAGCCTAGTGAATTAATTCAAGGATTATGTGACTTCTTGACACAGAAATCTAACACCAATTACCAAAGATCAGCTTTGTTATATAATATCTACTACCACGCTGTTAACAATGAGTATGCCAAAGCAAGAGGCTTATTCTTAAAGTCTCAAGTCTACTCATCCATTCAACATTCAGATTCACATTTGCAAATCCAATACAACAGAGCTTTAGTTCAATTGGGTTTGAGTGCTTTCAGATCTGGTGCTATTGAAGAATCTCACCAAACCTTGAATGACATTGCAAACTCTCAAAGAACCAAAGAATTGTTAGGTCAAGGTTTCAACACTAAGTATCCTAGTCAAGCAACTGTTGTTGAAAAGCAAAGATTATTGCCTTTCCACATGCACATCAATTTAGAATTGTTGGAATCCGTTTACATGACAAGTTCCTTGTTAATAGAGATCCCTGCTCTTGCTGCAGCTTCTAGCTCTGCTAAGGACTCAAGACGTAAAGCATCACTCAAATCCTTCAAGAGCAAGTTAGAGTTTCACGATAGACAATACTTTACTGGCCCACCTGAAAGTATCAAGGATCATATAATCTATGCATCCAGAGCTTTGCAGAAAGGTGATTGGTCAAAGGCATATGACTTATTGTCATCTATTAAGATTTGGAAGTTATTCCCTAATAATGATGAATTGTTAGCCATGTTGAAGAATCAGTTGCAAGTTGAAGGTTTAAGAACTTATATTTTTACCTACAAGGCTGTCTACTCCAAGTTGGCCGTCTCTAAGTTGTCCAAATTCTTCAGTCTTGATGAAGCTAATGTTGTTTCAATCTTGCAACATATGATAGAAACAGGTGAGATCACAGGTACCTTAGATGAGCTGAAATATCTCAACTTTGCTTCTACCGGACCACAAAGATCTAAGTTACAAGAGTTAGCTATAGTCATGAATGAAAAGGTCGGTTTATTGACCGAGAAGAATGAAAAGACTGCTTCTAACGGACATGGTAGAAAACAACCTCAACAGCAACAACAACAGCAACAACAACAGAAGGAACAGAAGGAATTCATCCAAGAAGAGAACAATAAGTTTAGATTTGCAAACGTCAATACAAATAATGACGAGTTCCAATCTACAATCTAATTTTATTGACAATGCCTTATGCTCTTCACTTTCTGTAAAATACTACTTTATCGCATAGCTTTTTTTTACGCATTATACTGTCGATTCCCTGAATGGAGGACGTACTCGGTAAGATACTAAAGTAGATAATCGCATATTAGATATGTGTCTTAAATAGGTTTCTAATTGAATGTTCTATTTAATCTATGAACTAATGTAGTCATCGTGATATGAGCCGCAAGCATTTTTTTTTTTTCAGTCAGAATTAAATATTATAAGATTCTGGAGTTTCTTTTGGCGATATACAACTAGATTAAGTATGAGTGAAGAGACAAAACCAAAGAAGAAGATAAAGGTTACTGCTCTTTGTGAACTTTGTCATTCCCGTAAGGCAGTGATGAAAAGGCCTAAAAATTTGCAGAAATTATGTAAAGAGTGCTTCTATAATGTCTTTGAAACAGAAATTCACAACACTATAGTGGGTGCTAATTTATTTCAAGAAGGAGAAAAGGTAGCTATTGGTGCATCAGGAGGAAAAGATTCTACTGTATTGGCATCAGTCTTAAAGACTTTGAATGAAAGATATAATTATGGGTTGCAACTTGTTCTTTTATCCATAGATGAGGGTATTAAAGGCTACAGAGATGACTCTTTGGCCACTGTTAAAAGAAACCAAGCACAATATGAGATGCCTCTTGAAATTATATCATACAAGGATCTATATAACTGGTCTATGGATGAAATTGTATCTTGTGCTGGAATTAGGTCATCTTGTACATACTGTGGTGTCTTGCGTAGACAAGCTTTGGATAGAGGTGCAGCTAAGTTGGGAATTAGTCATGTTGTAACTGGACATAACGCGGATGATATGGCTGAAACAGTCTTGATGAACTTGTTGAGGGGTGATACTGCTCGTTTGGATAAATCATGTACCATATTAACACTGTCTGCCGGTTCTCCTATCAAAAGATCAAAACCATTCAAATATACTTACCAAAAAGAAATCGTATTATATGCTCACTATAAGAAGTTAGACTACTTTTCTACAGAATGTTCATATGCTCCTGAAGCATTTCGAGGAACAGCTAGAGAGTTGTTGAAATCTTTGGAATCAATAAGGCCATCTTGTATTATGGATATTATATATAGTGGTGAGCACTTCGTCTTGGCACCAAAGAAGAAAAAGCAAACTACACAATACAAAAACAAGAAAAAGGTATCGGATAAGTATAAGGAGCATGAGATCAATTCAGATGGGTCTGTTACAATTTCTTCTAAGGAATTTAAGGATGGGAATAAATGTGAAAAGTGTGGGTATTTGTCATCCAACAAGATTTGCAAAGCCTGTGTCTTGTTGGCAGGATTAGAACTTAATAGACCAAAGGTTAGCATAAATAACAACGTTGCAGTTGATGGTGCTGCAAAATTAGGTAAGACATTAGAACAACTTAGTTTTTAGAATTTATATATTCAACTATTGAGCTGCATATCACTATTCAGGTTTTCTGTAGACATGATTACTAGAGGCTTGGTGACTAGGATAAACTAAGGTCTCTGCAATCACAGTATTCTTTTTCCTGGAGATTCCAAATACGATGATTTCGGCAATGTCTTCTGCAGTTAATGGCTCTGTGCCTTTGTAAACGCCTTTTGCCTTTTCACTATCACCATTGAATCTGACTAAAGAGAACTCGGTCTCTACAGCACCAGGATCGACTTCAAGGACTCTTATACCGGTATTAATTGTTTCCTTTCTTAAAGATTGAGAGAAAAATCTTACACTTGCCTTGGTAGCACAATATATGGCTCCTCCGGGGTAAGAGTCGTGACCAGCAGTAGATCCAATATTCACAATATCACCACTGTTTTTCTTTTTAAATATAGGAATAATTGCCTGTGTCATATGTATCAATCCTAACACATTGGTTTGTATCATCCCATCGATTTCTTCATCCTTGATTTCACCAACTTCAGCACGTCCCAAGGCTTTTCCAGCATTGTTGATTAACACATCAACATCAGCAAATTCTTTTGGAAGCAGTTGTACAAAAGGTAAAATTGTACTTGTGGCAGACACATCCAATACAGACAGATGAACTTTGATAGTAGGATACTGATTACGCAATTGAGCTGATAATTGATTCAATCTGTCCTCTCGTCTAGCAGTCAAAATCAATTTTATTGAACCATTGGCTGCGGCTGCAAACTCTCTTGCTGTTGCTTCTCCAATACCAGAAGAAGCTCCTGTGATTAAGATAATCTTGTTAGCCAAACGTTCTGCTGCTTTTGATCCAAATGACATATTCAGTAACGTTCCCCTTAAATTCTACTTAGTTTGTAAAATGATTGTTTCTTATATAGTGCGAAAGATAAACTATAGCCTTACTATTAACAACGCCCATTACCTAAGCTTAAAGAGATATGAACGAGAATGTTTATTGATATTGACTATTTAGTTTCACAGTCTTTTTCATCTAAGTTCTTCTAAACCTTTCCTCTATAAAGATGAGTTGCACTAGCTTGGTTAGTGGAAAATACAAGAGTCTCCGCAATAACTGTATTCTGTTTTCTGGTAACACCAAATACAATAACCTCTGCAATATCCTCAGCAACTAATGGAATAGTATCTTCATACACTGACTTAGCCTTTGCTAAATCTCCCTTGAATCTAACGTTGGAAAATTCAGTCTCCACATTACCTGGATCAACTTCCAAAACTCTGATTCTGGTGTTAATCAATTCTTTTCTCAATACATGAGAGAAGGACTTGACACTAGCCTTTGTAGCACAATAGATACCTCCACCAGGGTAAGGATCTCTTCCTGCAATGGATCCCAAGTTGACAATGTCTCCTGAGTTCTTTTTTTTGAAAATTGGCAAAACGGCTTGCGTGAGAGCTATAAGACCAAGAACATTAGTTTGGAACATTCCTTGGATATCTTCAGTAAGTATATCTCCAATTGGGTCTCTTCCCAAAGCCTTACCCGCATTATTCATCAAAACGTCAATGTCGGCGAATTCTGCGGGCAAACCTTCAATGAAAGGCTTGATTGTATCTAATGCGGATACGTCAAGAGAAGCTGTATGAATCTTGATTCCAGGATACTCCTTTGTCAATTCTTTAGAGAGATCATCCAATTTCTCCTTTCTTCTTGCTGTTAACACCAATTTGATGTTTCCCTTAGCTGCTGATGCAAATTCTTCAGCAGTGGCCCAGCCAATACCTGCTGAAGCCCCGGTGATTAACACAGTTTTGTTAGCTAAGCGCTCAGCTGCTCTTGATCCATAAGACATATTGAATTATATGTTCTAAAGTACTAATTCTAATATAGGACCTGAAGATAGAACTTTAAAATAACTTGTAATGTTCCTTTCTGTCGCTTTTATAGCAAATTTCCTATCTTTAATCTCTCTGATAGCAGCGGATTTCGCAATCCGAGGGAGTCTCCGAGTTTTACATAAAATACATAGAGTACTATAATAGACAATACAACAGATGATACAAATGAACGGTTGTTATTCAGTTTACATATATTTTTGTGTATATATAATGTTAGGATAAGTAAATTATTCCGAAGTTTTAATCACAATCATTTAGAATTACAACCAAGATAGCAGACATAACTGAATTATGCAAACGATTAGTAGAAAGTGCTTGGAGCAGTGGCTTGGAATAACTTCTTTGCCTTTTGGACTCTGTGAGGTAATGGGAACTTCAAATCCTTGGCTAAGTATTGCTTAACGTATTGTCTCTTGACATCCTCAGTCTTTTCTAATTCGACAACCTTCAAGATGTGGATACTTCTAAATCTAGCTCTGTGTCTGGCAGCCAAGTCTTGGTACATACCTTCGACAGCACCAACTCTGGTGACGTCTCTGTATTCCTTGTACATGTTGTGGATACCGGATCTGGATTCGTATCTCAACCAGATACCGAAGGTCTTGACCTTGGTTGGGTGAGCCTCAGCAATGACGTTAACAGAGACGATTTCACCAGAGGCCTTCTTGACCTTGTGCAACTTTTGCAAGAAGTACCAGTAACGAGACTTAGCAACAACTGTGTTTGGAGCAAAAATTCTCATACGGTACAACTTTGGCTCTGGAACAGACTCCGTTGGGAGACGGCGACCGATAACTTGATACTCGTTTAATCTAGACATTCTAAAATGCATGTTAGTAAAATATTCCTTCACTACTTGTCAGACTGTTCATTGAATTAGTTTTTCATCTCTCTTTAGTTATTGACACTGCAAACAATATACTGAAATTACTATATTCTTTCTAAGACGTCATAATTCACAAAATGATGTAAACTAAAACCCAACTGTTACTTATTGATCTTACGTCTTGATACTTTAGAACTCTTCATTATTCTCCACCTTAATTTTTGATGCTTTCAATGTCATCATCTTTAATTTTGGTTCATGAAATTTTTACAGGTCGCCAACCTCAATTAGATATAAGTGTCTGGGTTAAGACTTACTTTCTTCTTCTTCCTTATGAACAGCTGCTTGTATTTGATTGTAGCTCACTTACCTTTAATGTTATAGTTCCAAATCTATTAAGTTTTCTAACAAGAAGTATCTCAGATTTTTCACTAGTACTCTACTCTTCATAGAAATTTACAACGCATCCATCCTTGAGAATTTACAAAAATTTAAAGTGACACAAAAAAAATTTTCTGTGAATTTTAAAATGTGATTTGCACGTGTAGTGTGAAAAGCCCTAGATACTAAAGATGCTCTTGAGACAGTCTAAATCTGGTATCTACAATCTAGCTTTTAGGAGTCTATATACGATAGAGTATATATACTAAATCAACATTCAAAGAGGAATAATAAGTACCAATTTTAGCATTCTTCTGATGTGTTACACTAGTTGGTATCACTTATTAAAATATTTCATATGTGCATTATCAATCAGAGCAAAACGATATTTATTGATCAAATTAGAAGGCACTATATAAATGTGTTTGGATGTATGCTGAACTATAATTATCTATCGTCCTCGACTTCTCTAGTTAAATGCTTGTTTATCCTTGCAGTGTACAATATTTCATTTCCATTAGAGAACTCTTTCCTTAGGTAAGATATCAACCAACAAGGTGTTATCAATATTTAAACCAGACTTGTTTGATGCTTTGAAAGTTGCAATATTCTCAAAGAATTTATCGAACAAGAATGAAGTATCCAATGGACCACCCTTAGCTTCAGGGTGGAATTGTGTAGAGAAGATAGGCTTAGTCTTGTGTATCATACCTTCATTACTTAAATCATTCAAATTAGTGAAGTATGGTTCCCATTCATCATTCAATGTATCAGCATCAACAGCATATCCGTGGTTTTGGGAAGTAATGTGACATTTTCCAGTCTTCAAATCTAATGCAGGGATATTATGTGCTCTGTTTCCATATTTCAACTTGACAGTCTTAGCTCCACTAGCTAATGCCAATAATTGATGACCAAGGCAAATACCAAAAATTGGTAATTCATGATGAGAATCCATTGTTTTCTTCAATCCTTCGATGGTCTTTGAACAGTGAGTGGGGTCACCAGGACCATTAGAAATGAAAATACCATCGAACTTGTTAGCAATCTTCTCAATTGGGTAGTCATATGGGAAAACAGTCAATGATGCACCTCTTTCAACTAAACAACGCAAGATATTCTCCTTAGCTCCGCAATCTAAAACAGCCAAGTGTATATTCTTTGTATATTGAGGAGGGCAGGAAATGTGAAATGGGGCCTTTGTAGTAACCTTATGGACCAAGTTCACAGTTTCTGGATCCTCAAAAGCTGCATCTTCATCAGCATCATATTCTTCTCCAATTGTGATCTTTCCCAAAGATGAACCCTTGTCTCTAAGGTAAGTAACCAATTGTCTAGTATCGACGCCGGAAATAGCAGCAACTCCATATCTCTTACACCATTGTTGTAAAGATTCCACTGCAGTCCAATGTGAGTGTTCTAATGCTACATCGGCAACAACAATACCGATGCATTGGATACTTGGACTTTCCATGTATTGTAATAAGTTAAATTCGTCCTTTTGAGTAGAAGAAGGAACACCATAATTTCCAATCAATGGCTGAGTGAAACACAAGATCTGACCCTTGTAAGATGGATCGGTCATAGACTCTGGGTAACCAACTAAAGATGTCGTGAAAACAGCTTCTCCACTGACATTCTTATTAGCACCAAATGAATATCCGTTGAAAACTGGACCATCCTTTATTGTTAAGGTGGCTCTATCCAATTGTGATGTTTTATTGACAAAACTTGAGGCAGTTGCTAACAAGCGCTTTCCAGCTTGTTTAAAGCTAACCATAGACTTCATAGAGCTTATCATGGTTACTGATCTTTCCTTTACTTCAAATAATGTTTAAGAAAAAATCATCGAGAAAGCTATGACTGATTACGGATCGCGGTTAGCAAAAAATTTTCATCACTTGCCTAATTGGGAATGGATTGATTATGGGACGGTTGCACCCTTACAAATTTATGAATGTAGATAAGTAAATATATATGAATCTATGTTATTAACCCGTTAATATCGGGACATCTAATATTACCATATTATCTGTCTCTTTGTTACCTCCCGAAAACTTAACTGATATTTGTAAACAATGAAGTCTTCCAACTAAACACGTTTGGAAAGAGGGCACAATTGTGGTGTTACTCTTGTTTATTTTTTTCAATGGAAGTCTTATATCTCTTACCCAAAGCATTTGGTTAGTTTTTGGCAATTGCTTTATTTCCCATTTCGATTCTGTGATCGAATGATCTGTCGATGGAATAGGCTTGAAGAAGTCTTTGACTGTATCTTTTTTGATACCTAAAGCTCTAATTGATTCCAAATAGTGAAAAGCTGTTTTGGATATATGAATCTTATTGGCTTTCAAATATGTAATATACTTGTTGGCGGTCTCTTTAAGCGATTGAAGGTTCAGTCTCATAGTGTAGACATTATCATTAAGTCTCTCCGCAGTGTCATGCTTTGCATAGAAAAAATCATAGTCTAATTCCATAGGTAAAGGAAATGGGGTGTTGTAAGACCAGAGTACAACATTTGCCTCTATGTTACTGATTGACGGTGGCTTTGTATTTGCATCCTTAGAAGTGAAAATAAGTGAAATATCAACAGATTTCATTATGTTCTTCTCGTATCTATTATATATTTCACCAATATTTGTGAAACTGGCATTATTTGATTGCCCTTCGGAAATTGAAGTACTTCCATTATTAAACCTTTCAATCAAGCGAGGAGATGTATAAGGGATAGGCTGATCTGGGATCTTGACATAAAGCTTCGCACCTCCAATTTTCACTGGATGGGACAACACACTTTTCTTCAAATAAATATCCACAGGAACCTCGTTTCCTATCATCATTTCACGCTCGTAATAAATATCATCGTTTTTGAATTTCACATCAAGTGGAATTTTGTCGTCATCAGATTCTATTTTAGAACGTATTTCAAGACTTCTTTGTTTAATTTCATTATCAGTCGATGATCTATGAAGAATAATAGAGTCAATTTCATTTTCAATTTGACGTTTCAATTTTTCAATTGATTGCCAGGTCGACATTGTTGTATAAGCTCTGAATAAACTTCCATCAATTCCAAGCGAGTCGTAAGATTCAATCCCCTTGTACATGTTCAGCCTGTTATAATACTCCAGAATCTTCTCAAAATCAGGAATAAAACGAAGATAGTATTGTTTACTCCTTGAAATTGCATATTCTGATTCTGAGTTGGGGTCATTAATATCTGACTCAGATAATGGTTGTTGATTGTCAGTGTGAAGTTTGTCAATGAATTTTGCTTCAATGGTGTAATTTATACTTACACCTTCAAAACTGTAATCTTTGGTTAAAATTGGCGTTCCACGGGCATCTAGAACTCCATATCCCAATTCTTTATTGAGAACCATTGACCTTGCCTTATTATAGAATGCCTGTGGGTCCAAACCTAGCGATGGAGGTGGTAATACGTGAAGTAACACATTATCCGAACAAGTATAATCTAGTAAAATTTCAGGGAATTTGAACGTAAAAAACTTCTTATACTTTTTCTTTGGTTCCAAAACTCTTTCATTTGGTAATCCGATTTGCGTATTATCGTGAGGATCTATTGAGAATGCTTCGTACTCTATCCCTGCACTATTAGGGACATTAGTATATCCATAAGATGCACTTAAGTCGTACATCTTTAAAAATTTCTTCATTAGGATACGCTTATACTTATTAGTGCCATCAGTAGCAGCTTCATAGTCTCTTTCCATGGCCTTGATTGTACCCTCTAAACTGACCGTGAATAATCCAAAATCAACCGGCTTATCTGAAGTATTAGTGATGATAATGTAACCATTGACGGCATCACCACTTGTATATTCTTTAAGTCTATTCTCTATTTCGTTTTTTCTATGAGGTTGAGGGATTCCCTTTGTCACATAAATCTGAATGTCAATAGGAGAAGATTTCAAGGTACGTAAACGGTCAATATTGTCCAACACAGAATGCCCAAAATACTCATGGGTATCTAAAAAGGCGGTTCCTGTACCAGTGTGTGCTTCCAGATCATCTTCTGGCCCTCTTTCTTCTCCAGGTATATAACCTTCTTCTTCCTCTTCTTCTTCAAGATTGTTTTCAGAAGTCATTTCATTCAATCTATTTGTTACGTGTTCCACCATCAGGTCCAAATTAGCTTCCCGACTAGCTGCAGAATTATGACTCGGAGGTAAAGGAGACGTGTTCTCGGTGTCACCATATCCGGGTGGATTCACGAGTAAGTTCTCGTCAAATTGGTTATCATTGCGTCTCAAAATGGATTGATACATCTGAAATGATGGAAGTACGTCGAAATAATCAGTGTGGGCATTAGAGGTTGTAGCTGATAAAGCGAGAGAGGATCCAGCTAACAAATCAATTTGCCTCTTTTGTTCATTCGTAGGAGTATATGCTACTCTTGCCCTTGGTGAAGAAAAATTACCTCTGTTAGTTTTAGAACTGCTGGTATTTGATGATACGGGAGTAAGATCGCTAAGGGACCTAGACGGATTTTTTGACAGTGGATGAGAAGAACTCGTTGAAGCCGCATACGAAGGAGGGTCATTAGATCTCACACTCGAGAGGCTCGGAAGCTTCTCATTGGAGCTGGCTTTCAGCTTGTGTAGAAACTTCATGACGGGGCTTGTTGAGGTTTTGAGATTTTAAATGGAGATATGGAGTTTCAATTATTATATCTTATAAACTTTCCTAATCAGTACAAGCGAAATTCAATATACAGGATTTATTTAACACTATATAACCAAGATAATTCAGCATGTACTTCTAAGAGCAATTAAAATCAAGTTATATCAGGAACCACGGCCGGTCAAGGCCATATATCTCATCAAGGTATAGGAATTACAATTTCCTATACACAGTAGACCGTCGTGAAATTGTGGTATAATCATCATTAACAGATTCTAATTGAACTTAGAAGAGCAAGCTAAATTCACTGGTAAGAAAAAAGCGTCAGGATTCTAAATCTCTTCTAACACTTATTAAGCAATTGTATAACTATCAGACACGAAAAAATTTCTCTTCAAAAAGAATTCAGACATATGCTTGTCTTTTTTTTCATTCTCATCCTTTATGGTTATTTAATTGTTTAACAAGTAATAGAGTGATCGCATCTTATAAGAGAATGCTGGCAATAGTTAGTACTCATTGCTTCACTTGAATTAAATCTCAACAGAAAAGACATCAGTATTGCATGAATGGTAAAAAAATATATGTTGTCATCAGCAGGAGAATCCTGAAGTCTGACTCGTCATCTAAAAATCATCTTGTATCAATTCACATTGAAATTTCAAATATACTTGATACATACTTTTAAAGATTATCTCCCAGGAGGAAAATCTTACATCTGAATAAATTGTTAGTATTTTTTTCTGCAATATACTGCCACATACAACGACATGGGTAAAAGAGTAAGTGTCAGTCACAGTAGGTTTCTGAGGCCTACTTTAATGCGTTGTCACTCATAAAGTATCAGTGCCCAGTGCAATAATTCCTCATTGTATTACTCAAAATTAAATTAAAAGTCACATACCTAAAAACTGTTAGTAATGCGTTTCCCAAGACAAAATGAAAATTTTCAAGTTTGAATTTAAATCAGTAACGTATGGTGCAAAAAACTTTTCAATCATTCGAATCAGCCAGTAATTCCAGCTTTGTTTTTGATAAGTCATCATAAAAATTCAAACTATCCTTTCCATTAAATAAAACTTACAAATCAACTAGTTTCATGTGTTTATTGAATTGATGCCAAAAAAAGGAATCTAAAGTCTGTTAATAGTTAGTATTTTAGAGCATTATAAACGGAATCCGTTAATCCTCACCGAAGTTGTATCTTTCAGAAAGCTGTTATGATCATTCTTAATAGTCACAAACTCTAGTTTGTATTTTTTAAAAAAGCTTCATCAGTTATGAACAGGTATTAAACAGACTCAGCATTATGAATTCAAACATACCTTAGACTTAGATGTCTTTATTAAGTATCACTATATACAATTATTGAAGTCATTCAAGATGAAGTGAATAATTAACAAAGTTTTTTCAACAAGGAAAATTTTCCAGGTTTTGTTCACTTTGAGAGAGCCGGGTAAATCTACAATTTTTTCAATGGATGCAAAACTATGAAACATTAACTATATATATCTATTTCTGTTGCTCTGAACCATTAATACCGTTTTGATTAGTCGGTAAAGTTGGTGGCGGGACTGGTGGCATGAACATTGGCATTGGCATTGGCATAGGCATTGGTGGTACAGGCATTCCGGGTGGGATGGCAAATGGCATAGGTGGAGGGACAAACATATTTGGTCTTGATGGAAGGGCTGCCTTTTGTCTCTTTGGGTCAGAATCATCTGCTTCATCTGCAGACCGTTTCAAAGAAGTTGAAGGATCTTCAATCCCCATTTCTGTCTTCTTTTGTTCTATATAACTTTGTAAATCCTTTTCTAGTTCATCATTTCTGACAAGCAGATCTATAAAAGTGTCTTCTTGGTCACAATTGGGGCAATGGAAATCATTTTCAATTAACACCTGCTCAAGTCTTTCTTGGTTATAATTGAAATTTTTGAGTCTCTTAAGCTTTGATTTATCGTTACAACATGGCGTCATTACGATTGGAGCTTCTAACAACTTCTTTGAAGATGACAATGGATCTAAAAATTCTGTCCTTTGATCTTGGTCTATGCAATTTATTATTTTCAGTTCAAATTCTTGTTTTGCCTTCATTGCAGCATTCTGTTGCTTTTCTTGATATGCATTCCAAGTTTTACTATCGGCCATTGCAATGACGTATTCTCCTGTGTCAGTAATCATGTATGTATTCCCTTGATTATCAACTAGTTCGCCATTTTCATTGGTCGTTATTCCATTTTCAGCATTTTGAGTTTGATTTTCGGCTGCTTCCTTGGAGATAGTCTTCAAGTATGACCTAGGAATACCAGTAGTCCTCTTAATTTTCTTACCCTCAAAATTTGGATCTGTGTTCGTAGGACAATTCCTAATCCAATGGTCTTTTGCTCCACATCTATAACATATATATCCTGGTGGTGGCAAGTCTTCTGGGTTTGATCCCACTGTAGGTTTGTTATAAACCATTTTATGTGTGGATAACTCATCTTGGGTCTGGGCCCACGCATTAGATTGATTCTCAAACATCATCTTAATACGATCTTCTTCTGTCATATTCTCATCTAGTGGTTTATTTTCCATTAATGGTACATTGTTACTTGTTGTTACCTGATTACTTATTGCCTTTCTGTTAATACGTGGCTTTCCACTCACATATCTCGATGCATTGTTAAATTTCCCATTCTTGTGACTGCTAGGTGATCTTCTAGCCAATACAAAACTCGATCTTGTAATTACATCTTGATCATTCTCATATTCAAGATCAGGTTGCTCCAGATGATATATTCTAAGTAAGAAGTCATTACCTTGTCCCAACTGATTTTGAACAATAATTTCGTGTTTTAAATCAAAGACGCTTATACCTGTTCCATCAAAATGTATCGTTGATTGATCTTTCTGATGAATAAACTTATAAAATATAGTAGACGACATGATAGAAGATATTAGGTATCAGTTTAGGCTTCTATATCATACAGTTTAACTTCGACTTATATCATAATATATTACACAAAACCTCGACTTGGTAGAAATTTTGTTAGAGCGTAGAAGTTCTTTATATTTAAATGGTAAACACATAAGTGAAATAAGGGCATTTACAGACAAAACAGTGAATAATTGTTGAGCCATGAGTATAGAACACTCGCCATCGAGCCTCACTGGCTTTAAGCGTCATTTATCACTGCTAAATGTCACATTACCACTTAAGTACCCGAGGATACTTGCAAACAAGTTGGCAACCGAGTTATTTTCTGAAAGCTTAAGTACGGTAGGGGCTATCATAGACTTGAAAGAGGTATATCCGACTTATATTGAATACGTATCGTATGAATTATTGAATGATTTGAAAACAATCTCCCTCACTCCCATTAATTTTCAAACAAACAAGCTTGGAACACAGTTTCAAAGTTTACAAATCTCATTACCTCATCCAATTATAGCAAAGGATTGTTTCAGTGTCACATACTCCATTTCTAATGAAGGTGAAGATCCAACCTTGATAGTGGATTTGGTAGATTTAAATTACTTGTTCATTACATTAGAAATCAAATTATCTGATTTCATCATTAGCGGACACAACAGGCTTTCCCTTGATAATTTTAGCAATTGGGGAAATATATCAGTTCCCTATTCCTTTGAGCTTAGATCTTCTCCGTTCTCATTAAAAACTATCGATGCATTGAATGTGGTGTTATCCTTGAAGGATGGAGGGTTGTTGCACTTTCAAAGAACTAATCCATTAAGTGACTTTGATGTTTACAACTTTTCTGATGCTTCATCTTTATTACCATTCAATATTTTTGGTGGCGTTTTCAAAAAGAATAGTTCACATCAAGAAAGAACTATTGGGGGTATTTCATCTAACTCTGTGGTAGATGCAATTTTAATTCATCCTAATATCATATTAACCCTCTCGGTTTCAAAAATTGTAAAATTTTGGGACTTGAGTAAACATGAACAAATTTCCTCTCCATTGGATTTGGATGACACAGCTAATTTCGACACGGCATGGCTCATGTCAGTCCCAAATAAGTATTTGCAAATATTTAGGGACAATGATTCGGGCAAACAATATCTCACTTTACCGATACCTGAACCTATCGCAAGTAATCAGGATGGAGTTAACAGTGGATATAGATTTAAGACTTGGGAAATAGTTCCCCATTCGGCAAGGGTGGAGTTAATTGAGTTGGATAGGTTGTCTTTCCTGCCTTCTCTTTCCCATTCATTGTCCAAACAAGAAAATGGTAGCCAAGTTAACTTCGTTTGGCTAATTCAGGATTTCCAAACAATTGTTCGTGATGGTGATATTATTCGTCATGTATTATGGAAATCCAACACATCATCTGTTATTGCAACCTTCGTTCAGAGCCTCGAAGATGGTAATATCAAATCCACTACCTGGTCAAAACCAGACACTGATGGGTCGCTGACTGAAATATCACCATACCATGATGCTGAGTATTATCGTAATAAGATCCTAAACTCTGGGAGATATGATGAGATGATTGTAATAACTTCATTGAATATTTTCCGAGAGCACGCTGAATTGAGTCCACCAATACGGGGTGATGCAATACGTCATCTGGTCTTAGATACCATTAATATTATCTCCAAGGAGCAAAATCAAGATGAGCGATCCTGTTGGTTTAAATTAGATTCTTTATGTGAGGAATTCAAGAAGTTGAGTGGAGAATCATTGTCTTTTATTATCGCGGATAATGATTTGATGCTCAGTTTGCATGTTAATGGATTTGGTATTATCAGGCCATCTCATAATTACGAACTCTTCTTCAATAATTCTGCTGGAAGTAAATTGGCTTCGATTTTGAATGAATTGTCGCTACTCTTATCTTCAAAAGTATACTACAAAATTTTCCACCATGTGAAGAGTATTTCAAAATTGACGACCCAGGATAGCAATGAATTATATACAAAGTTCCTTGACAAGAAAATCGATGACGCTGTGGCCTTGTCGTTAATGGATCAGTTATCGTCAATTCCTGATATAATGAATGTTATTAATTCATTAATTGATTCTTCATCAAGTGAAGTATGGCTTGATTCACATGATCATGATGTCACTGATGACTTGCAAATTTTAACAAAACTCACAACAATTGTTGCTTTCAAAAACATAAAGCACCAACATCAATATATCCTACTAAGCCTTTTGATTTTATTTTTAATTGGTGAATCGAATGACGAAGTCTTATCTTTGGTTAACAAAATTATTGGAAAGCTTTCAATTTACAATCTTGTTGATTCTATTTTCGACACATGTTTTAATCCTTTAGATCCAAAACACATCTCATTAAATAAACTTGAATACTCTCTATTTTGGTCGGGTATAGTTAAGAATCATCCCCGGTTATTCATTTTGATGAAGGATCTCAAGATAAATGAAGCATATAACTATTTCTACTCGTCCATTATATCAAGCTATGATCAATTCATTGTCGATGTTAGTCTTGAACTAGTTAAACATGGTGAAGGAAAGTTAATCGAGGAAAAGTTTGTTGATCGCTTGAATCAAAATAATACTATAGAGAAATTCTTGATTGGACTTGTTTATCTTATTAATAACAAGCCAGATAAGTTCTTTGATACCTTCGAAGAGTACGGATCTTTTTACATTGACAGTGGATCTATTAAAGAGAAGATATCGAAATCATTAGACAGTGATCTTAGAATTCGAACATTCTTGGAAACTGTCTTTGCTAGTGAGGAAAACGATTTCATCAAAAGAGCAAACTATTATCATTCATTATGTACATTATGCAGATCTCAAGTCAAGTACAACAAGCAAAATCTAAATGCTTCATCTGACTTTATTGCACCTGATGAAAAATCTAATATTATTGAAACAAACTTTATCGTTCGTGCTCTCAACTTCGAAAAGAAGGCGATAGAGTCTTTGAAACAGCTTAATGATGTTGAAAAAGCTAGGCAACACATAATAGAATATTATTTGAATATTTTCGATATGGCATTAAGTTTATCAGAATTTAGCTTGGTGTATGATGCATTGAATAATTTGGATTATTATAGACTGAACAGTGCTGAGTTCCATAAATTATTTACTCGATTCATTAGTCATTTGATCTCAAATCACAAATTTTCCGAATTGTTCCGTTCAAATGAACAAAGACTTTATAAAAGACATTATCTTTTAATTGATAGTATCATATTAGAGCTCGCTAATGGAGAGTTAACTCTCTCGAGCTCTCTTAGATGTTATGAGTTTCTTTATTCTTGGAGGCTATTTGGTGCTTCCAATACAATGGATGCAAAGAACTTGGGTGACAAGAGAGGAGCTGTCGAGTCTTTATACATGTTTATCACTAGATTTAAGTTTGAACAGTCCAATTTACTAACCAATACATCTACAACTGTTGAGGATATAAAAGAGTACAAGTTGAAGGTTTTGGAGTTGTATTTGATCATGTTGAATTGTTTAAAAAGTTTTGATAAAGAAGAAGATAAGTGGATAATTAAATCAAATAACTTAGATGGCTTATCTGTTTTGAAGTTGGAGGATATTAATAATGAGTATTTTGAATGGTTAAAGGAATTAGAATATGAATTACAAGATTCTATACCATAAACTATTGTTATATATTACTTTACAAAAACTAAATATATAATGTACTCTTAATCAAGTGTAAATTGGTTTGCATGTAGCGTTAATAATATACAGGATTTTATATTTGATTATATTCATGAATTGTTTAAACTCTATTTAAGAAGTTATTACTATCTTTTATCAAATATGAGTGCACCCGCTTACTACGAACTCTATAGAAGGTCAACTATTGGTTCTACCTTAACCGAGGCATTAGATACCCTTGTTCAGGATGAAAGAATTCACCCACAGTTGGCTAATCGTATTTTGAACAATTTTGATAGAATAATTTCAGAATTATTGAAATCAGATCTGGGTATTGCAAAGTCAAAGCTTACATTCAAAGGTGATCTTCATACATATGGTTTTTGTGATGATGTATGGACGTTTAGTATTAAAAACGCCTCAATAAAATTATCAAATGCAGCTGGCAGTGGAGGAGATAATTTTGGTGATAATGAAATTAGTATTGACAAGTTCAAAATAGTTGCTTGTAACTCCAGAAAGGCTGGAGATGCTTAAAGCAGTGATTTAATACATAATTACGATAAATAATGGAAATAATTATATTAACTCGATAAAATTGTAATACGTCTATATTAACCTATATTTGCGCCCATATTGCCACTGCCTTTAGGGTTATCGTCTTTCCAGTCATCCCATCTCCTTTTCTCTGCTTCATCTTCACTGTTACTTTCTTCATCACTTTGGTTCACGGCTGGTCCATCATCCTTTAGCATTTTCCCATTTGCTAATTCGTAATCCAAGTACTCTTCGACGGTCATTGAGGGTAAAACCTGACCAGTACCGAAAACCTTCTCTTTCAATTGATTACGGTCCAGTGTAATTGTGAATGGCTGGAGTATTTTTCCTTGCTTGGATAGGAGGTCTGGTATTTTCTTTTTCTGGAATGGAAGGGTTTCTACTCTTGTTGTATATCCGTCGTCATTAGCTTTTCTTTGTTGTTGCAGTTCACTAGTATCTCGGTTCCTTGGTATTTCTCCACCCTGTGGTCTGTTTGAAAGTACCCGCAATTCCATAGCAATGTTTTCTAGGTCTGAAAATGCTTTGATGCTAAATAACTTGACTTCGTCAAGAAAAACTGCTCTCACTGTTTCGCTATCAAATTGTGCAAATGAATCTTCCTCGTCATCCAGAATATAATACTGTACTAATATCTCCAATTTCTTTGAAAGCTCTTTCTCTAGCTTATAGTTCTCTATTTTTTCTGCTCTCTTCGCTGTTGGGGATACATTAGAATTTACTATCTCATCGAAGGTTGGATTGTATGTTTCCTTAAATGAATTCAATTTATCTGATTGCTGCTTGGAAAGAACCCCATGACCACTCAAGATGACAAGAAAGTGTACAAGAAACCTCTTTGCTATGGTCAAGTTCTCTTCCTTATATTCCAATCTATCTACTGCTTGATCGACAATGCCCAGCTTAGGATCAGCTAAATTCGATAAATGAAGGGTCCCCAAATAGTAGTCAGTATTGAGAAAGGGGAGATAACTTGTATTAACCTCCTCTATTGACTCATTGTCACTGAAAAGGTTCAAACTGTCTGATATTGCCTTAATTAATTGAAACTCTTTTATTAAATTGAATACAAGTTTTTGAAACGCATAAGAATCATGTCTTAATGACGATCCCAGGCTTCCTTTGAAGTCATTCTGGTAACTTCTGACTGCTAATTTGAATCTCTGGGATAATGTGAGGTCCTTTGTGTCCTTATCTTCCATTGTTACTGTCGGCTTTCTTCTACCAGATACTTGGTTTAAATCAATGTATTTATATTTGATTGTGCAGTATGGTTTTTGAATTTGAAAAATCAGTGATCCACTCTGATACGAGTAAATGGATCTAAACTTTAAAAATTCTCCGAGGATAACGAGAGCCTGAAATACCAATGAGGCTATGGATTAATACATGATATACCTACAAGCAATTGAGTTGTATATATATATTTAAGAATCAATCTGATATATAATGAGCTTATGAACCTTTAGAAAATGAAATCACTGCCCATTTTCCAGAAGAGCTCCAAAATTCACCGATTTCATTACCCATAGACTTGTACTTCTCAATTAACTTTTCATTGACACCTTCTTCTAAGCCAACCACAACATCGGCCTTACAGGTTCTTAAGCTTAAAATAGGTAATTTTGATTTGGCCAAATTACCGATAGCAGTCTTGAACGTTGTTGTCTTCGGCCATTGCAAGTCACCAGTCAATTTACGGTAATTTAAATCTCCTTTGAAAATAATCAAGTCTGATTCTGATAAATTCTTGTATAAATCTTCGACATTTGGTATCTCCCAGAAGTAGCTATCTAATGTCCAGAATAAGTGGGATTCAACGATAATTTGTTTCTTTTCGTAGTAATGTGCTAAACGAGCTTGTAATGCCGTAATAGCATCAGCCCCTTCTTTGGAACTGTATATCTCAGGGTAGAATTTGGGATCCTTCAATTGCAGTAATAAATGAGCAAAGTCTTTAGGCATCGTGTCACTAACGAACCAAGGAATTTCCTTGGCGTGAAGATGTATTTCGGAAACTAGGCCTGAATCCAAGGCAAACAAACTGAAAATCAAATCTGCAAACAACTCGAACCCCGCATTATCCAAGACAATATCAATTCTTCTATTGGAATCCTTTTTAAGCAACTGCTCCCATGCCTGTGGTAAATCGTTGACTAAAATATTCTCTTCACTTTTCTTCCTAAACTCTGCAGCTTGGACTGATTTAAGTTCATCGAGAGAAACAGACCCAGCAAGCAACGACAAGTCTGTAGCATTACCCCATAATGAAGTGTCTATGAACTCATTGAAAAGTATACGTAAAACTTCGGTATCAACATTTTCTTTCTTCAACTCCTTGGTAAAAGAAACGTAACGTTTGCATAATTCAAGAACGCCTGTTTCGGATTGTCTAAATGTATCATTTTTAGAAAACTCAAACACATCAAATTTCCTCCAAGAAGCTTCGTCAGAAGCTATAAAATATTGGTTAATCAATTGATATAAATAGCACTCTAAGTAAAGCCAAGGTCCTGTAAGCCAGGTCACTTTCTTTTTCTGGTTCAATTTAACCAAAGAGTCATTATAGTGTTCTAAGCTTGGATTAAGCTTGATTGCGTCATGATCAAAAGGCTTAACAGCTTCATCATTCTTGAAAGACTTGAGCAATCCTTCAAGTTGATCAATGATTATATTTCCAGACTTTTCTAAGACTGGGTTTAAGTTGATTTCTTTTTTAACATCTTTGATACCTCCCTCAATAATTGTAGGCCATCTGTTATGAACAGTAGGGTACGCAAATGACTTGGGGTCATCATTATAATAAGGCTCTGGCAATGACATTATTGCTTGCGCTGTCTATTTGTCTATTGTTATATTCTAATTGAGCAATATATTAATTTAATTAAATCTATCTCAGCCGGTGATTTAAGATTCATGTCCGACTTTCGAAATTTTTCAGAATGCTATCTACTGTTGACATTATGACGCAATATACTACAAAATACGTTGAAAAAAAGCAGAAAACATATATTGATAATAACACAGACATAGTAGGGTACGACTGCCAAAACAATTGGAAGCCACTCTACTGGAAGGCCGGAACAAGTTCAAAAGCTCTCCCTAGACGAGAATATCAGACGAGAATGGAACATTAACTAAGTAATTTTTTGTTTTTGTTGGTCTACCAGATCACAGAATCCCATGTTTTGACAACCCTTATAATATGGTACACTTATTTTAGTTTTCGTTTGACGTTCCAAGGACGGGCGTTAGAACTTCTAACTGCCGTTCTTCTTGGCATATTCTGCCTTTTCCTTCTCGTATCTCTTCTTGTCAGCTTCAGCCTTGGTTTCGTATGGAACCTTTTCCTCAGCAGTCAAAGCTTTCCATTTTTCACCTAACAACTTACCAACTTGACCGAAAGAGATACCTGGATTTTCAGCTCTAACAATGTCTCTGTTTTCATTGGCAAAGAACATGTAGGCAGACAAAGATCTCTTTGGTGCGTCTGGGTCCTTCTTCTTTCTGGTGGTCTTTCTTTTTTCAACTGACATGTTTCTAGTTATGTTAGTATAAGATTTAATAATTGTAGAAACAAAACGAAGATAATCATGGCTAGAAATAATATCGCGATACCGGATGATAAGTAGGGTTTATCTGCGAATATCCTCTATATTGGGGAAACGCCATAGCACCTACCGTGTCTCGTCACCTAACAATAACAAACTGTGCTGCATTGCAAACCAAGAGTAAACACTGGGGCAAGTTTGTCGCGTCGCGGATTCCTGTATATAGATTAGTGTCACAAACTTCGAAGGATATCATAGAATTCAGCCTGTTTCAAATTCTGAAAATCTATTCCTAGTCCAAGCGAAATCCACCGTTCTCCCCTTTCCTTAAGTCCACAGCAAGTCTACCACCAACATTAATATATTAGCAACGTAGACACCCTATAGTAGATGCTTAACATAGGCGAACATCGACAATTTCTTGTTAAATTTTCGCTGCGAGCACTGTATTGTGATTTCGCAACCTCAGTTAGCACCTTGTAGACATGGGTGTTGACCTTCAGCAACGTTTGTTATGGGCATAACAGTGGTTCAGTTGAGACTCAATGCTATACTAGATGCCTTTGTACTACCCCTTGTGTGGTCTTTTTCTAGCTTCTTTCTGTAAACGTTTCAATGTTTCATTTATCTAGGTTTCATACTTACTGTTACTAAGTAAATTAACTATGTAGCGTTAACTATGTAAAATTAACTATGAGGATTTTACTAGGAGGATTGCTAGTTAATAAAGTATTGTATAGGGCGGAATGTGGTACTAACAAAATAATGAGAATAATTGCTGTACTCAATATTCTTAGTGCTGATATTTACACTTTTGAAGTTGAAATTACACAGGCACGTTTATATGCAGAAGTTTCTGTTTTTGGTGTATTTGACGCCTGGTTCTTTAATGAATAGGGGGAAGCCAGCTGTAATCGGAGAGGAGATATTTTGAGAGTAATCCACTCTCAATGGCGGAACCGGAGTAAGAATACGCGGCAAGTAGGCCGGCACGTAGGCTATTCAGAAATCACATTAAGCAGAATATACAGATGTCGCATAAGATAAACTCATACACGGAGCTGTCAATAATAGTTTTACAACAAGAATCTCCGTGTGTTCCCCAAACATTCAAGTTATGTGTACTTATATTAATTGTGATTGGAAGAAGTAAAATTTTTAAAGAAATTGGGATTTATGTAATTTTTGCGAATAATTAACTTAAACTTCAATTCAGAAGATTATTTTGATTATAATTTGTAGTTCAAAGAGGGATAAGTAGCATGTAAGGGAAAGAACATAGTTCATAAACAAGTAGTGTCTATTAGGCGAACTGTTCTCTATAAGCCCTATAAATTCGGCTCGAACCGAATAATGTTGCACGAGCAACATTAAATGCAAAAGTGTGGAGGTAAAATGTTTAAGGTAATATCTCTTACTAAAGGAAAGATTTATTTCTCCAGCCCTAAATTACATCTAATCCTATAGATGGCTTCTAGGATGTAGCATAGGATTGATAAAAATATATCAGAGTTGTCTAGGGGGTAGCTAATAGAGTACACAATATTTACCTGGTGTGGCCGCAATTATCAGCAACAAAAATGTCGTCAGAGGAGTATAAAAATTAGTAATTTTGATTATAAAGAAAGGAGTGAAGTATAGTTTTCGAAAGTATATTGGTGAAAATAGACAGCAAGAGTCCATTAATAGTACAACTGTCCAATTGAATTCTAACAGCAAAAAGACATGTCAGGTACGTTATTAAAGAAGTTATTACTATATTGAATAAAGGCTAACAATTATCACAGCTAGTATCAAGTTATATACAGCAGGTACACCAAACGGTTACAAAGTATCCATTCTTTTAGAATTGTTGGGATTGAAGTATGATGTTCATCCTATTAGTATTAAAGATAACGAACAAAAGCAACAGTGGTTTTTGGATTTGAATCCAAATGGTAAAATTCCGACTTTGGTTGACGAATCCACTGGCATTACAATTAACGAGAGTGCAGCTATTTTGCAGTATCTTGTTGATACTTATGATAAGGAACATAAGTTCAGTTATAAGGTTGGTACTAAGGACTATTATAAGCAATTAGAACTTGTTTATTTTCAAATGGCTGGACTTGGTCCAATGCAAGGCCAGGCCCATCACTTCAAGTTATTCGCACCAGAAAAGGTTCAGTATGGTATCGATAGATATATCAACGAAACCAAGAGATTATATTCCGTCCTTGAAGAATACTTGAAGAGAAATGAAAGCAATGGAAGATTCCTTGTCGGAAACCATTATTCCATCGCTGATGTAGTTTCGATTGGATGGGTTTATGTAGTCCGCAAAGTTGGTATTGATATTAGCGAGTGGCCAAGGGTCGAGGATTGGGTAAAGAAGTTTACGTCACTCCCAGAGGTTAAAAAAGGATTAACTATTCCAAACCCACCAGCTAACATTCCACTACCAAAGTAAGAAACTAGCCCGAAGAGGAGCCAAAATGTTAGTCTAATGGTATGTAGCGAATACATACTGCAAAATTTGAAATTTTCTTTTTTTCGATAAGTATCTAAAACCAGGCCATTGGTTGCAACCGCCTCTCGTAATTTTTAACTTGATAGGAATAAAAGTAATTTACACGCCTGGACCCCTTAGCAAATCTTTGGTGGTTTCAGGTACTAGATTAGTTGCAAACCTTGTTATTACGGTAATAGGCTAGACGATTCGGGTTCATCTTAGCTGGACAGCAGGACAAGAGTTAGTTGCCTCGTTCCATGACATGGTCTTCTACCCCCCGCTCAAAGTTAACTTCCAATGCGCTTCCCCGGACTTCTTACCCATTTAGGCTTATATACTACTAGAGAACACCTGGAACTCAAATGTTGGGAGACTGCCCACGTCATTTTATGCCCAGTTGAGACAAAGAAGTTGTGAGATAAACTGTCAACTCCGCGCCCGCGCTTAAGTAAAGTCCCCATCCGCTTAAGTAAGGTCACCTACATGCCCGTATTTTTAGCTCAGCCCCACAAAGATTGGAAAGAATAATAATCTATCTGACTGTCCTAGCGGCAGGCAACCTAAAGAATATGACTTTCTTTTTAATTTGAACGCATAATTCTGCACAGCACGGATCGAAACCAATTTACGTAATGATTGTGCACAACCCCTTCTGCGCAATTCGGGACTTCTAGTGTGTGACAGTGGCCTTTAGTGTAAAGGAAACTATTGCTCTAAGCGAGGAAGTTCCTAATTAGGCCCGATTATTCCATTATGTTATGCAGGTGACGGGCGATACTCATATCACCGCCTATTAGACCATGTTAATAACCGCAGCGCGCATAAAGTCCTACCGGGGAATGGTATAAGCACGTTACGGACAGCAATAAAGATAAAGTTCTCAACAACATGCAAATAAATTACTAATAATGGAAATAATTTACAGTTTGTATAGTCTTTAAGGTAGTGAAATATGCATCGGGCGGGATTTATGCACGCTGCGGCAACACATATCCTACCAACATTTGTCGTGGTGGTCTTTTTTTACTCTCTTACCACCGTTTCAAAGGATAATCTCCGTTTTAATTAGGTGCTCCTTTACTTACCATTAAGGTTAAGTAGGTCCCTTTAGTACAAAACTGACGTACCTAGAAATAAGTGGGGGAAGAAGAAAATATAGGTGCAGATTAAGGCTCCTATTTAATTAATTTATATAAGAGCATCATCAAACCCACCAAGATTTGAAAACTTGTTTCGATATTCCCGATTTAACTCATCGGCGGCTTATAAATATAAGAAGATAGGTAACTACGTTGTATATTACAACTCATTACACTTGCTTAACGATAAGTTACTAGGTGATTTTACACATTCTGTTGTCTATTGACGGAGAGTTTACCAGTATTTAACGGTTGGTTCATAGGAATTAAACGAAGCGTTACACCTTCAACACATCATAAATTCATATACGTAACAAGTCGTGTTTATGATGGAAAATCTTAGTGGAGCATCGATGAACACACTCACTGAAGTATCTAACCACAGACCAAAGGACAATATCAAGTACAACCTTGATATGCTTTCTTCGGATACGTACTTCAAACAGTCATACGATTTGTACAACGCATTACAACAAAAAAGAGCTACTGCAGCGCTAGAGCACTTACTGAAAGTACAAATGCTTAACCAACAGTACATAACACAGTTGCTGCACCTGTCTCCAGCAAATTCGGATTTTCAGGGCAATCAGCATTTCCTGTTCGGAAACACCAGAAGTGTATCAAACAGCGTTGGAAACATTCATCAAGGAGGTCAACCTGGTGATTTGACACATGACCAATACCAGCAACAACAAAGGATACAACACGATCCTCATCAAAATCAGCAACATAATCGCCAACAAATCAATCAACACACCAACCAGGCTGCATCCCATCATGAAAACCACTCTGAATCGTTTTATCTGATTGCTAACTTTGATTCTTATCACGATATTGATAGTGTGTTATTTAACGATGAGAACATCTTTCTGAGGCCAGATGAGTCCAATGAAGGTGATGAGTTTGATAAGTTCTTCTCGAATACCGAATCCGATGAATTGGATAAGTTCTTAGACAACTTAGCCAACTCAAAGAACACGGATCCTTTGAAATTCTACGGCATGTACGGAAATCGTGACAATGCATTACCAGAACAAAACAGAGCACTGGCAACTCTTAATATTCAATCATCTAACCAGGCTCCATTCATAGAACAAACCCATGGTAATAATGTTCACGAGAACTTCAAGGACGAGTTAGCAGAGGCATTTGGTCACCCATTTGTAAAGCGTATCAACAAGTCCACTACCGCATCACCCGAACAAAACCAATTGCCAACACCAGCTGACAGTAGACAACCCTCACTGTTCATTCTGAGTGATGATATCACTAATATTGGCAACAAAAGGGAATATGAAGAAGAGACTGGTTCTCCTTCACCGTCGCTTAAAAAGCGTAAGAGATCTTCTAATAAACCGTTATTATCCTCTGAGCAAAAGAAACTCAACCATTCTCATTCTGAACAGAAGAGAAGACAATTGTGTAAATTAGCTTACGATAGGTGTTTGAAGCTTATCGTAAATATGGAGGAATATAACAGGGAAGTTGATAATAATAAAAAGTCAAAAAGAGCAAAAATTAACAAGTATGGGTTACCAAACTTGTCAAAGCACACTGCTTTAATTAAGATCAGTCACGAAATCATGAGGATAAAATCCAAGAACGAGCAACTTGAAAAATTGATTAGTGCAGCAAGTTCGTAAAACGATTAACGAAATTATGTTTATATGGAATAAACAAACACCAAACGCGAAGATGGGATAAATAATTACAGCTGTGGAGTATAGTAACAGTATTTATGGTTTATTTATTTGTAATTATTGCTTTTTCTATCAATTTTGTAAAATCTCAGTGTTTCGTGTAACATCCTCTCACTTGGCATCAACGCGTGATTTCAATGAAAATCTTGCAATCAATCATTAAATAGTGAAAGAATATAATTAGAGACGAACTGGTAATTGGCAGAAGAATCATAAAATGTCTAAGTCTAATACACCTACACCAAGTAGCTCACATCCAGCATTTGATCTTGATACTGGCAATCCTGATCAAATAAATACTTTGGCTAAACTTCAGCCAATTCATTTACCAAATGAAACAACATACAAGCAACCGGATAAGACATTTCGTACTGATTTCAAATATTTGTATGTGACCAACTGGCTCTATCATTACAGAGGGTTTATTAGGTTACAATCAGAACATTTTGATATCGACTTGTTTGAAATTGAGTTGCTCAACTTAGTTTATCCTCCACCAATTGATGAATCTGTCTTATTTATTAACAAGTTGAAGATTTCACTCATAACAACGCTTCAGAACTCCAAGCTTTCTTCAATAAACAACTTTGAGAAGATATTCAGATTATGGTTTGGTATTGATACCCCATTGCAGGGTAATGAAGATGAAACTGATACAACACCCGAACCCAAATTTGATAACTTGGACATTGGCGAAAAATTTGAAATATTATACATTATCATTGCGTATATCAGTCAATACCCACAGTTCCGAACTTTTATAGACAAAAACAATCTTTCTGTGGACATACTCAGAGCAAATGCAATTCACACAGAAGCACCCACAAAAGGAAAGATTGAAGATTATTTCTTACTTTTCGACGACACTAGCTTGTATAAGAGGGTTACTACGTATCCTGAATTACAGATTCCAAAAAAGAGAAAGCTTGCACCTGAAGATCCGAACGAATTCTATGAGCAAAAGAAGTTTGACGTGGCTGATATTAAGTTTGAATTAATATACAGAAATATCTATGAATACAACGCTTATTTGAAACAATTGGAGAAGAAAAACTCTAAGAAAAATAAGGCCATCCTTTCAAAGATATCTCGTGCAGGTATAGTGGATAACGTGTTCCAAAATGAAATTAAAAAGAGAAGGATTCTAACTAATAGAAGGAAAGAAGTTCAATTGGCTAATCTTTTGGCGACTCGTAAGAGATCATCAAGACTAGAAGCAAAGGAAAAACAAAAGCAAGAAGAACTAAAACTATTAAAGATCCAAGAAGAAGAAGAGCTTAAAATTGCTGCCCAAAAGAGATTGGAAAGAAGACGTGAAGCGAGGGAACAAAGCTTTCAGACGGCACAAGGCTACACTAACGGTATGTCTCGAGAAGAAAGGTTGAAGTTAAGAAAGGAAGGAGCCATATCGCATATAGAAGATCAAGGCACAACAAATGTCGCAAGCGATCAAGATACTACCTCCATACTCGAATCGCCTGAGTCTCATATCATCCCAACTGAAGAAACTACGCCTTTTAAATCGGAAGATGCTAAGAAGACAGTAACGACTTCAGAGATTTCTGACCCCGTCTTTAATCAATCAGACGTACACACAGAACTGATGGAAGGAAATGTTACCGCATTTGATCAACAATTGCCAGGATTATCAAATGCGATTATTCAAACCCACTCGCAATCAGAAAATATCCCTATTAATAATTTTACTGTTACTACGGCTAAACCAACTGATCCAAATCTGCAATATCTGTATCCTGGATTAGAGAAGTACGATAATTGAGGGCATTGCTGATAATATGTAAACACTCTAAATACTATAGATTAAAATAGATGACAGGCTCAGCTACCTTATTGAAATACAACACAGAATAATTAAAGGACAATAATACTCTCTAATATTGTTACTTATGTAGAGAACGAAACTCGTATTAACTATATAAAATGAATGAACGAATTTATACATTCGAATTAAATGACCCAATGATTTCTGGAAAATAAATGGAGCACTTAAATCATAAATTCAAATCGGTCAAAACTTGACCAGCTAATGTTTTATAGTTCCAAGTGTTTCCGAATATCTTCTTGAATTGGACACCGTAGAGACCTACTAACGGAACTTTTACAATGTGTATCTCAAACTTCAATGGAGATCTCTTACCAATATGCCCACTTGGTGTATGCTGGTGTTTCACTTTCTGCTCAAGCCTCGAGGATACTAGCATATCGCTTCCTCCACCAATCATCATTCCATTCAATGAATCAACCGAATTATCATCAAAGCTCTTAACAATCTCTTCATCGCCATAAATCGTCTCATCCTCTTCAGGATATAACAGCTTTGTAAGTTTAGCAGTTGCTGGAGTGTTAGGAGGCATTACTACTTGAGATCCATTCTTCTTACGATAAGAACCCAACAATGAGTTACCGATAGAAAATTTCCTCCTATGACCACCTCCTATAGAATTTGATGACCTGTGTGTTTTAGAACTAGCGTTAGATGATGGTGACATTGGAAAATTCTGAGTATTCAAGTGAATGGAAGGCTGTCTGCTTGGAGTCTTTGATTGGGCAACATTGTCCACATCAGGAGTTTTAACCCTAGCAGGCGGCTCCTTCTCAAGAGAAGAAGACGATTTGAATGCATCTCCATATAACTTCGCTTCCTCGCTATTTTCAGTGTCATTATGATGCCCTTCATGTTCATGAGCATCATGAGACGATTTCGCTAAAGGTTGTACAGAGGATATATGCGCACACACAAACCCACCTTTAACTTCTTGGAATTTGACGCCCAATTTACTCAAAACATTGATGATACTATATCTGATCACAGGCAAAGGTTTAGTTGAAGTGGTCTGAACACTAAAAAAGCCTTTCAAGAAAAGGGTCTTTGGATATTCAATTGAAGGCATACTACCTGGTTTGGCAATGTTGAACTGCTCAATAATCTCCTCCTCAGTGAGTTGAGGAATATCCTGATAGTCGACGTCGTCTAAAGTTACATCATCAAAGAAGCCGTCATTATGTTCTGACCCACCAACGACTTCGTCACTATTTTGAGAAGCCAAAGCATTGGGTAAAGGTGGCCGTTGACTTTGGGTATGTGCCCGATTACGATAACCATAAGAATCTTTCCTAACATGACCACCCACCGATTTAGCTCTAGCAGTGGGGTGTAATTTATTTGAAGCACCTGCAACTGGCAATGGCTTATTAGAACCGGAGGTACCAGTGCCAGTAGCAGCCGCAGTTGAAGCTGCAGGTGAACCTTGATTACCGGAATAAGCATTGATATTTGGCAATGGGGGTAAATATTCAACTGGGACGAAGCCATGAAATTTGTTTGGGCTTACTTGTTTCTCTTGGGAGCTCTTCTTGAGGTTGTCTTGTTTCTGAGATACTTGAGTATTAGAATCTTGTAAATTAAGTCTAGAAGCTGATGATTTCTCTTTAGCGGTAATCTTCATACTGACACCACGACGGACCATTGGATCCCTTTTACCAGATGCAAACGATGACTGTGACTCAAGCCGCTCTTTAGAATCAGGAGTAACAGATAATTTTGGTAATGGTGGAGGTGCAACATTATAATATGAACCATGAGGAGAAGATTCGTCTTTGGTTGGAGAAGGTGATTGGTGGGATTTATATTTCTTAGATGACAATCTCCTGAGGATAGAATTAAATCCGCTTCCCTTCGCATTGTTAGGGTCTAACGTATCATGAACAGGTGTAGAGTCTCTAGCACTAATAGTAGCCGGTTGCTGTTCAGGAATCGTTTGTTCTTGACTTTCATGAGAAGGAGGTGATTGAGATTTTCTTCCCAATGGGGATGTTGTATGGGCTTGAGGTGGAAACGACAATGCAGGTACTTTCTGAGGCTGTGTGTCTTGTGTTGGAGGTTCCGCCAGGGATTGGAAATTTGATGCTTGTTGTTGAACCTGGGGTGCTGCTTTTTCATTCTCGTACTTCTCGGATTCCTGTTTAACCTGAGCACGGAGTGACTCCTCTTTCGCCTTCTTTCTCTTTTTCATCTCATCCACTAAATAATATATCGAAACCAAAGGATGAAATCCAGCTGTTGGATCAGGTAATATGTGCGCATTGGAAGCTGATTGATATTCTCGACCTTGTTCCATAAGCTTGTACCAATTTTCTGTACTCATTTGGTACTCTACGCTGCTGATAATATTGGTTAGTTCCTCAAAAACGTTTTGATATAAGCCTAACTCAAACGATGCAATTGTTTTGATAATGTCCGTATCCAACGGTAATGTCAATGGTACTCTCTTTGGTAAAAACGAAGACATAGGGTAGTCATAACCCTTTCTCATCCAAGGATGGTTCATCACTTCATGTAATGTGGCCCTCTTAATCGGATCAATGACAAGCATCCTCGATAATAATGATATGCATTCTTTGGATAAAAATGATGGGTACTCCACATTTCCACGCTTTATCTTCTCATGGAGAACAGAAACCGATTGATCATCAAATGGAACTTTACCACACACTAGGACATAAAGAACAACTCCAAAGGACCAGACATCCACTTCAGGTCCAGTATACGGTTTTGCACTTAATAGCTCAGGGGCAGCAAAATACAATGATCCACAGTATGTCTTAAGAAGATTTCTTGGTGCATATAAGTTAGACAATCCAAAATCTATAATCTTTATATCTCCTTTCAGATTGATCATTATATTCTCAATCTTCAAATCACGGTGAACCACGTTATTTTTATGACAATAATCTAATGCTGATGCAATACCCCTTGCAAACTTTCTGGCGCTTCTTTCTTTCAAAGAGCCATGCGAAACAATATAATCTAACATCTGTCCACCTTCAACATACTCGAATAACATATAATAATGATTGGTCATTGGAACCATTTCATACAATCTGCAAATGAAAGGATGGAACAATAGTCTTCCAAGAGCGCCTTCCCTTATGGTACGCTTGTCCCTTGCAACTTCTTTCTCAAATTCTTTTTGCTTCTGAGCAGCAGCTTGTGCATTCACAGGTGGTAAATCGTTTGCATGTGCCCTTTGATAAAGTTTGGCTGCTCTCGGCACAATCTTAACGGCACATATTTCACCGGACGTGTTATGTTGTGCCAACTTAACCTTTCCCATAGAACCTGCTCCAATTGTTTTCACAAACGTCCAGTCACCAATCGATTTTCTATGAAATTGCTGCTGTTGTTGCAGCTGCTGTTGCAGTGATTGGTGATGACCTGAATTGTGCTGGCTTGCATCACGATGAATCGAAGCTTGTCTTGCATGCTGCAGAGGTTTTCTCATGGAGTTTCCCCCTGTAGATTCCCCGTGAGGTGGTGAAATAGAGGCAGGTGGAAGTAACTCTGCTTTCTTTTGAGATTGTGACGGAGAGTAAAGTATAGGGGTCGGAGCAGGTGATTGCTTTCCACTAGGTGAGAGAGGTGCACTTGTTCCTGAAGTCACACGTCTGTGTGACGATGCATTCTGTTGCGGTGGTAATGACAGTTGAGTATTGACAACCAGACCAGGCTGAGCATTATACTGCGATTGCTGATACTGTGACTGACCCTGCGGTTGATAATTTGGCTCTCTAGAATGTCCTGACACGGGGGCATGATCACGCCTACCACCCAGTCTAAAATACTTAGAATACTCATCTTTCTCTGTGTTTCTGACGCCACTTGGTGGACCCTGTTGCCATTGCTGGTTTATCTCATTTTTTGTGGTCCTTACACTTCCACTAGCACTACGAAGCATTCTCGGTGTAGCAGGCTGACCAGGAACCTCATCCGACGTCCTTGTATTGTAAGCGCTATGGTTCGGGTCTGGTATTCTAGGAGGCGTTTGCTCCAAACTTTTGCTCTGATACTCAAAATTAGCCAGGGGATCCATTGCTGTTGTCTCTTTCCTGTTCAAATCACGCCCTTTTCTGTTCAATGGTTATCAGGAAACAACACGGCTAATTTATAGGATGCCTCTTCTATATCTGGCACAAATGAGTACTTGCTCGAATTGATTAATAAAATTTGCTTTTCACTATCAATTTATGCTGATTTTGTAGGAAAAATGAAAACGCTGGTCCTCCCACATATGCTGTGCGTAAAACATTGATTGATAAAATCAGGGAAAGTTAAAGTCGTGTACAGATAAGAACTGCAAATCACTACAGAAAATGTCTTAAACATGTATAAATTTATTGCTTAGTTATGAAATGTAGTTATAGGAAGGCTATAGAGGTACCTATTATGCAGCTGGCATAATTTTTTTTCAGAAAGAAACAGCCAATTACAAGGACCAAACTAGCCTATAGTGCACCATTAAATATTGCAACGGAAATTGTAAATTGCATCCGGCAAAGTATCATGAGCAGGGAATAACATTCAGGTTTAGTGGCCCTTGTGATGTTTCAAGTGTGATTGGTATTCCCAGACGTAACCTAACACGAGAACAGCGACAGCCAAGTGGATTAATGGCTTACCAGAAGCATTGTCGCCTTCGAAGTAGGCAGCTTTATACTTAGACAATGGGTTGGTTGGCTTAGAAGCAGCTTGAGCTGGTCCTTGTGGCAACTTCTTGTAGAAAGAAACAACCTCAGCCATTCTCTTAGCGTTTGGGTTAGATCCAATATTCTAAATTAAATGTTAGTAAGTGTTCACCATCTAAACAATTTGAAAGAATAATGCCATCGATATAAATAAGAAAACTCCCGATTCCATTATCCCTTTGTTGCTGTCTTTTTTCCACGTCAATGAATGTAGTAATTGAATGTTTAAACTTTTTTTAATTACCACGATGAAATTATTAGGTGTGGGACAACTTTAATCATAAAGATTTTTAATATTGATCACATCTTTTGATAAAGTCCATAAAAATTCTCATAAGTATTGCATCATAGATATTCTATGATAATCATCTCCATGATTCCAGGGTTAATCGTGTCTGTCTTGTTTTCCGGCTTACTCCTTCAGATAGATTCAATAATATATTTTTTCTACATACCTTTGCTGAAGCAATCTTTGGTGGGATCAATGTTGACAATTGTCTTCTAATAATGAATGACATCTTGCTTAGTGTGTTCTTCGTAGATTATTAAAGTGCAAACAACAATTCTATTGATGCTGTTGAATTTAGAATTTTCAGAATATCGGTCTGACCTTTCGGCACCTCAGTGAGAGTTTTGATTCGCCAAAAACTGAGCACAAAATGCGATTAAATACGACATTGATAAGATGACATTTTCTACAGTAACAAGAATTACAACGACATTATTATTGACTAAAGAGCTAAGCTTCACTTATATATGACACTATAAGGGGGGTTAGTATTCTTCAAAGTGTGATAAAAGAGTATATAACATGACATGTTATATACCTCAGTCTCATGTAGAGCATTCATGTAATGTACGCGAACAAAAAGTTACTTTTTTTCAGTTACTAATTTTCATACACAATGTGATGGAGTTGATACTTACCGTTATTTCCTCTAACAAACACATCACCATACTTCCTGTTGACCTGTCCATTTATTATCTCCTTACTATCTTCAAGAACGACATTCATGAAGCCATCTATTGTTTGTAATTTACCACTGTATTCGACTCCATTGTGGAGTTTAACCACCACTGATGAACCAATTATTCCCCCCAAAAACTTGGAAGGATCGGTCTTCACAGTAGCTGATGTACTATCAGATGCTACTTCGGACATATCCATAAATTATATGTGTATTTTATGCTTCGAAAAAGTATGTAAAAACAAGTAGAGTCTTTATACATTTAAAATCGACAATTCTGATGATAGAAGGTCGTGCCATGTTACCTTTAATAAGGACGATTAGGATGATGTAGAGAAGACTTACATGTGACAATGAATGAACAATATGAGTAGATCAGAGAACTATTCATGGGTAGAGATATTCATAATCCATTAATTTACGGTCGAATTGACCTTTGTTCAGAGCTCATCAGTCGTCCATCTAATCTATTTCCTTTTAATTCCATATATCAATATAGAAGAAACAGTTCAAAAGTCAAAAGAAACCATTGGATATTATTGGCAATCTGGCTTACAGGTTTACTGACTTTTGTTAAGTATCATATATATTACATGTATTAGGAAGACCTTGAATGGCAATTAATTGAGTTAGTCAAAACACTCAATACGGAACCGAATATTTATCGCAGCTAACATTTTCGATTTATTTAAATGAGAAGCATATATATCACTACAATGTTAAGGAGTATAAGATATGGGTATACTGTAACAAAGCGCTACTTTTCGGTAACAAGGCATTTAGGAAAGGAAACCTTTAAAGTAGCTATAGTTGGTACTGGCCCAGCTGGATTTTATACGGCACACCACTTGTTGAACAAAGCACCAGATTCCATAAGTTTTCATATTGATTTCTTTGAAAGATTACCTGCTCCATACGGATTGAGTAGGTATGGTGTTGCTCCTGACCATCCTGAAGTAAAAAATTGTGAAGAGTATCTTAATGTCATAATGAAGAACTACTCAGATGGTCTGAAACACAAGGTAAGATTTTTTGGTAATGTTGAGATTGGAAATGATATCTCTGTGAATAGTTTGCAATCCGCGTACCACTCAATTGTTTTATCATATGGTTGCACAAAAGCTGATAATGAATTACGGGTTCCTGGTGCAGAATTACTAGGGGTGCTCTCTGCTAGACAATTTGTCAGTTGGTATAACGGACATCCAGATTCTTATCGAGAGAACGATAAATTTGTTCCTCCTGATTTGAGCAAGATAGAAGATGTTACTATCATTGGAAATGGTAACGTAGCATTAGATGTGGCTCGTGTACTTTTAGGTGATCCAGATCACCATTGGGCTAGTACGGATATAACTACGGAGGCATATCAGGCATTGAAAAAAAGTAATGTCAAAAATGTAAATATAATTGCTAGAAGAGGTTTTTTGGAATCTGCATTCACAAATAAAGAAATTAGAGAACTTTTGGAACTAGAGAAGCTGCAAAGCATTGGATTCATACCCATATATCAGGATATTTTGAAAGATGTGGATATTAAATCATTGGGAAGAGTAGCGAAGAGAAGGTATAGCTTATTAGAGAAATACTCAACGAAACCTACTAATACAGACAAAACTTGGTCGCTACAGTATTTAAAAAGTCCAATAAAATTTATTCCCCATGCTGAAGAAAATAATTTATTATCATCTACTCAATTCGAAATTAACAAGTTAATAAAAGATCCTCTAACTCAGGATGTCTCAATTAGACCAACTGGAAATACACAAACAATTAAGAATGAGTTGGTAATATTGTCAATTGGGTATAAGGGTTCCCCTTTAAATGGCTTCGATGATATAGGTATCTTATATGAAAGAAATAGAATTTTGAACAAAGGTGGACGCATTTTATCTATGGAATCTAAAGACAAAGACGAAACATTAGCAGTATATAAAAAAGGTTGGTACACAGCAGGATGGATTAAGAACGGTCCTAAAGGTGTCATAGCTACCACAATGATGGATTCTTTCGATACAGCGGAAAATATATTAGAGGACTTATCAAATGGAGTACACATTGATCCAGTAATAGATGAGGATCTTATTAAAGGTATTGATAAGTCTTTGATAACTTGGGAATCTTGGGAAAAAATCAATCAAGTAGAACTCGATAACGGAAGGAAGCTAGGGAAATCCAGAGACAAGATCCCCAACAGCGAGGATATGATTAAAGTTGCTTGTAAATAAAGACAGATATTAATTCCAAAGTTTTTTTATTGGAACAAACCATATATATGATCCATTTAGTCGGTGTTAATTTCATTGGCACACCCCGTAATCTTCAATAAGTAATGAGAATGAGCGTATCTACTCAGAGAACGTGACATCATCTTGCTCAAATCTGATTTTTGTAGCTCTGGATCACTTTGATCGTCTTCATTTCCTGAATGTGAACCTTTCCTCTCCACGTCTTCAGGATTATGCGGAAGATCATATTTTGTAATATGATACTTGTAACCTGCATGGGTATAAATTGGTGAAGGTGGTAACTTAGGGACAATGTCCTGTGTATGTGTTAACCTAATAAAGCCTTTCAGAAATCTGTGTTCAGTGTTTATACTAGAAGCCAAGGAATTTGTGTTGAATAGTTGATCCATGAACGCAGCGAATTCACTATTTCCAACTCTTGGGCAGGCATACCCTATGACTAATGGGTCGTAGCCCATTAATTGGAATTCAATTCCAGCTAAAACTGTCAATGCGGCACCGAGAGAATGTCCTAAAATAACAAGACGATAGTCGGGATGCTTGTCTTTTAATAGTTTGATTTCCTGTATTATCCAAACACAATTATTCTTTAAAAAAGTGTAAAACCCACGATGTACCTTACATCCATCGCACTCAACGTTGTGTGGATTCAGTTGAAAGTTGATTAATGGATCATACTTCACAGGCATAATGTCCAAGTCACTAAGCCAATCCCTCCGTGAAGCTGTTCCTCTAAATGAAAGAATGATTTCTTTTTTCTTTTTATCGATAGCATAATAGCCGGACCCAACGTCTCCCCAATCATTGAAATTGAACGTTTCTATGATCTTGATATCTTTATAGTCATCATCATTGCAAAAGCTTCTGACGCAATGTGTTGACTCGTCGCCTAGCTTTCCCGTAACCAACCCTTGTTTAAGACAGTAAGCCACTGACGCAAGTTTTGCGTAATATTGCAATTGTTGATAATCTGCATCACTTTCCTTCAAGGTGTCAGATCCAGCAACAATTAATGGCAATAGCCAAAACAAAATGAAAGGAGCAAAAATCATGGCTGGTTGCTAGAGTACCTTTTCCCAGTAAGATTCATGGTAACAATATATATGTCTTGCTATCAGTTTGTTCTGCATCAATGTAAGATGCATGTTGGGGTCCTGAAATATTTGGTATGCCAGCAACTAAAAAAATTATTAACATTGTGACTAAGGAAATCAAAAATAGAACTCTAAATGCCTGACACAAGGTTAATGTGTACCCAACGTTTTCACTTTATTTGGCTACTCGCAATAATGGTAAGCATCAATAGCAGAAAATTAGGCAACACCACATAGATCAAATGTATAATATGTTCCAGCATACCATAATTCAATTGCACCTCAGTTGCTCATGGAGTCTATTACATTTCACACTACAAGCGAAAAGACCACAGTTACGACACCTGGAGTAACTCGAATTTAATCCACATATGCAACAAAGTCTTAATCTAGTTCTGGGTGGCTTTTTGCTAAACTTTTGCTTCTTATTCTGGGGCTCATAAGAAAAGTCTTGTTCCACGAACTGGAAGTTCAAACTCAAAATTGAGTTGATAGAGATCAAATTCTTTTCTTCCTCAAAATACAGGTTGAGATTACGCTTAGATGATATTATTTTCTTTGCTGTAGGTGTTTGTCCCTGCCGTGACTTTTTCTTACTGGATCCATTATTCAATTCATGATATGAAAACCCTTTAGGTAATTCAAATGTATTTGTAGTAGATTCTTTACTTAATTCATTTATTCGCTTTTGAACAAATCTTTCCATCTGAATTTGCTGCGTAGATTTCATAGGCCCAGAGTTTGTTTGGCTATCTAACGCCTGGGTTTGGGCATGCATGAGTCTGTTAACATTGTAGTTAACTTTAGGTCTATTCTTGGAGTTTCTATTAACACCAGACCCAGAAGCTCCATCATCGTTATCTTGTGTCTGTTGCTGCTGTCTGGGACGTGCAGTTAAGTTTATCGAGGAGGAAAAGTAAACTGTTGCAGTTTTCGCATTTGAACCTTTAGGAATTTCTTCCACAAGCATGATGACTGAATAATCTAAACTACTATGATATTAAGTAATGCTTTAATCTATTAATATGTAGTCGTGATGATAACTTATATACAGGAATATTAAACAGTGGCGTTCTTCGAATGATTACAATGGGTTTAAGCAACTTTGAAACGTCATGATATATTGAAGTGATTAGTATTTACAAGAGGTATATCCTAATTATTTAGAATCTTATTATTTTTTGTTGTCATTTGTCTGAGTTCCGACACTTTGTCTAATTTCCTCAGAGGTAAATGGTTCATCTTCTCTTGCCTTATCCAACATTGGTTTGATATTTTGTTTGGCTAATGCTGCATTCACACATGTTATATAGTCATCCCATACTTCAGTGCACTCGTTGTGTAAAGATTTACCTTGTAAAAATTTTTCAGTATACCATTTATTAAAACATTCATCATATTTATTTTTGACTTCATTACATTCAGGGGCAAATGATGCAGACATTATGTTACCCATTTGTTATAAAATATCTTTCTTAGTTTCTAGGATATCTCTCCTTAGACTGGTATTTCTGGATATCACAGAAAGATATTGTATTTCTCATATATATGGAGAGAGACTCATTTCATACTCGACTTAACCTGTAATTTGCTAACCAGCAAACATATGCAAGTTCCATACACATCAAACAACGCGTTTTAAATAACAACAATCACATTACTACTTTACTTTGTAGCTTGTGGAAAAGATAGATATTGGCTAAACCTTGTGGTAGAGAGTTAATTGCGGTAATGAAAAGGTACTCTATAGCCCCTTCTTCCTCTCGAAGAAAGTCTACTATTGGACCCAGTTTAAGTGATACCGGTTCATCTAAAGCTGAACTCGAAAAATTGGAGCAAGAGACCACTTTAGTATTGCAAGAAATTGACAAGAATCTTTCTAAAGCAAATGCAATTATAAATGACCGTATATTCCCGATTCTCAAAGAGTATTCAAATAACTCAGAAAATGTGTGGAATAATGTTAGCTTTTGGAAGTATTTTTTTGAGCAGTCAGCTAATGTAGAGTTAAGCAGCTATGAAGCCAGAGCTGATACGGAAACAGGTGTAAACACCATGGCTAATTCCAAGAGCAACTTCTTACTACTGGATGACGAGGAGGTAGGAGAAGATGCTCAAGATAATCAACCTAATCAAGAGAGAGATGGGAAGGAAGAGAAAGACACTGAAAAGGGCCTGGTAAACATATTCAAGAAACCACTTCCAAAGACGGCTTTTGAAGAATCAACACCTACATGGTCTACGGAACAACAACAACAACAACAACAACAACAACGCACTGATGATAGAATTCAATCATCCACACCTCAATTACAGAGGGGTCCATCGCTTTTACCTGGTCACAGCAGGCCTGCTACCAGGTATGATTCATATGATAGTATCGGAATGCAACCACCCCCTGCATTGACCAATGTATTGGCTAATGATGAACCTACTGGTGTAGGTCATCTGAAGAAATCTGAGAAAGTTGTTCCTACTATTAAAACCCAAACAATTAGGCAATCCTTGGATAGTTATCATAGAGTATCAATTTCTCCTAGAAAACTCAAAACACCAATACGTGACTTTGTATCAGATGAGGCTAGGAGAAGGTCTTCGATGATTCAAGATTTGATAAACTCTTCTCCGACCTTACCTGAGCCACCTGTCTTACAATCAGAAATGGGAATATCTAGTAGATCAGGAGAAGCATCTCTGCAAAACGACCATGACCAACTCTCTCCGGTAAACTTACCTAAAGAGCTTTCTCCTTTCAGGCGCTACTCAAACGAGAATGGTGAATCTCTTCAAAGATTCCCAACCACCCCCAACTTTACAAGAAGCAGAATGGGCGAAAATGCACAAGACATAATGAAGACTCCTTTGGGAGTTCGCATAAGATTTGGAGGTGACGACAGTGATATGCCACCCCCTCAGCTCCATAATAATCCTTCTAGTGTTGTAAACTCCGAAGCACTTGATAAATCACCTGAATTTGAATTACAATATCATAATCTCGAAACTGGAAAAATTCCAGCCAACAAGAGAGATTTAGAAGCGCCCGATGCATCTGAGACTTCCAAAAAATCAAGGTCATTGCCCGATAACGAAGAAAACGTGTTCTTAGAAACTGGCAATGCTAGAAATAATTCTGTTGCATCGACTTTGTATCACTCAATAGTCAGTCAACAAGATAACATAACCTCCACAAGCAATAGAAGCATTTCATACAAAAACAACTCAAAAGATAATACTGAAAATCAGTCTCAGTCACGATCAATATCGCATCTTTTTGAAGAGGTTCTTACTAATTCTTCTGCTGTAGATAATGAACCTAAAATTCAACCCAAGGAGCATTCTAAAGATCAGCAGGCGAAAGATTTATTTGGAGATATATCAACAAGTCAACATGATCATACCACTGAAAACTCAACAAGCGAACTTGGTTCCTTGCTAGGTGAAAGATATAAAAACCTCACAAATTATAAACAGAGCTCTTGAATATTCAGAACGTTTTGAATCACTAATTTCTCAAGTTCAAACTCATCTCTGTATTTATCACATTGAAATAAGCAACTATGAGTCTTGCTTTTAGTTTCACATTTTCTTCCTAATGTATTCTTCATAAAGTAATCCGAACTCCTATACATAGATAATATCAATTCAATAATGAATATGCAAACCAATTAAGACCATCTAGAAAGAACTTTTTCGTGAAGCGTCATGTATAATACCAGGTTTATTTGTAGTTACTTTTTAAAGTATTTGGCTACTGCTCAGGATTTCAGGCCGAGTAATATTCACATTATCTTTACCCTAGAACTGCTCCAGAGGCTGCTCAGTAACCAAATCAGGAAATCGCAATTTTGCAGCTAATGTGGTTTAGTACAAATACAGGGGATCTATATCGAGGCAAATGAACTTAAGCTGAGGTCAACAAAACACATATCCAATAAGAGATAAGTCAATAGTGTCTTCATTGAATCTCTGTCTTACAAAATTACAATTGGAAAGGGAAGGACAAGATGTTGTAGAACTGTTTCATTTTACAATCTCTTTGGGCTTATCATAGATATCGATTACACATAACTAACCAAAGGGCCTCAGACAATCAAGTTACCTATGGCCAAATTGGCCAATCATCTAACAACTGAAAGTAACTAATTTATGTGATTACAAATGAGGCTATCTTGATTGGTTGTTTCTCTAGACTGTTTCACGTGATTCGAGAATGGATCATTAATAGCATATTAATTCGCAGCTATAAAACACTGACCATCTGTCTCTTCTTGATAAAGCATAGAATAATATAACTTACTTAATTATATTCTATCATAAAATTTGCTAAGAACCAATATTTAACTATGACTTGCTCTGCTGCTGTTTGTATTTGTGCTGAAAAATCCACTTGTTCTTGTGGAAATAGACCAGCCTTGGAATGCAATTGCGAAAAGGCTTCTGTTGAAAATAAAGCTCCTGCTAGTGCAGACTCTTGTGCATGTGGTAAAAGAGCTAAGGGTAGTTGCACATGTGGTGTGACTAACGACTGTGCAAGAGATGGAGAAGTCGACTTCACCAACATGAAGTAATCAGACATTACATTGAACATTTGCGACTATCTAAAGAGTTAGTAATCTCACTGCATTTTCAGAAGTATAAGGAAGACACCTCATTAACTTCCAAACAGGGACACATCTGTAATTAATCATTGGAATCATTTTATATAATGTATAGTAAAGGTATATTGGAGTATAGAATTGTAATGTACACAAAGTTATAAGTTAACGACATTTGTATCAATATCGCGTTGCGACTATTTTTGACGACATTCTGATTCTTGGAGACTACTTTAACCATAGAGAAACAATAGCAATGACATCTTCAATATTGTTTTTACATATTTCTAAAAACATTAATATTTTGATGAATTATGGCTCGTCTTTCAGGATTACAGAGAGAAGTACTACGGCTATATAGAGTTTGTTTCAGAACAATCAAGACAAAACCAATCGAGACAAGAGAAAACTGGAGACAGTATATACGATCAGAATTTGGCAAGAACAAAGGTATTCCCAAGAAACTGTTTGCGGTGGTGGAACATTTGATAAGAACAGGAAATAGGCGATTGGAAATGTTTCTGAATCCACAAATCAAGGACATTCATTGAATGGTGTTGCATATCTACGTGTATATAGCTTGCATTGCATTATCTTGAACTACATCCAATAAATATTTCAATTTTGATATTTCTTCATAGCTAAAAACATGACATTCAAAAGACATTGCGTCTTACTCTACGTGAACAAAATAGAACTATACAGGGTCTTCTTTTGAGAGTGAAACAATTCTCTACTTTAGCTGTGGTCTCTGAAGATAATCTCCCAGTGTTGCAATAAAACTTCTGTTGCATCATTACGATATCCAGTATCACTAATCTCCCTTTGGCTGTCCTCGGCCCTTGCAAGAGTAGGAGCAAACACAACAGAGAGATTTTTATAACCCATTCTGTTAGTAGCGACATTATGGTTCACCAAGCCTAAATGTCTACAAAGCAAATAAAGGGTGTGTTTGTTTGCTGGTGGTAGTTTGTTGACGATCTTTGACTTAAGCATTTCAATCCTCTGATCGATCTGTTCAGGAGAATATAATGAACCGACTTTGATGTAATCATCATACAATGCATATGGAATCAAGGGATCTGGAAGCTTCCTGAAATATCTCTTCAAAGCCGATGTAACGGCGTTAATATCCACATTCAAAGTTTCCTCCAATTTCAACATCTGACGATCATCAATTAATGGCTTCGAAGGCAAATTAGCAAATGAGTTTTCTATGGCAACAATTGCAGAATTCCCTCCCGAAATTCTATAAATACCCTCCATATTCAAACCTCTACGCTCAACTTCTGCAATACACTTGGTTATAATCAATGGAACTCGTTCATCTTCAAATTCAGCCCTCTTTTGAATTGTAGTCTCGAATAGGGGTGCCGCATTATTCTCATTCGTAGCCCCATTACTACTAGTCAAAAATGTATCAAGTAGGTTAGATGATTTGGACTTTGTCATAAATGATCCTAGTCCCTTCTTGTCATTAACTTGCAAATTTTCATTTGGTAAATGCAAATAATTAGATTGTTTCTGGGGACTGAGGTGGGCAGAGCGTTGATTATACTGGGAATTTGGTTTGTTGGTCCCATTTGAATAGTACGGTTGCTGAACCTGGGGTTGATTTGCTTGCAAATGGGGTGAACCATTTGGTCCCAAGTTAGGAGAGTTAAACCCAAGTTTTGGTCTCCTCCAAAATTTTAACCTAGTAGCCTTCTGCTCCCCTAAATGCTCTTCATATTCAGTAGGCGGTTGGCCAACAATAAGAGATGATGATGAACTTGACCGATTATTGGAAAGAGTTGATGATATAGATGATGCTGTGATTTTATCTGCGGATGACTCGTTGTTTGATAGGCTGTTTGCACTGGAATTTGTTGTTGGTTCATATTGTGGTGTTGCATTTGAAAGTTGTTGTTTAAGAGCATTTTCTAATTGTTGGTTTTGTTCATAGAGGACATGGTTTGATTCCGTTAATGTTCTCTTTTTCTGTTCTAGAGCCTCCACTTTCTTAGAAAGTGTTTCAAGAATCTGTGATTCGTTCGATATCCTGAGGTGTATTGATTCAAGTTCTACTGTAAGCTTTTGTTTTTCAGATTCCAATGAGCTTATCTCGTTTGAGAGTTGCCTCTTTTTTTCCAAGTTTTTAACTTCTTCCTTCGATCTATATGCGTCCGATTCTTCGTAGTTTTGGTCAAAGCTGGTCAAGAAAGGAGTATCTGAGCTTGCTCTGTTATGGTCTCTGAACCCACGACTTCCTCTGAAAACAGAAGATTGTAAAGGTTGGGAAGTGTTAGGTAATGGGGGTGTCATAAATGCAGAACCAGCACTAACAGAACTATCAGAAACATGACGAGAGTGACCGTTTGCGTTATTGGTATCATCCCCCTTGGAACTACTACTCTTAAAGAACCCAAGCTTCCCCGAAAATGTGCTATTACCACCTGATGTTGATCTCTTATGCTTCAAACCTATCTTTTGGGTAAGTGTATTTTTTCTTCTTATGTTACTTCTCTCCTCGCCGTTTTCTTCCAAGTTCGTGACGGTAGGTGTCGTGTTAAAAGTTCTCGAAATAGGATTTGTTAATGAATCACCTTTAACATCATAATTCTCTTTTTCATCATAAATGATTCCTTCTAATCCCAATCCCCTAGGAGTATTAGGCTCATATCTGTAGGGTGACTCTCCCGATCCAGGAGTGAAAAGTGTTTTCCTGCCAGGAGTAGAAGGAACTGATGGAACAGAAGGTAAAGGCGCTCTTGGGGGAGGCGAAGATACAACATTAGTTATAATTTTCCGCTTTGGTGTTGAAGCTGGGCTGAAATAATCAGGGTCTTGCTCTAAGCTGTCACCTTGACCTTCACCCATGTAATCATTTGTCTCAACGACTCTTGCCTGTCTGTTGACTTTAGCCATAGGCGAAGAACAATTTGACCGAGCTTTATCATCAGTTGGTGCCGATAAAGAGGCTACGGTATCACTCCCTGTTCTGCGATGAGAAGTATGATGAAATCCATTGTCATGGAATTGGTTTGGCGACAATATTAGTAAATTTTTCTTATTGAATCTTCTTTCAGGAGATTCATCGTCCGCCTTTTCTAATTGGTCTGTGGGTGGTTGTGGGTCCAAGTTAGCCGGGGAACGTAACTTACTCTCTTTTGGAGGGGATGGAGGAATATCTATAATATCAAGGAAGAGGCTTCCATTATCTGGATCATGTTGATTGTTACCATAATTTTCGGTATCAAAATGATCAGATGTTAATGGGGGAGTCAGAACCTGCTGTTGGAATTTCGAAGCAGTTTCGGAAGGCGTCTTTTGGTTCTTCAAATTCAACTCGTCTTCACTATCATTTACTTCTTCGATGGTTAAATCATGATCACCGTCATGCTCATTTACTGGTACATTAGAAATTGGCATCTCTTTTGAAAAAGTAGAAGCTTGTGAGTTCCCTAATGGAGTAATTGGTGCATCAATCCTAGCCGATTGGAAAGATTCTCTGGACCGAGACTCGAATAGATTACTTGATGGAGTACCTTCAGATGGTACATGCGTAGATGATGATGAAAGTGATTTGGACAGAGGAAAAGTCGGAAGACCCTTATTTGAGTGAGATGTCAAACTCGAGTTTGACCTCGCCAAAGTATTGTAGATGCTGTTTGTTACTTTCGGTGATTTTGAGTTTTCTTTATCCCTTTCCCTTTCCCTTTCCCTTTCCCTTTCCCTTTCTCTCTCTCTCTCTTCCCTTTGTTGATTCAATTCTGCCAATTTTTTCTTTTTAGCATCGTACTTTTTCTTCTTTGCAATTAATTTCTCATGGCAATTCATACAAAACAACCCTTTCGATGTTCTAGCGTATCTTAAATCCTCTATCTTTGATTTACAAGATCTACACTTAAAGCAGTTGGAACAGTAAGACTGGTCACCTGTCAAGATAGCTAAGTCATCTATCTTCTTATTGCATTGCCTGCAATTGTAAGAGCAGTTCGAACAAATTAAATTGCCGTTACCCAATACCAAGAAATTGGAATTACAGCCCAATGACGATTCACATTTTGAACATTTAAAGCAGTGTATATGCCATCTATCATCACCCAATTCATAAGCATGCCCCTCCTGGATAGGTAGTGTGCACTTTTTGCAAATCCCTGGATGGTTATCCTGGGCCTGTCTTGAAAAAGTTAAATCAGTCATAATTTAAACAATATCGTTCTCTGTAGAATGCTTCAGATTGTGAAAATTAGAACAAATGCCTTCTTTAATTTTCCTATAAAGAATTGACACTTAGCAAGACCTCTACCTCTAAAAAAATTATAATGTTGATCAATTTATGAATTTCCCTTACGTGTTTCTATATTTCAATTTGCTCTAAGTTTAAAGTAAAATTGTCTATACCGGCATCTAATGAGTTCCTAAAATGATTGCAAATTTAAGTGAAAATATCTCTCTTCTTTCAGGGTACTTGGTACTACTAAATTAGATACCCTGTCTTGTTGACAACGTAAATACTTAGATCAATCCAAGGACATTAAAAATGATTTTTTCCTTGGTTAGACATGTTGGAATGTCGAGCAAGTACCTATATACAGGATTTTTGGTAACTGCAAAAATTAAACTTCAACTGTTTCAAAACCTGATTCATATCATTGTACAAGAAATTTGCCTCTGATCTACATTTATAATCTATGTACTTTATATATCTATATATGTAGCCATTATATGGCCTACTTAGTATGCCTCTTTTTATAATTCCTCCGTGGTAAGATCTCTTTTAATCTTGAAAGGACTTCCTCGCCAGTCAATCTCATGCCCTGCCATTGCTTGAATCCAAATCGGAAGAGCTAAAACCTCTCTCATGCACCAAATGAAAACCCACTTTATAGGAGATCTTTTAAGTGGGGGAAGAGTTTTATAATCAAGCCACTTTGGACATTTTCCGAAATTTGATATGCCTTTAAGTAATGAGTGATACTGAATATAGTCTGTTAACATCCAGATACAAAGATGAAAGAGAAAGAATTTGAAATTGAACCATGAGTTGAAGAACAATGTGGATATTGCATATGTTCCGTATATTCCACAGATTATAGATTCAGTAGTTGGCTCAACTAAGGTGGCCATGAAAACCATATATTTTCGAACTCTCAACCACCTAATCCTTCTCTCCATGTAATCATTGATACCGTTATCCGTTCCGCTTAGTGGTTGAATAACAATATCCCCTGTTGTTCCCGTCCTGCTAAATAAATTCTCCCATAATGCGATGGCAATCATATTATCCTCGCCAATGTATCTTGAAAAAAACTTAATCGAATTACCTGGTCCCTGTTTGGAATACCTCTTAGCATCCTGACGGACAGACTCGGTGTTGAAAAATGGTGATTCTTTGCTAGAAATAAGGGCGACGGCTTCATCCAAGTCAGATTTCCGATACATATTAGACTTTCCATTCACGCATGGTGCAATTTCCAAGTTATTTAAAGATACATAGAACTTCAGATGTGATGTTAATAAGAACATCTCGTCCAATCTAGCTCCAAGCTTCTTCAAGAGCCTTTTTCTGGGTGACTTCATTACCGAATTAACCGAAGTAGACAGATTCACAACATACTCCGAATCCGTGCTATCGTTGGAACTAATGCTTAGAGCGGTTGGAACATGATGGACCAACTTAACCTTTCTGGGCCCAGAGAGTTTTTTACCGTTGTTATAATTACCATTTAAAGTCATAACTGAGTTTTTCAACGTACCTGGGCCCGCCCATACGTTGACATCCATGATCCAAAGAATATCATATTTGGCTTCTATGAACCCTTTTGCCAAATTATTCACCTTCGGATTTGGCCCAAAGTGATCTTCCGAGATATTAGTTTCCGTGTCAAAGCCTTTACTTATCAAGATCTTCGAATCCACCTCCGGATATTTTGCAATCAACTTTTCTATTATTTCGATCGAAGGGTCTCTCAGATCGTCTACACATAACAAGATCTGTAACTTATCTTTCGGATAGTCCTGGAGAAACGAGCTCTCCAAGCATGTATCAAACTCAGGGTCTATTCCTTTGATGGGACGTATTATTGTGACGCCCTCAAGTTCACGTTCTTCTGGATCCTGTAGTGGCGTGTTTCTGAATTTCCTCAAGATCTCAAAGAACCCATTGTATGCTACCCCCACAATTACAACATACCACACTAGACAAAATATCCCCGAAGCTACTCTTACGTTGGACAATTGCCCTATATAAGTAAGTGCCATGCCTTCTGCTGCAATGTTGTGTATGTTATAGACACCTAGAAATTATCCAAATTACCTACACATCTGTTTTCTTCTCGGAAAATTTTCTATGTGGAACTCGATCCTACACGCGTGTTGCAACCTATCTAAATGTCTGTCAGGTGACGTGTCCCCGAGTCAGAGTTGACACACAGACAGAACTTAGTGTTATCACCGAATCGTTCAGGGAAGCCCCCTAGATCGCCCAACGGTCATCCTTCCCCCCCGTGAGATCTTCAAATCCTGTTAGACGTATTACTCGGAACCCATAAGGTCTTCACAGCTGACTTTGGCAGATGCCGATTCTCACCCACATTTTGCTAATGATCCGAGGAACTGTCGCACCATTGAACAAGCCAAATTGATTATCGCAGTTTATCGGACTATATGAATACAAGTTGTGGTCAATTTGTCCTCGGAGCATCTATGATCACATATTCTCTCGGGCATTAGTGTCTGGTTTGTACTTCAGATCTATGATCTTGAAACCCTAAAGTTTACTTCCTTGAGTTGGCAATTGTTTTTGTTAATACATCCGAGCATGACCGAAGTGCTTGAATCTCTACAAATCAAGCGATTGACAGCCTGATTGCAGGGCGAAGACTATACCATATTATAGCACGGTCATTGCACTGCCCGCCGTGTAGCCATGTTGTGAGATCGCGGCAAAATAGTGGCTAGGTAAATTTGATCTACCGTCCTTTAACCGTGGTTTTCGTCTTTGCAGTCGTCCTCGGAAGGGGACGGCCAGACCCCCCGCAAAACTATTTAATGGTAGCGAGCAGCACCTCATGAAAAAGACAGCAAAAATTAAGCTTTGGAACCAGTAATATAATGTTTAAGTTAAAGTTGAACAAAATGCCTATCAAACAGTTCTCTACATCAAGCTTAAAGGGCGATTTATTCAAATATCAGTCTCAGTTGCCCAAATTGCCTGTCCCTACCTTGGCAGAGACCTCTTCAAAGTACTTAAGATCAGTTGAGCCTTTCTTGCAAAAAGAGCAATTCGAAGTTACCAAGAAGAAGGTGGAAGAGTTTACTAAGTCTGGTGGTGTTGGTGAGACCTTGCAGAATCGTTTGGTCAACTTTTCCAAGGATAAGGATAATTGGCTTGCAGAGTGGTGGGATGATTATGCTTACATGTCTTACAGAGATCCGGTCGCTCCTTACGTGTCATATTTTTTCAGTCACAAGGATATAAAGAACATCATTGGTAAGGACCAACTTTTGAAAGCCACATTGCTCAGTTATTATACCATCGAGTTCATGTTGTCTGTGCAAGATGAAACCTTAGATCCTGAGATTATCAAAGGTAATCCATATTGTATGAATGCTTTCCACTACATGTTTAACAACTCCAGAGTTCCTAAAGAGGGCTCTGACGTTACCAAGAAATATGATGGTTATGAAAACCAATATTTCATTGTTATTTATAAGAACAACTTTTTCAAAGTTCCTCATCACAAGGATGGTAAGCCATTATCCAAGTCCGACTTATACAACCAATTCCAACTTATCAAGAACTCTTCTGTGTCTGAAGCTACTCCTGTTGGTGCATTGACCAGTTTGAACAGAGACGAATATGTAGTTGCCTACAATAATTTGATCAAGTCTCCTATCAACAATTCAAGTCTCGAAACTATATTTGCTTCCTCATTTGTTATTTGTTTAGATGAAAACTCCCCTGTTACTATTGAGGAGAAATCTAAGAATGCATGGCATGGGGATGGTAAAAACAGATTCTTTGATAAGCCATTGGAATTCTTCGTGAGTGCAAATGGTAACTCAGGTTTTTTGGGTGAACACTCCAGAATGGATGCTACACCAACCGTTCAATTGAATAACTACGTTTACGATAAGATCTTGAAAGAAAGTCCAGCAAGCTTGTTGAACGAAATTGCTTTGAACAGAGACGTCCCTTGTCCAAAGTTATTAGAGTTCGATTTGAACCCAGTTGCAAGACAGAACATTGAAGATGCTACTAAGAAATTTGATGCCACCATCGCTACTTACGATCAAGCAATTTTTCAATATCATGGTTACGGTAAGAATTTGATCAAGCAATTCAAGGTATCACCTGATGCATACGTTCAGATGTTAATGCAACTTGCTTACTTCAAGTTGACTGGTAAAATCAGACCAACCTATGAAAGTGCTGCAACTAGAAAGTACTTGAAGGGTAGAACTGAAACTGGTAGAACTGTTTCTAATGAATCTAAGAAATTCGTTGAGACGTTCACTGACTTGAACGCTTCTGACGAAGAAAAGGCAAAGGCATTCCAGGCTGCATGTGTTCAACATGTTAAGTATTTAAGTGAAGCCGCAGATGGTAAAGGTGTTGATCGTCATTTGTTCGGTTTGAAACAAATGATCCAACCTGGTGAACCTCTTCCTGAGTTATTCTCTGACCCAATCTTTTCTTACAGTGGTACATGGTATATATCATCCTCTCAAATTCCTTCTCCTTACTTCGAAAGTTGGGGATGGTCTCAGGTCATTGACGAAGGTTTCGGCTTAGCCTACTTGATCAACAATGACTGGTTGAATATTCATATCAGTAGCAAGAAGGGCAACGGATTGAACTCTTCCCACTTGAAATGGTACCTTACTGAATCTGCTAACGAGTTAAGAGATGTCTTGACAAAGGCTCTCTTGAACAAGCCTAAGCTTTAAGCTAGCTGTTCTTTTTATTATGTATTATCTTATATAAAAATGTTTCACATTATGTCGTCTGATTCCCATCTATTACTTACACATGCCCTTTTTACCTCTGCTTAGATTTCGTAAATTCCTTTCTTATTTTGTATCGTCGTCTAACGTGTTTGCGTCCCGTCTAGTCTGAGCTCTTTGTTAGCCACATACGAATCATTCTGGAACATTGCACTTTATCTCAAACATGGAAAAAGTAAACAATGCACTGCGCAGAATTATTGATCTAAATACAACCACATCCCGCTAGTCTCCTCACCTCTTTAGCGAGGTATATCTAATTTCTTGGTCTTAATAAAGTGAAATTCACACTAGTTAAAGCAGTTATAACTATTGAACAAACACTTGCCAGTTTCCAAGCTCATAAAGTGAAAGGAGCTTTTTTTAGGACCTATAGGAACTAGCTCTACATAAGGAGACAGGTTATAGACCGGAATTAAAAAAGCAGGGGGCAAGACCAGAGGGAAGTAAGGAGGTCAATACGAGGTGATCAAAGGACAATTAGCGGAGTGAGTAGAACAACTTGATACTATATAGCAGGACTTACTGCAGTATAACTGCTCAGCCACTTGGCGTACAACAATCAAATTTACCTTTAAAACAGTGTGTTAAGAAATTTGAATTGGAGCATTTATGAGCATGACAGATACGCCTAGAAATCATAAGGCTCATAAAAGACATAAGTCATCGGTACTGAACATTAATTATTACTTTTCGCCTGAGCACTTGGATCGGCAGCAACATTCACAATCATCCCCAGCTTTTCGTGCTAGAGACGATGAGGGATCAAGAATGTTCGAAAGTAGTTCTTTTGGGATTCAAGGAGTTCCAGCACAACCTGAGGTAACTCACCAACATCATCCCCTGATAGATAGTCAACAATTCCATGGGAGTCCTACTTTGGATCAAAATGCAGAGCACGGAGGGAACCAAGGCCAATTTTTCCAATATAACCCAAACTTTTCTGCAAATATTTATGGAACATTAAATAGGCCAGCGTCTACGGATCCCCCGCAAGCATATCTGTCATCTTCCTCATATCCCTTGGTATCGCCATTTCAATCTCAACTTCCACCAACATCCATGTCGAGCCAAGTTCCAAATCAACTACCTTACTCAACACCTGTTGAGCATTCCAACTTGTACAATTTTAGTTTTCCTAAAATTCCAGAGTATACACAACCCACTGCTCCCAATACAATGACGCCAATAAAGCCTGTGAAGCAGCATAACAAAGGTAACATGTCAATTTCCTCGCATTTCAATTTGTTTTCTTTGACAGAAGACTCAGCAAAAAAACCAGATAAAGACGCACCTAGTTTATCGATGAACGAACTAGTAATGAATCTAGTTTCTGTTGATGGTGCAAATATCAACAACTTTCTACTCAACGTCTTATACAAATCGAATTCGACTATTCCTGTTGATGATTTTTATAATCTTCTTTATAACAGTGAACAAGGTTTTGATTCATTGCAACCTAAAAAATTTGAAGATAAGCTCGACAAATCTTTGGCTACTAACAACAAAAAGGAAGAGATCAACATTATTGTACAGTTATTGAATGCATTTAAAAATCCGAACTATTTGGCAGAGTACATGCCTAACTTGGTTGATCGGGAAAATAAATTTAATAATATCAATTATCATGAATTGCTTAGAACCTTTTTGGCAATCAAAATATTATATGAGCTTTTGGTGGTTTTACCACCAGACTCTAACGAAAATCCTCAAAATCATACTATTCCAAGGTTGTCTATATATAAAACTTATTACATTATCTGCCAGAAGTTGATTACAATGTACCCTAGCACTTCTAATACTCTAAGTGAGCAGCAAAAGCTTATACTTGGCCAATCTAAGATAGGGAAGCTCATAAAGTTAGTCTATCCTAATTTATTGATCAAAAGATTGGGAAGTAGAGGTGAATCTAAGTACAACTATCTTGGTGTTGTTTGGAATGATAATCTTGTTAGTGATGAAGTTAAAAAGCTCGCTGATACCAATGAGTTAGTGGAATTGAGCGACATTTTTGAAGGTGGAAGATCTGAGCACAGAAGTCTGGTGACACGACATGGTGGATCCGTCTCTAGTTCTCTATCTGAATCATCGCCGGCTGTATCAAGGAAATCATCACAAATAGCTATTATGCTGAAGGAACAAGTTAATTATGAGCAGCGCGAGGATGTTAATCTCAAGCATATGCTGCTGCCATTGTTATCATTTATTCAACCTTCTTTGAAATACCCTTCGGAGAAGTCTTTTAGTATTTTAGATAAAAGTCGGCAATCATGGTATGACATAATTAAGCAAACTCTCTACAGAAATGTCGCTAGCATCATAAGCATAGATGATATCAAGAATGTTTTCCTCATAGATTCAAATTTGATAAAAGGTGAACATATTCTTTCTAATATGTTGCAACATCTTATTAAGCCATTCATTGAAAAGGGACAAAATCGAGAAAATCTTGATTTGACGTTATATTTGTTGATCGTTTTGGAGTTGATGCCTAGCTTCTTATTAGTTGAGACTAAATATGATCTACAAGCTTTAAAAAATCTCAGATTAAGTTTATTGCACATAATCAATAATTTTAATAATGAAGTTGGTAAGTTGGGTGATCAAGGAGTTTTCAAAAGTAATAATGCTGCCATTTTTTTAATAATATTGAAGAAAATGATTAATTTGAATGATTTAATAATAACATCTCTTAAGATTGCACTTAGGAGCGAAAAGAAGTCTGTCATGCATGATGATCTAAAGAAATTTTTTTCAAGGAATTCACCTGAAGATTTACCTAGACAAAAAGAAATCGCACCAGATAGCCCTGCATTAAACTGGAACTTTCAAGAAGATATTTTGTCTTATGATGTAATCTATACTTTACTTGGATTTAATTTTGATTTTAGTAATAAAGAATCAGATCCAAGCCTGCTGGGATATATTGAGCAAGAAATCAACATACTCAAAGACTTCTTTTCAAAGCACTTAATGGAATTCTTGGATAACGACGAAAATGATTCATCCAGTCCGTCCTCTGATTCTAATGATCTGGCTGACCAAGTAACAGTTTTAACAACAAAAGAGCAGTGTAAGCTCAATTCTTTGATTACACTAATTGAAGAACGATTATTGACCACTGAGCATAGATCTAAATATCCAATTTCAGTTATAAGTCACATTACCGGTTTTGTTTTGAATGACATTCTCAAACATATTTTCCTTAATCAGCAATACCAACATGAGCAGTTTCTCTTTCAAACGGACCCACACAATGAAAATTCAAGCAACAGTTTTGGAAACTGGTGGGTTTTCAATTCTTTCATACAGGAATACTTGAGTTTTATTGGTGAGATAGTGGGAATCAGTAATTTAATCGACTAGTTGAAGCAATTTGCCTGATGTCAACCCGAAGTACCAATTACATTATTGCCTTATCAGTTAGCATATCTGAATTGACAACGACCTATTCTCTCATTTGAGATTTATAATTTATTTGTTTATTTAGATACATGTACGTAATAGTTAGCATTTTTTTATCACTGATATGCATTTGGGTTGTTGACGTCTTGATCGTAGTGTGTTCCATAATTTTTCAACTAATTTCCAAAACTTTGCAACCATTTAAAAAAATTTTAATAATGAAATAAAAAGTCTTCATCTTCAGCTATTTTAGGTTGAAATAGGACTCAGATTAACAAAAATTATATCAATAAAGGCAATGATGATATTAACTTTCGCAGTACTCAAAAATGAGAGTCTTTTATCTGTACCTATTGCCATACTCTCTATCAAACGTACGTCTAAAAAACGAGCCCAAACCACGTGATTCTAATTTTCTTGATATATCTTCAGGGGAATTTAAAAGATAATCCAAATTTTTATATTAACTACCATCAAAGTTATGCCTAATAGTCAGAACTCTATCAAGCTTATTTCTGGTAATTCACACCCTGAGTTAGCTCTTGCTATCTCCAAGAAGCTAGGTATTGACTTAGCCAGAGTTGGTGCCTTCCAGTATACTAACAAAGAAACTGCGGTTGCTGTTGGTGAGTCAGTCAGAGATGAGGATGTCTATATAATACAGTCTGGAAATGATGAAAAGAGAATCAACGAATTCATAATGGAGTTATTAATAATAATAAATGCATGTAAGGTAGCTAGTGCAAGAAGGATCACTGCAGTGATTCCTAACTTCCCATACGCTAGACAAGATAAAAAAGACAAATCAAGGGCACCTATCACTGCTAAGTTAATAGCCAATTTATTACAAACAGCAGGTTGCCACCATGTAATAACAATGGATTTGCATGCTTCCCAAATTCAAGGATTTTTCAGAGCTCCTGTTGACAATTTATATGCTGAGCCATTAGTTTTGAGGTATATAAATGAAAACTTCGATAAGAAGCAGCTAATAATAGTGTCTCCTGATGCTGGAGGAGCCAAAAGGGTTGCATCAATAGCTGACAAATTGGACATTAACTTTGCTTTAATTCATAAAGAAAGACAAAAGGCTAATGAAGTTTCAAAAATGGTTTTAGTTGGTGATGTCACCGATAAGGTGTGCCTTTTGGTTGATGATATGGCCGATACATGTGGTACTTTGGCGAAAGCGAGCGATGTTTTACTAGAAAATGGTGCCCAAAAGGTCATTGCCATGGTAACTCACGGAATTCTTTCTGGTAATGCAATCGAAAAAATAAACAATTCAAACCTAGACAAACTCATTTGTACAAATTCCGTGCCATTGGAAGACAAACAAGCAAAGTGTCCCAAATTAGAAGTAATAGATATTAGTGCAACTTTAGGCGAAGCAATTAGAAGATTGCACTACGGTGAAAGTGTTAGCTATTTATTTAATAATGCACCAGCTTAACATGATTATATACGTTCTTATAGAAAACTCACATCATTGTCTCTTTGTTAACTTCGACAAAATACCATACTATTCCTGAACTTAGTTTAAACGGATTAACGGAAGAATCATTTACGTTCTCATCGGTAACTTGATGTTCCTCAATGCTACTGGCCCTTCCTACCATCCAGTCTTTGTTTTCTAACTCCGTATAATTTTCAAATTTAAGGAAAAAGTGAGGAGCACCAATATTGAAAGCTGCCCATGGCTGAATAGCAAGAGCCTCATCACGTTCATCAGTTCGTGTGGGTAAAAAGAGAATGAGATCATTCTCTTGGAAATTATTCATCGAAATTTTAGAATTGATTTTAGTAGACAACTTTGTGAGTTCCTGTAATCTAGACTTATTTTCTTTAGTTTGTCTTTTAGCAAAGCCTTCAACATCGTTGAATCTTTTAGAAATCGCATTCAAGAAGAACATTGAAGTGTAATAACTATCCTCTTGGATTTGAATATTTTCTTTAAAGTTTATTACTTTCAAAAAACTTGCAAATGGAGAATCATCATCCTTAAAATCATTATTAAAGATATTGATCAACTTGAGAGATTGCTCATTGTATTTATCCATTTCCTCCTCATCACTTGAAAGTGATTTTATATTATCATCAGATAACATCGAACTGACAGTTGAGAGCCCTTTCGTCCATGAAAGTTTAGACTTAATTTCGTCGACTACTTTTGAATTAGGCATATCAATCTCTTGAGAATCTTCTTGATTCATCTTGGATTTCTTAGATCTGAGACCTTTTACCCTTGTGATCTTGAACTTATTATCTTCTTCGATTAAAAGCAAGCCCATTGATTCCAATACTAAGCAGAGTTCCAAGAAATATTCAAATATGCTATCAACGAGCTTCTTGATATTATTTAACAAGGAAATGATTGTATTATTCAAATCATTTATTAAGACATTATTATTCTTTTGCTTAGTAGCAGTTAGTTCCATTAGGTTTTCGTAATCATCCGTGACTTCATCTATTTTTAGCTGCAAGGCCCTACTCTCCTCTTCAAGATTCTTGCGCTCCTTACTCACTTCAACTTCCTTCGATGACATGTTAGATAATAAATCATTGTTCATACTTTTAGCATCATTTAATTCACTTTTGAGCGAAGTTATTAGCTGGCTCAATCTTGTGATCTCATCGGAAGATTGTGAGTTAGATTGGTTTGTTTTGGAAATTTCGGACTGCAATTCAACAATCCGAGAGTCTCTATGTGATATTTTTTTGTGGAGACTCTCTATCTCCTTCAAATTCAATCTGTTCTCCAATTTTGAATTTTGAATTTCATCATCCTTCTTTGTTAGAATGGTTTCAAGCTGGCTCCTCTCTATATTAGTAGATTTTTTATGATTTTCAAGTTCCCTTTTAAGAGATTCTATCAAAAGTTCATTTGATCTATTAATTTGGCACAATCTCTCATTTTCATCTTTAAGGGTTCCATTCTCTTTTTTCAATCTGATATTATCAATGTGTTTATCGAGGTTAGAAGTATCTAACGCCTTCTGCTGGTTTGGAGAAGTGGACCTAATGGGAGCATTACTTTTATGTAACAATGAAGTTGGACTTGGTTTGATGCTCTCATCTATTATCATACTTGCTTTTCCGTTAAAAGTTTGTGCGCCGATAGTTCTTGTAACAGGCCAGCTACTTAGATTCTTATATTGCTGCTGGTGTAAGAGATTCTCCAACTTTCTTATTCTTAATCGTAAGCCTTTAATGACGTTCAAATCAAAATCTAACTCATCATCTTCCTTTAGAATTAACTTCAGCTTGTCGTCATTTGAGATTGATGTAAAGGTGCTTAAGGAGGCAACGAGTCTTGTCACTTTCTTCATATTGTTTGTAGATCTTATGAGGTCTTTGAAATTCTTGTTCAACAATTCAATGAAGTTTCGAGAGCAGTCACTTGCCTCCAATATACCAATATAGTAAATAATGTCCTCACGGCTAATATTCAAATTGCTTATTATACCAACTTCTTGCTCTTTATTATTTAGTAATGTAATGTCGATACTAGGGAGCGGAGGGGTTGTGACATCAGATCCCAACAATGACATAAAAGAACCAAACTTTTTAGACCAAACTTTACGGAAAATGCGTTCTTGATCAATAATGATAGTAAGCTGTTCTGAAACATTATTGACAACACCCTTAGAATAAAAGTCATACCATTCAAATTGTCTTCTCTTTTCGATTAGCATGAACCCAAACAAGAGAGGCAAATCAATAGTCAATGACAAATAATCCTCAGATTTCTTAATTTTATCAACAATCTTAAACGAAAAGTCTCCTTCATCCGAATTTGGATTTGACAAAGACTTGAGTTCTCCTTTTAGGTTAACAACTCTCATTTGGGAATTTGCAATTGTATGAAAGATATTCAAACTTTCTTTGAGTATTTGGCCCTTGAAATTTTTCAAGTTATTATATAAACTATACTGATGTAATAGTATTCCATTCATTCTAGGAGCATAAATATTTTTATGTTTATTGTACATTTCCTTGAGATCAACAGGTACATTCATTAGGAGATTATCGATATCTTTGGAAATCTCCCCGTACAAATTCTCAAGTTCTGAGAATTCCCCTTGAGCCTCGTTATCTTTAAATATTCCAATTGATTTATCACGCATACCCTTGATCTGTTGATCCACGCGGATCTTTTCATCATTTATTTGATTTATTGTTGCACCCATTTCATTGAAAGTATTGACAACAATAGGTAGCTTTGCATCGATAAATGATGCAGACTCCTTTAATCGCAGTTCTGTCAAGAGATTAGCCAAGTTAATATTGGTATCAGATATTTTCAAGACAGGAAATTTTTCCAAAGATTTGAAATGAGTATCCCAAGATCTATGTAAGCTTTTAATGTTCAATAATTTGATGTAGTTATAATAAGTATTGTACGTTTTTTCAACATCATTGATAAAATTTGTAGCAAATTGAAATATTATGTTTAAAGACTTGAAAATAACGTTTATTTGCCTGATAAGAGACTTTATCTTTTCATTAACAAGTGAGGATCTTTCCATTTGTGACTGGGACCATTCCTTATTTAATTTAAGGCTATTTGTCATATTCTTAATATTTAAACTCTCATCTTTAAACTCAGATAGTCTTGGTTCAGGGGGTGCAATATCATCTTTGATATATGTATTTGGTTTCTCTTCCTCAGAAGACAGAAATAATCTCTTATCAAAGAAATATATGTCACTTAGCTCGTTAATAATGTTGAAATCCAATTTGATACCAAATGATGTTAATAAGAAAATGCTATCAATATTGTCAATTTCAAACGATTCTGCTAGGAACTCTTTTAATTGTGCAACCTTTTGAAACCTTATTGGTTTCGGCATCCTTGTGAAGTCCCCATTATGGGCATTATATACTATAAGATAGGTTATATTCGACATCAGGGTCCTAGAATTGGTAGTGGCAAGAGTGTGTAAATGTTATTCTAAATCCAGAATTACAATTAACGCAGAAAAACTCCTAGCCGAGAAGTTAGCCTGAATACCCAGATTTAAGACTCTTTGTTATAGCTAATAAGAATTTGATTGAAACTATGAATATATTGAAAGCTCTTCAACCCTATATTACCGATAACGTAAAAGATACTGTGATACAAATTAATATTATATACAGGCCCTCAATTAAGTATGTCACAAGGCTACATTCTGAATTATTCTTAATTGAAGGTTCATAAACAACATAAGAAGTCAAATAAAAACTAGCGAAAAGGATGTTGGATAATCACTCGTTAGAAGTGATAACACGTTTTAAGCAGTCACTTTTAACAAATGAACTTCGGACTCTGTCCGTCAACGTAACTAATACCAACAGAGGTAACAAGGCTGGAGATAATAACCCGCCGTTAAACCATGTCAATTCGAAAGTCGTAGAATATGATGGATCTAACTATCTAGTCTTTGCAGATGAGGATATAGAAAGAGAGAATAAGCAACTTAAGCGCAGATGGAAGAGTGATTTCCCCGATCAAGAAAATTATTATGGGAGGGATGAGTTAGACGAAGATCATAGAGATGAAGATGAATATGATTACAGCGAAGATTTCGACTCTGATGATGAACATCCATTAAAGAAGATTCGACTTTCAGAGATTTTGGCACCTTTAAATCACCCATCAGAAGTTGTTTCACATCTGGCAATTCTGCGAACATATAAGCTGACTATTTACAGTCAAATGGCTAGTGAATTGATTGACACCATTGAATTAGAACAGAAAAATTTGAATCATTTAACTAGAATGTTGCTGGTAACAAATGGGGAAGACTGGTTCTACTTGTTGGAGGAAAATATGGGCTTGAAAGGCTATGATCATGGATTGGATGAAGAGAAGGCAAAGAAGCTAGAGGAAGAAAAACAAGAAGCACAAAATACTGAGAATAAGAATACTGAGCGTGTACTTAAACTGGAAACAGTAAATGAAGTAACGGATCCATTTTTTTCTCTTCCACAAACACTCAAAGAGTATGAAAAACGACAGATGCTCAATGAATCGGACGATGCTTCTTCGAAGGTACACGAGGAGCTCATCAACTACCTTCAGATAAGCATACAGAGACAACAAGAATACATTAAAAACCTTACCCAACTAAGAAATGGATTAGTTAAGGTCGATAGATTGAAGCAGGATATATATAAATGGGGCAAAGAAATGCACGAAAAAAGGAGTAGTTGAAAACAGTTTTCACTTCAAGGAAATTAGTCATTGGAAATACTACTTGAATCAAAAGATTCTACAATTTGAATATGTATGTGATATATTAATTAGACGACTCGATTTATTGATTAAGTGATTTATTCATCTTCATCGAACTTTGGAGCCAAGTAGAATCTTAAGTAACCACCAACATCTAATTTGAATTCAAAAAGAGCTGGTGTTTTGTCTGCCAACTTGATAGTAATAGAGCTGCTCAATCCAGTAGCTTTTATGATATCACTTAAGTATTTCAATCCGAAAGTCAAGTCAACTGGACTTTCCAAGTTAACTGTGACACTTTCTTCAGGATGGTCCATATCAGTGTAAGGTTTCAACACAACAGAACCACTTCCACTTTCACCTTCACTTGTGAACTTGACTGAATCCTTTGTTACTATGATGTTCAATGACTCACTCAAGTTCTTCAAGTCCCTCACAATTTTGGAAAATTCAGTACTTGGCATATTTATAACTGTATCATAGTCCATATCGTCAATTTTCAAGAATTCAGAATCAATGTCCATCAATTTAAGAGAATACTCACTGATTCTTTCTTTCTTCTTATCTTCAAAGATTGTCATCACGCTATCTGGGCTGTCTTCAGCCAAAAGTGTCAAATAATCTTCATTGTTTCCACACTTTATAATCTTAGAAAAACTATCCAAATCAATACCCAAAGTGACGTCCCTGTCACATCTGTACTCTGTGAATGCAGATTGGCCAACTAATAATGAAACCAATAACACTCTTGAGTCATCAACGGCTTGGACTGTAATTCCATGTTCTGTACAATTGAAGTTACATAATTTCACTGAGTCCTTGATTGAATCAACAATCTTCTTTAGCAAAGTTGCCTCGTCAAATTTACCTTCAAGCATTTCGATATAGTACTATTTAAATTGTTTGAATAACTTATACAGCTACGACCTTTTTTTGATATAATTTAAGATACTTTCTATTTGGCTTTTATTAAATATCTATAACGCGTCCAACCAAGTTCGCGTTTTGTGCTATAAATGATCTACCTGAATTTTACTAGCAGGAACATGTTCCAAACATCCTCATTGTTGGAGAAAGAATAATATGTAAACCTTATCTCATATGAGGCACATCTATGATTTAAAACTATAACAATACCTATGTTTACTGCTAACATACACCATAATCTATGATCAAAATCTCCAAAAAAAATGCGCAAACCCGGAATCGAACCGGGGGCCCAACGATGGCAACGTTGGATTTTACCACTAAACCATTTGCGCAAATAAATGCTCCGAGACGGGGAATTGAACCCCGGTCTACCATGCGACAAACGGTAATTCTAGCCACTAAACTATCTCGGACTTTTTGATATCTATAATTTTTTGCCGGAGGTTTTAACATGCATGATTCATATAGGAGGTTAATACAATCAAACCAAGAAAAAAGTTGTCATTGTCTAGTATATTATGATATTAAACATCTATAAATTAAGCTAATATATCCCTCAAATTAACCGACCTATACAGCATGCAAAATTGTAAAATCATTAGGGTCATATAATGTAACCAGTCTCTGTTTGAGACACAGTGTTAGGCTCGACAATTGGTTCCAAGAATGCAATGCGGTGAATAGATTTAGGTGTTAGGGGAAGAATCAAACGAAAGGCATCATGCGTATTTAAATAATACCTGTATAATCTCTTAGTACGAAGAAAACCCAAGCTCTCGTAAAGCCTTAGAGCACCCTCGTTTATTACCTCTGTTTCAAGCATGATCTCGTCCACGCCTTCCCACTTTACCATACTATTTATCGTTATTTTCACTAAATTTGATGCTATTCCACGGCCCCTATATTTGGGATCAATTACAAGCATACCAATATATCCTCTGTTTCTCACATCTCGATGTGGCTCTACCTTGGAAATTATAACGCCAATGATATTACCATCCTCCTTCACGGTATAACAATATTGTGGCCATGTGTTCAAGAAGAACCAATAAACATATATGGAATATGGCTCCGATAGATGTTCAGAAATAAGATCTGAGATCTGACTGAATTCCTTTTCATCGTTCACATTAAAATCGTAGTAGTGAATACCATCTATACACGCTACTTCGTTACTCATGTAAGTTTTATACTTGGATTCTTTCGAAGTCTATAGATTTTTGATTTAATAGCTATAACTCAATCAAGCTATAATTTAACCTAAGCTGAATAAGTTGTATATGCTTAAGTCCTAAGATGATATTGCTACCCTCGGTCGCAAGTCTATACTTCCGAGATTATCATTAAGGTAGGCCGGGCCAACAGTCTACGTACACACGTGAATCTATTTTTTTGGTTGGTCGGTTATAAAATTACACCCGAGTTGATTGTCCGGAGCTAAACTCCCCAATGTGAAGTTCACGATCGCTATTCCTTACGTTAGTAGCGAGAGCGTCTCTCCACGAGTGCTTATACCCGGCGGTTATCGGGCTTTTGGTTGGGCCCCTACGTGTTGCTACAGCAAATGCCAACAAAGTTGCTTGACTAAAAGTTTAGCAACAACCTATGGCCATTAAACTAAATATTATGACTATACAAATCGCGGCTACTAACGCAGCAATGTATTAACATCATATTACCTCCTTATACGTAGGCATAGTATATGGAATTTTTTTTTTTGCTGAAGAAAAATCCCGGGCGAGTGTGTTCCTGGTCGGTCGGTATTTTTTTCAGTGACGTGAGATTGAGCATTCTCCATATATAAGGAGGAGTACTGTCCCGAACAGATTTTGCTCATAAAGCTAGTACTTAATTTAAGGATAATATAAATACAAGTCAGAAACAATTAAAATGGGTGCTAAAGATATCTTAAAGAGAAAGACCGGTGTTATTTACGGAGACGATGTTCGTCAATTGTTCTTGTACGCACAGAAGGAAGGTTTTGCTATTCCAGCAATCAATGTTACTTCTTCTTCTACTGTGATTTCAGCTTTAGAAGCTGCTAGAGACAACAACTCTCCAATCATCTTGCAAACATCTCAAGGTGGTGCTGCCTACTTTGCTGGTAAGGGTGTTTCCAACAAGAACCAAGAAGCTTCAATTGCAGGATCTATCGCTGCTGCTCACTTCATCAGAGCCATTGCTCCATCTTACGGTATTCCAGTTGTTTTGCACACTGATCACTGTGCTAAGAAATTGTTGCCATGGTTCGATGGTATGTTAGAAGCTGATGAAGCTTTCTACAAGGAACACGGTGAGCCATTGTTCTCATCCCACATGCTTGATTTATCTGAAGAAAGCGACGAAGAAAACATTGGTACTTGTGTTAAATACTTCGAGAGAATGCATAAGATTGGCCAATGGTTAGAAATGGAAATCGGTATCACCGGTGGTGAAGAAGATGGTGTTAACAACGAACACGTCCAAAAGGAATCTTTGTACACCTTACCAGAGACCGTTTACAAGGTCTACGAAGCTTTGGCTCCAATTGGTCCAGACTTCTCTATTGCTGCTGCTTTCGGTAACGTTCACGGTGTTTACAAACCAGGTAACGTTCAATTGAAGCCAGAAATCTTGGCTGATCACCAAAAGTACGCTAAGGAGCACTCCGGTTCCAAGAGTGACAAGCCATTGTTCTTGGTTTTCCACGGTGGTTCTGGTTCTTCTCAAGCTGATTTCGACACTGCTATCAGAAGTGGTGTTGTTAAGGTTAACTTGGATACCGACTGTCAATTTGCTTACTTGGCTGGTATCAGAGATTACGTTTTAGCCAAGAAGGACTACTTGATGACTCAAGTCGGTAACCCAGAGGGTGAGGACAAACCAAACAAGAAGTACTTTGACCCAAGAGTCTGGGTCAGAGAAGGTGAGAAGACTATGTCTACCAGAATTACTGAAGCTTTAGATATCTTCCACACTAAGAATACAGTATAAACTTTCCATCAGTGATATATAATATATGCTTTGCAAGCGAATAAAATGTCCATTTATTAACATCCTGTAGAGAATGCCATTGGGAAAAGAATAGATGTCATTTGAACTTGTCTCTTGAACTTGTCACATGAACAAGATTTCTATAATGCACGATATACTAAGCTATATACATTGATTTAATTTGTAGTATGCTGAGGCACCAAGAATGTATTAGTATTTGAATTATCTTGTTTGGTTCTTATTAGTTTCTGCTTGATGAAGAATGTCCAGAACTTTTCTGTATTCTGGCATGCTATTATAAGGCGTGAAGCCTTTATTTTGAAGCGATATTCCAACCTCGTAGTTTACTTTCACATACTTTGAAACACATCTGTCAATACAACATTGTTCACCTGTATTCAACTCGCTTTCACCGTATTCATGGCCTATACATTTCGCCTCACATGTTCTTAAAACGTTATTAAAAGTAGCAGACACAGCATTAAACTGAACTTCTGCGAGTTTTATTTTCTCTGGATTCACCTCCACGAATGAATATTGTGCAGCCTTTCCCAAATATATAGACATATTTCTGATTTATGGTGTTCCTGGATGATGTATGAAATTAATGTTTAAATTTTCAAAAATCGATTTTTAGCTCGATATCCTTATATCGCAAAATGATCTCACATAATTCTCTTCACTTCTTTATCTGAAACTACCAAGAAAGAATAATGCACGTCCTTTTAACTAATGACGATGGTCCGCTAAATGACCAAAGCTGCCCATATATAAAGTATCTTGTTGATGAAATTAAGACAAATACCGATTGGGACTTGTCAATTGTGGTTCCTAGTGAACAAAAATCATGGATCGGAAAAGCACATTTTGCGGGAAAGCTGTTAACTGCTAGCTATATCTATACTAAGTATTCTACAGAAGTAGAGAATCCACAAATAAACGCCTATGAGGGACCATTCAAGTCTCCTAAGGACCTTGGCCCTGACTATCAAGAATGGTGTTTGCTTGATGGTACCCCAGCCGCATGCGCTGATATAGGTATCCATCACTTATATTCGAAAACTAAAAGTAAGCCTATTGATTTAGTTTTAAGTGGCCCAAACTTTGGAAAAAACTCAGGAAATCTCTATATTTTATCTAGTGGAACAGTTGGTGCTGCTATGGAGGCGGTGACACATGGTGTCAAATCAATTGCATTGAGCTACAGCTACAACAATCTTAAGCACGATTTCAATATTTTGAAGAGCGCTGCTAAGATTTCCGTGAAATTGGTTAATAAGCTTTATAAGGGGTTACATATACAGAAGGATGTTGATTTGTTTACTATAAACATCCCATTGGTTTCCTCTTTGAATGAACGTACTACCAAGATTCACTATACCCCAATTTTAGAAAATTATTGGGACTCAATTTACGAACCTCTGGAGAACGAAGAAGATGGGGAACAAAAATTCTTATGGAAGCCAGATTTCACTAGGGTTCACAAAGATGGGCTTAAGAACTTCGAGCATACGGATAGCAGGGTTCTTATTGATGAAGGTATCAGTGTAACTCCATTGAAAGCAGCATTTTCTCATGTTGGACCTTTACTGGGAGAAATAAGGCTAGATGACGATGGCGATGGCGATGACGACAATGTTGATGAGAGTTCTGTATCAGGAAAGCTTGCTTATGCATTATTAACAATTCCCAAGGAGCTGTATATATATGAGCCTCTTGCAGAGGGTTTCAAGAAAGCTAATATCGAAGTTACAAATGATAAAGATGTGTTGAAAAAGATCCAGAATTCCGACACCAAAATCTTTCACTATTCTGATTACGAGGATATAGACCTAGACCTCATTACTAGTACTTCAAACAACTACTTCTTCTCCTCCTACATCTACCGGAAGGCTCTAATTAGAAAGCACTACTTGGCTAATACGATCCATCATTACGTTGTCAAACACCCAAATTCAATTTTAACTAAAGCAGTCCCTCAAAGTTATCAATTAGAACTTGATTATGCAGAGTTTCTTGAAGATGCTTTGGATGATGCTTACGAATTGCGTGACGAGATTAACTCAGGGGAAAAAACTTGGATCTTAAAACCCAGCATGAGTGAAAAAGGTCAAGGCTTAAGATTGTTTAATACTGTTGATCAGCTACAGGCCATTTTTGAATCATTTGAAGAAGAAGACGATAGTGATGATGAAGAACAAAATGAAAATTCAAGTGATCAAAATGGTGTAATAATTTCTCAATTGCGTCATTTTGTTGTTCAAGAATACATGGATCAACCACTTTTGCTTTCCAATTATTTGAACAAAAAATTCCATTTGAGGACGTATGTGGTTGGACTTGGCAACTTACAAGTATATGTTTATAGAAATATCTTGTCCTTGTTTGCAGACTCCGAATATAAGCACCCTGGTGCATCCGATGAAGGCGAAATCCTGTTGAATGGCCATTTGACAAATACTTGCCTACAAGAATCAGAGAAGCCTTTGGTAGTGCCATTTTTTGAACTAGAAGATTCAAAGTTAAACAAATCCCAGAAGCAGAGTGTGTTTAAAGATATATGTGAGATTGTTGGAGATCTCTTCAAAGCTGCTCATAGCGTTGACAAAATCAATTTCCAAGCATTGGGAAATGCCTTAGAGATTTTTGGTGTCGACTTCTTGGTCAATGAAGATTATAGTGTCACATTGTTAGAAGTCAATTCATATCCAGACTTCAAACAGACTGGAGAAGAGCTCAAACCATTAATCTTCGAATTATTTGAATCTGTTTCAACATTTGCCAATCATTTATTGACGAATGCTGCAATTCCACACAATGATAATTTAGTTAGAGTTTTACATATAGAAAATTGAGACTTTTTAGCCATATTTACTAGCAATTCAATACAGAGTAATATTACGGCTTGTAAGTTACACTTAGATACCTTTACTTCCTCTTATAGTGGGCGAATGCATTTCTTGCAAAACTAGATCTATTTGCCGTTTAAATATATAAATAGTGCAACCATGCATATAACTATTTAGTGCGCCCAAAAAAAGAGGTCGTGTGCAATCCATTGTAAAATTTCAAATTTCATGATACTCGACGATTTTCAATGAAATGCTATAGTTAATCATCAGTCTATAGTTATCTGTATAAATCACAGCAGTAAGTTCTGATATCAAGCTAAGGTCAGTATTCTAAATAGAGACGGATAGATAGTGACCTTCCTCAGATAAAAGAAGATCAAACATGTCGACGCCACGAAAGTCATATAAGAACCATCTGAAGAGGTTCAGCAATAATAGTAATAATACATCAGGTAATGATTCATCTGTCCAATTGGCGAGCTTAACTGAGATGTTCCCAGACTGGGAATCAGATGACTTGCAAAGCTTGTTGGCAGAGAATAATAATGATTTAGAGGTTACTATTGATTTGATTGTGAATAATAAGGTTTCAAAGTGGGAGCCCATTAAGAAAGAAAATAGAAATAAGAAGAAGGAAAAGGAAGAAGAAACTACCACAGTACCTCCTACCCAAGTTTCTACGAATAATAACAATAATGAGCATAGTTCTAGACCAAGCAAATTTACTCAGAACAACAAATCAAAATTTGACAAAACTAGACACAACGCTCCGAAAAGATCGCATACGTCTCAATCTACATCAAAGAAGCAACAAACTTCTGAGAATGTTTCATCTGGTTCCACTACTACTACTGCTACAACTAGTTCTACATCTGCATCTACATCTGCCTCAGCAAATTCATGGGCTGCTGCATTATCTAGTGATAAGCCAAAGCCAAAGCCAGTCCAGGTTCAAACTCAAGCTCCAAAGGAAGAGCAAGTATTAGCAGAAACTAACGTGGAAGCAGAGCCAGAACAATTTGAAGTACCTCAATCTAATGTAACAGAAGAGGAGGAAACAGTTGTGGATGAAGCTTTAAAGCCAGTCTTGAAAGAAGCTAGTGTCCCTCAACCTAAGCAAGGATCATGGGCTACAGCAATTGCTCCTAAGCCTAAAGTTAAGGCACAACCTCCAAATGTTTCATCAAATGTTTCTGGTGACGCCACCAAAAGAGAAAATGAACCTGTCGTCGAGTCTCAACCAATTGAAACCAATGCCGTTACAGAAAGCGAACCAGTCAGTATTGAACAACCAGTTGTCCAACAACAAGAGACTCAGCCAGCTGTTGTCTTGCCTCCTTCTTCACAACAGGTTAACTATGTTGGTGTATCATTTGGATCGTTAGCTTTGGGAGAAAATGAACCAGAGCAACAAACTGAGCCAAAGGAAGAAATTGCCCCAGTTGATATCCAACAGCAACAGCAACAGGTACAACAACCAACTACTGATGCTCAACAACAAATCCAATCTCAACAACAACAGCAACAACGTTTTGGATTGTACAATAATCAAAACAGATACGCTCAACAAGCTTACCAACAACCACAGCAACAATACAACCAATCAAAACAACCTCTGCAGTATGATTACTATAACCAATTCCAACAAATTCAGCAATATCCACAACAAACTCCACAAACAGTTCCAGGATCTCAATTTGGTGCTTATCCTGGTGTTGATTACAGTAACTACAATCCTGCTACTGGTGTTGCTTCTCCAGCTGCTGCCGTTGCAACTACTGCTTATGGTCAATATGGACAGCCATCTTCTCAACCTCAGACCTCAAATGCTGACTCCACTCAATCTCCAGTTGTTAACCAAAACACTTTGCAGCAACAAGTTCCAACTGCTCCATTTGGCTACCCATACTACAACTACTATTATAATACACCTTTCTACGGTAATGGTGCTGGTATTGGTGCTCAAAATTCTTTTGGTAATGCTTCTGCTACTCCAGGTAATGGTCAGGCTCTGCAAGCAAGCTCAGCTACTGGTGGTCTTGCCACTGGTGCTGCAGCCAACGCTAGTACTGGTGCTGGTGCTTCTCAATACTATGGTCAACCAAACCAATTTTCTAACAGGTACCCTGGTTACAATTCTTACCCACAACAAGCCCAGCAACTGAACCAACCACCATCTTCTGGTAACTCGAATGCTGACTCTAATGAGGCATCTAGCAATTCACAAGCTCAGCAATCTCAAGGTCAACCTGCTCAACAACAGGTGCCTCAACAGCCAATCATGCCTCAGTATGCTGGATACCAGCAATATCCTCAATATGGCGGTTATCAAGATAACTCACAATACCGTGCTTGGTATTAGTCTAAAAACATTTAACGATTTTCACAAAAGAAGTATGGTTATGATGTTTTTGCCTATGTAGCTTTCAGTATTATGTTAGTTGGTAAAAATATATGCTTCATGAATTGTAAGATTTTTAATAGTCGCTTGTGTAATGATTTTGTGTAGCTTTACTGTATCTCAACTTTTTCAATATCAATATCTGAAAATCTTATATAAACTAAATAGACGGAACTTATAAAGAGGTCCATGTTTCGGCGAGGCCTTACGAGCCGTGTCGGCTTTTCTAGACTGTTTAGTAGCCGAAATCATATACCTTACTTAGCGGATATCTCTGAGAAGGAGGTTGCGAAATATTTAAAGCTTGATGAAGTAGCCAACTTATCTCATAGAAAAAACGTTCCCTTGCATTTCATGCATTACAAGACATCTAAAACACATTCAATTGATGATAATTTGGATCCCATCTTGATGCTACATGGATTGTTTGGATCTAGCAGGAACTTCAGCTCTACTGGAAGAAAAATAAGTGAGAATACCAAACGTTTTACAGCTGGCTTAGACTTAAGAAACCATGGTAAATCTGCACATGCTTTACCTTTTTCATATTTAGCTATGGCAAATGATGTAATAGCTACATTAGAGGAAAGAGGTTGGAGACGTACAATCTTAGTTGGTCACTCAATGGGTGCAAAGGTATCCATGTTGGTTGCGTTACTTCGACCGGAGTTAGTTTCTAAACTAGTCGTAATTGATAATGGTCCAGAATGCAAAAAGCTTGGAAACAACTTCACTCTTGATCTTCTTAGTATATGTCATATTGAACGGGAATTTGAGGCCTATAGACAAGGTGACATTTCTCCTTCACGGTTAGATCATATAATTCTGCGCATGAATGACTATGAGAAAGACCATAAGGTTCAGTTATTCTTAACTTCAAACATAGACAGAAAAGCATCTACACGCTCTAGTTTGTTTTCGAATCCTGCTTTGAATTTTTTAAAGCATAATGCGCTTGAAAGTTTAAGTGGCTGGCCATTCGAAGCGGTAGACTCCAGGCGCTTTGACGGACCTGTCTTGGTGATGCGGGCAACACACTCTGAATTCATAGATGATGCCACTATTTCATCATTTCGGCCCTATTTCTCAAACTTACAAGTACTGACTTTCGAATGTGGGCATTGGATTGTTTCCGAGAAGCCGACACAATTCGTTACTGAAATGACCAATTTTGCCACCAATTGAAAGTCTATTCAAAACACACAAATGTGATAAGGTAACCTCTTTCAAGATGTATGCTTCAAGACATAAACAGAACATGGCTCTTGTTGCTTGTAGTGAGCGTATCCTCGTTCCAGATAGCCGTACTTGTATTTGAGAATTGATGATTATGTAAGCAACTTTGATCCCAGGTATTGAAGTATATAAAGGGACTGGGAATCTCGAAAATTTTGGCGATGGGGATGCTGAGTCCTTCACACAAGCAGATTCATGACTAGTGAAACCTAAAAGTTTAAAAGTAAGCAGGGAATTCTAAATAATAGACAAGATGTCAGAATATTCGAATTCTGGAGGAGGAGATGATTTATCTTTGCCCAAGGCCACAGTTCAGAAGATTATCGGTGAGATATTACCTAAAGACATAGCAATTTCTAAGGAGGCGCGCGAAGCGATAACAGAATGTAGTATTGAATTTATCATGATATTGTCAACACAGCTGAATGAAATTGCTGAAAAAGAAGCCAAGAAGACAATAGCATCAGATCATGTTGTTAAAGCTTTGGAGGAATTGGGATTCCACAAATATCTCGAAATCATAAACAAAATCTTGGACGAACACAAAGAATTGTTGAAAGGTCGCGAGAAGAAAAACAACAAGTTCCAAAATTCTGGGTTAACTGAAGAAGAGTTACTCAAACAACAAGAGGAGTTGTTCAAGAAGTCCAGAGATCGCTTGCATAGTAACAGCTCAACATCCACTCCTATTACAGAAGTGAAGAATGAACCGATATAGAGCATGAGCTGTTAAACAAGCCAACAGTTAATTCACTCCTGGTGTTATTATAATCATTAATGCCTTTATTTACACTGTAAATAACTTATGTACACTAGCTAGATCAACTTCTAATTTTATGCCCACGTACGAGCTGAACAGCAGTCGTGCCATTTTATATTCAACCATTCCTTAAGTTAACCGAAAAGAAGTTCATAAATTATTATTAAAGTATTGACAAGTATAAGCGGCCATCTTAACAACGTCCGTACTGCGCCGATGAGATTTATGAGTTTTGCTTTGATGGAATCATTGTCCCCTGTATCAATGCCTGGAGTAAACAGTTGGTATTGGACATTGCTCGTTGGAGTTGTTCCCCAGCCTATTCTATTCAAAAATCTATCTTCACTAAGTACTGCAATCCCGTTAATTGCAAATATTATTGCATAGAAGAACTTCCCAAATCCAAACATCTTTAAAGTTACTATGTCTCTTGGTTTCTATGTATAAACTTCGAAATTGTTTAAAACTACATTACCTCAAGGGAATATCGCAAACTGTAAAAACATTTCAACCTGTAAATATTTGTTTTTAGTAGTATAAACATTGGACCAAATGATAATTACAAGAAGGTAAATACTACACCCAACATGGTACTTACAAGGAACCAGAGTACCGATCCCGGTCATAAGTACATCAAGGGAAGAAAGAAAGATTTAATAGAACAATTCATAGGTTCTCCACAATTATTCTTGGAAAATGGTTTATCACAGTTGCGTTACATGATTTTGATCGAAGGTTTATCTATTCCTGAAGGATATGATCAAAGTCCATATAGAAGCTATGTTTGGTCAATACTATGCAGAGTTGCTACATACCCAACTGGTCACTATTTACGTCTTCTTGATGAAGTCCAACATTCTTTGAGTCCACTACTATATACTAAAATTAAGAACGATACATTTCGTACTTTAATGAATGATCAAAGTTTTCATCTGAAAGTGAGTGAAGATGCATTGGTGAGAATATTATCATGTATTGCTATTTCTACTAATAACAAAGCTGGATATGTTCAAGGGCTAAATGTCTTGCTAGCACCAATAGCCTATACTTGTCATAAAAATGAACCACAGGCATTTGCAATATTGCATCATTTAATCACCAAGCAAATACCCTTGTATATCACGCCAAATTTGGATGGCGTACATACAGGGCTAAGCTTAGTGAGAATCGTATTGAAAATAATAGACCCTGTACTCAGTGAATACTTAGATTCAAAGTTTTTGAAAACTGAGATTTATGCATTTCCGTCGGTGTTAACCTTATGCGCTTGTACTCCACCATTGAAATCCGTTTTACGATTATGGGACTTTTTGTTTGCATATGGCACACATATGAATATCCTATTCGTGGTTGCTCAGTTGATTGTTAATAGATCTGCATTACTTAACTCTCCACAACCAATGAAAATACTTCGAAATTTTCCTCACTTAGAAGACAATGAGATCATTAAACTAAGCTTAAGTTTCATCCCCGAACTACCAAAGACTTTATATGATTTGATAGCAAGGCATGGGTTTGATGCAAATGTTCCTAATGAACTAAAAGTTTTTGTTATGGAAAACAAGCTATGATTTAAAATATTCCATTCTTGAAATCACCATGATCATAATATGCACAAATAACCGTTCTATCATTGTAGCTGCGACCAGCAGTTCCCATAATAGCGTTTAATGCAACTTCCTCTTTCTCAAATTCAACAAATACCTTACCAAGACCTGGCTGATTGAACTGACTCAATCCTGGAGTATAATCATTTGCTGGTCTAGGGATCTTCACTGAAACTATGCGGCCAAATTTTGAGAGCTCTGATACAATATCTTGCTCTATGAACTTGAAGTTTATGTCATCCACTAAGTCTTTAGCTGTGACTAAATTTATCAACTGAATAACTCTCAGTTTTGGGTGTGATGAAACGCCTTCACCCTTTACCAAGAGTTTTAATGAGTTAAAATCACTTTGGCATTCTTGTATACTAGTCTTATATGGAACAATGCATGAAAAAAATGCTTTTCTAACGAATTCGACATTTTGTAGCTTCTCAAGAAGTTTTTGTGATTCGATAGTAGCTTCTGCATTACTGATCTTGGGGTCCATAAAAAACTCAATGAATGCCATTCCTAACGATTCTTTCGTTCCAATTTCTCTCAACAACTTGAAGCTTCGTATGTGCGCTATTTTTTTAAGTTCATCAGTAATTGTAGTTTCAGAAACAGTACTTGATACGATTAATGTGAGTTTCCTGGGACTATCTAAAACAACATCACTAAAGTCATTCTCTACAATCTTGTCATAGGGTGGGAGTGCTTCAACAAGATACTCACCTGGCCTTTCAATTCGAAGAGTGATTTTTTCATCCTCAGATAATTGCTCCTTATTTTCTTCCTTAAATTCATTGAAGGATAACTTGATCCCATCTAAAGCCATAATGATAGTCGCAAATAAACTGTGTTTGAACTCCAAAACTAATAACTGCTCGTCAGAAGATTTTCGTTTAGTCACAATACTCTGAACTTCTCTTTCTTCAATATCTATCTTTTTCAAGAAGTCATTTAAGAATTCGGCAACTTTTAGATAATTGATATCCTCGAAGTTTGTCTTAACTAAAAGAGTTTTTGACATTCTTGCATCGATAGGATCAATTTTGGAATCTTCTTTAAGAATGTCATTGTTGCTTAACAATCTATCTTTAACCACACCTTCTAGTTTTGTAAAATCCACAGGTCTTGGAAACCCTGGAAGTGGAAATAGACCTGATAACTTCGCTCTCTGTGCAGAGACGTCTTCAAATCCCTTCGGTTTGACACCCCATTGAGATCCCATGGCATTGATGTTTTCAATTGGCTTTACATCCTCAAGCTCTTTTAAACGCTCCTTGTATTTTTTCAATTTCTCTTCATCAGTAAGGTGACTTTCGTTCGAGTCTGGGGCCCTTTCTTCGTTTTTATAGTACGTATTTGGTCTTTCTCTGACTGGGTATGATCTAACAGGTGCTTGGTTTCGGTAACCACCTCTACGTGAATTATAATTACCATAAGAATCCCTATTTGGGCCTCTCTCCTTGAAGGATGTCTTCCTCATAGGGCTCCTATCTCTACGGTCATTGTATCGCTGTTGCGGCTGGTTGTCATGTTCTTGTCTGCTGTATCTTTGAGAATGCTCATCTTCTCTTCTAGAATATGGTGCATCCCTCCTTAAGGGTCTATATCTGCCTGATTCTCCATACGAGTTTGTTGCCCTTCTATCTTGCCCATCATCTTGTCTTCTTTGATTCCTTTCGCTTCCCATTCCACCATCTTCAACGCGATGTGATGAGGAATTATACTGAGCTATAAAATGTTAGTTTGAAAATTGCCATAATAATAAATATGGGTAATTCCTAGTTACCTTGCCATTGAATACTTACGATATTGACTCATATAGTTTCTTTCTTCAGTATATAATAAATGAAAAGGATTTTCTATGAATTTACTTTGATGAGTTCAATTTAGTTTATCTCATACTAGAAGGCGATTATGTGCATGCACTATAAAAACTACTAAATTAGAATTTATAAATATATTTACATTTAAATTAAGCAGTGATGAGGTTCATAATTCATCATGTTCAACAGCAACCGTTTCTTGATTTAATTGGGTACTTTTAGAGGTTGTAGTGTTACTCAGTTGAGAAACCTTCGAGGTTTCTTCTACATCTTCCTCAATGAAAACAGGTCCATCGTCTTCCTCTTTCTCGTCATTCTTTTCAGCCTCTTTGGCTGCTTTTTTTTCCTCTCTCGCCTTTCTTCTTTCTTCATCCCTAAGTTTCTTCTTTAACAAGACATCGAATTTGGAGTTCAAAGTAGCTAAACGTTCTTCGTGGTTCTTTTTCATCACATCAAAACTTTCGTTCATGTCCTCAAAACCTTTGGTTAAGCTTTTGAAATGGGAGAAGATTTCTTCTTTTGGTAACATTTCAAATTTTTCAGGTTTCTCTGCTAAGTCACCGAAGCTTTCAAAAGTCTTTTTTGTTTTACCGATCGTTTTCTCCATTTTATACACCTTTGGGTTCTTCAATGATTCGATCTTGAGTTTATCGTGAACACTATCAAAATTAAGACCTTCCTCTTCGTATTTCTTTCTAATATCGCTGACTTCATCGCCTGCATCCATGAAAAAAGATTGAATCTTCATCAATATTGTTGTACCTTCTGTATAAAGGTTCTTCAAGTTTTCAAATGATAAATCACTAAGTGACATCTCTTTCAAGTCTTTCAAAGTTTTCACTTGAGATTTGACTTCTTTTATCTTTTCCTTTATATCTTTAAGAGAAGCGTTATCACTGTCAAATTCCAACCATTCGATTACATCAGTGACAAATGATGACAACAGTGAGAGATCAGATTCTTCATTTTCTTCGATCAAAGAGCGTAATTCATAGCACTTCGCTTCCAAAATATTTTTAAGGTGGTCTTCCTCTGCCTTGAGATCATCTTTAGCCTTCAAGTAAGACAATTTGTTGGAAATGCTTTTCCAATCCTTGTCAGAAAATGAAGCAATATTGTCGACTATAACCTTTGGTTTATTAAGAGGAATGGCAAATGTGTCAGGAAAGTAAAGTCTTTTTGCGGTAGTTGAGTTCGATGAATTATTTGGCACTTCAATAGTACCAGTGCTCAGGGAATCTTCGTTGGTTTGTGTACTTTGTTCTTCTTTCTTATCTTTCTTGTCTTTCAAGAAGTTTCTCAAAATTCCTTGTTTTTTATCCTTCTTTGATGAATCATCAGAACACTTTAATTCCGATATGAATAGTTGCACCATTTTATTATCGTCCAATTTGAATAACAGATGGACATCCACATCCTTGCAACGCAACTTATCTTTCTTTTTCAAAACATCATCTAGCTCATAAGTTTGAAGAAATTCACCATCTTCATAAAGGTCAATCTTATATTTACTTTTCGCCGGTCCTAATTTAATCTTATTGTTAGTTCCAGAAATTGACCCCTTTTCAAATAACTTAATTTTCTCTTGCCCGTCAATTGAAATTTCAAAATCATGGTAAATTCTGTCTTTGAAAACTATGTTCGTGTTTCCTGTCTTCAATGTGTAAGCTCTTAATGTGGTGCCTAAAGCACAACTCTCATCAGTATTAACGGTCCTGGCAATCTTATCTTCTCCAACAATATCTATTAAATACTTTTGCACAAAAGGGACTCTGGTTGAGCCACCATTCAAAATAACTGATGTCAATTCTTTGACCTTAAGACCATCAGTAACATCCAGGATAATTTTCTGAATTTTCTTCCCGGCATCTTTATTGAAATCCTCAAACTCAACACGGCTTATTTTGGTTCTAAAATCTCTATCATCATAAATGGATTCAAGGGAAACATGGTAATCAGAGTTTGCTGACAAGATAACAGTAGCCTTTTCAGCAGCTTCCTTTATTCTAGCAGAAATCTTGTGGCTGAGATCTGAAGATTCAATTTTAAAATGCTCCAATAATTTTCCTCTTATGGCGGAATAAATTGACTCCGTGAAATACGATCCGCCAAAGGTTTGATCGTATCCAACATTAAGAATGTCCAACTCAACAGTCTTATTTTTAAATGGAGTGACGGAAAACAATGTAGCGACAGTAGAACCAGAACCAACGTCAAAAACCAAGTGGTATTCTTTTACTTCCTTTGGATCACTTATAACCCTATTAGCCATGTAATTTGTAATAACTGCTGATCCTTCGTCAATTAAATTCACAGAATGAGAGAAATTGGCCAATTTGATGGCATCCAAGTAAGCTTGTCTTACTTTTGAGTTAGCATAAGGTGAAACTGAAATAGCTATATCCTCGGCGACCGACACTGCGGCATCACTTTGTTCCAATGCAGATGCAGCTCTCTCTTTGGCAACATATAACTGCATTGCTACTAATTCCTCCACTGAAAATATATATGAATCGTTGCCGAGTCCAAAGTCTATTATGATGGTATTGTTTCTGGATGAATCAGGTACTAATTTAAGAGCAGGGTGAGTCCTAGCAAATTCTTTGACTTCAGGATCATCTATAGAACGGCCCAATAAGGGTTTTAATTCGGTAACGCAATTACCAGGGAATCTTGTCAAAAGAGAACCCATATTAGAACCGTAAACCCTTTCAATATCATCACCATTCCCTTTTCTAATACACAATCCTGATGTGTCCTTTCTTTTACCTTCTCCTGTTAACAAGATGTCAAATGGGACTCCTTGGCCCAATAAGACACTCTTTGTGAATTTATGACCAAAGTCGATCCCAAGGATTGCACCCATGCTCGACGCAAGAAAACAAGAAAAAAGCAATAATGCTAACCTCATCTTCTCTGTTGCTTCTGAGTTCTTATGCTTAACCTATTAATTGTACAATTGTTAGTTCTTAGTAGTCTTGACAGCTTGGCGACTTTCTATATTTTCCACGCTGTCCTGTATTCACTGCTAGGAATCGAAAAACACGAAATTAACATTAAATGTCCTTAGTGCGCTTCGAACTCCTGATTCTTCTGTAAGGGTTCTCAACGACAAGGATAAATAGTTTAAACTTTTTGTCACGTGCTACATTTTGTTTCAGGCCCCTTATTCATTAATTGATACGGCTGAAGAGTACGGTACCGGCAAGCCCGCGGGAGCTTCCTTGAAGAGGTATTTTGAGGAGACCTTAAGGCTTATCAGTAGCAAGCTTCCCATATTAGTGTTATCGTACGTAATTTCGATCCTGTGTCTCTTATCAAGTTCTGATAGGATGTCTACAATGCTTTAAAGCAACGAATTATAGTCCTCGGCCGTAGACTACCGAAATTTTTTTTCTTCAGCGAACATCATCATGAGATGCGTGTGGTATATAAAGTAAGGAAGAGAAATCATTTTGATATTTTATTTCTTAGTCTGGAACAGTCTCCACACTGAACCCGGATTTAGTCTCTAGACCCAAAATCTTTTCTTTGCCTTAGCCCAAAATGGATAGCGATGATGTTGAAGCTACAAAGATGTACATTTCTTACAACAATGTACATCAATTGTGTCAGGAGGCAGCTGATAAGATCAAGAAATTCAACCCAGATTTGATCATCGCCATTGGTGGTGGTGGTTTCATTCCTGCTAGAATGTTGAGAACTTTCTTAAAGGAGCCGGGTCAACCTAATGTTAGAATCATGGCTATTATCTTGTCTTTGTATGAAGAGATAGATACTGTGGGAAGTCAAGCTGAAAAGGTTGGTACCAAAGTCGTTAGAACTCAATGGATCGATTACGCTCAGTCAGAAGTTGATTTGGTTGGAAAGAATGTTTTGATCATTGACGAAGTGGACGACACCAGAACCACTTTACATTACGCTGTTTCTGAACTTAAGAAGGATGTGGCTGAGCAAGCACTTGCTAAGAATGCTGACCCAAGTGACACTAAGTTTGGTATTTTTGTTTTACATGACAAGAAAAAGGAAAAGAAAGCTTCTTTGCCTGATGACATCATGAATACTGGTAACTACTTTGCTGCAAGAACTACTCCTGACTGCTGGATTGCTTACCCATGGGAATCCGACGACATTGTTTACCACACTAAGAGAGCATTGGAACAAAACAATGATGTGTTCATTCCATCTTCAAGGGATGTCTGATGAATACAAGTTCCTCAGTTGTATATTATAGACTAACCAATAAGACATAATCTTATCGTAATGATTACTGGATAAAACCAAGTCTATTTAATGTAGAAATAAATATGTATTCTTATGAAAACAAAGTTACGTCATTATGCCATTTGAAGTTTATACATCATGCAAATTCAGTCAATCTCAATAAATTCTGGACTTCTTGAATGATTCTTTAAAGATGGGAAGTTTTTATTACTTTTATCTTTTCTTTTCTTACTCTGCCTGAGCGATTGACCAGTACCAGAAAATGCATTTCGTTCTGTATTTGATTTTTGATCCTCTTCAACCTCTTCAGGGGTAGGCAATGTGACAGGGAAACCAAAGAATAGCTGATTCTCTGGTAATGGCATAGGAGCTGGCGGAATGTTGGAATCTAAGTCATTAACTGATATCTCTTTCTTGGACTGTTCGATTGGCTTTCCAGATAATTTTTGGCCAGAACCTTTAAATGACTGTGTGGATGATGCATTTGCTACTAAATCAGCATAATGAAGGGACTTTGCCATAGTTGCAGCACCAGCTCCTCTTACTTTGGACGGATCTATTGGAGTGGTTGAGGGCTTGGTTATATTGGGTTTGTATTCTGGCTCAACATATCCGACTGGAGGAGCAAAATCCGTCTCCAAATCCGTCTCCACAACACAAATACCTTTCTCTGCCTTTTCTGGCTTTACTTCAAGGACTTTTATTCCGTAAATTGTACTATTGTAATCAATTTCTATAATATCGTTAACAGTCAATGTTGAGAACTTTCTTAAAGCGTTTTCCAAAACGGCTTTTGGGTCTGAAATATCAAGAAAATCTACCGATTGGGGTTCAATTTTAACAAAGCTTCCTAATGGTAAATCACAATTACTTATTTTCAAGATCTGACCTGGAGTTAGTTTAAGTGTGGTCATCATCCATTGAGGAATATATGCCCGTCCTTCTTCTGCTACAAATTCTAAAACACCACTATGAGTAGTAATGTTATCAGCCTCATTATTCAATTCAAACAACATCGGATATCTTATATGTAACATTGTGAGTTTATTCAATGCTGATGATGGTAAGAAAATCTTACCTCCATAGTTTGCGTCATCTTTTCTGATTTGATCAGGCATCATTGAAATAGGATAACATCTGAAATAATCTTCGAACTTATTACCCATAGGCCCTCCAAAGGAGGCATTTCCAAATACAGAAGCACCAAATCCTGAAAACATCTTTATTTACAACTTTCTTAAAAGAAAATCAAACAATTAAATTATTCACTTTTGCCACTTGATATAAGCAATTTGATATTCAGTTAAATTTGTGTAACAAAATTTATATTGATACTACAATGCGAGATAAAACCAGTTAAAATGCGAACTAACAATCTAGTAAATACATAATAGATAAAAAGATTATTTACTTGTTTGATTTTGATTTTGAGTGATTTCAATGATTTGAGTAATAATATCCTGTCTTCCTTGCTCTAATGAACCAAAAAGGGCATTATACTTAGCATCATCTTGTTGACGTAATGTTACGAAGTAAGAAGCAAATACTTGGAAAGCATTAATGTCATCAATAGGTGTTTGCTTCATGGCCTCTAATTCGGCTTCATCAGCTTCAAAATCTTCCTCTTCATATAAAGCATCATTATACTCATCATCGTCATCATCTTCACTATTGCCTTGGCTTGTAAATTGCTTCATGCCATGTTCTTGAGAGAGAATTTCATTCTTTGCTTTAATGGCATTTGGCAACACCTCAATATTAGAAAGTAACAAGTCAATTGTTTCACTAACCAAGTCTTCGGGGATCAATGAAATACCATCTCCATTTATTATTGCCAAAACGGCCAAAATCTGTAATTTACAACCGTAAACACTTTGGAAATCATCAGAATGCTTCATCCACAAAGTGTAATAATTAGATAAGAATTGTTTTTCGGTTAAAAACTGTAAGGTGGTGATGGGGTCAATATAGAGAGATGCAAATAAAACTCTCAATATTGATAAATGGTGCAACATGTAACCATCAAAAGCATCTTGATTTTCTAAGCTCACAAAAACTTCGAAAATTTCAGGCAAGAACTTGGATAAAAATGGTACAAACCTTTGGTTCAACGCCAAAATAATCAATTCGATTAATTCAAGTGAGCTATGAGCAAAAACTGGGTCTAATGAATCACTCTTCAAAATGTTGAAACACACTGTTAACAAGGATTGTACATACGGAGACTCTATGGTGACCTCACTTTTAGTAAACCCATTATTGATAATACTCTCGAAAAAAGGCTCGAAAGTATCAAAGTATTCATATGCGTATGTATCAAAAGCCTCAATACAATCTTGGAATAAACTCCACATTGTAGGAGATACTTTTGATGTACTGAATAATATAGATTCTAAAATCTCCATTGCTTCAGTCAAAAAGGATAACATAGCATTCTCTAAAATGAACTTCACCATATCCTTGATAACAGGCTCAAGTGATTGTGCAACCTCAGGAGATGCATTCATCGATATCACAAGAGTAGTCAAACTGTTGAGGATTCCAGATGCTTGATATTCTTTATCAACATCAACATTTGCACCTTCGCTAGATTGTTGTTCTAAAATTTCAGAAGCAATACCCAAAAATTGTTCGGCCAATCTGGAAGAAAGCTCATGGGCATATGGTTCTAAATTGGAAGAAAACTTTTCAACAAATGAATCCATGACACTTGTTAAAATATCACTTTCAATTTTCTTGGACATTTCCAACAATGTACTCATCAATTGTGGTACCTGGTCAGCGATATTTCTAGCAACAAGATCTTCACTAATCAATGTTCTCAATGCATCAACAGCGGTCAATTGAACAGGAAATTGATCTTGATTTTGAAAGCACATAACAATCCCCTGGAATATATCTTCAAGAACTTTTTGATCTTTATACTTATAGACAAACATCGCGAGTGTATCACAAGCTCTTGCTGTAAGCCAAGGAGTCTTTGAAACCGTTTCTGCTGAGAGTTCTGGATACACGAACGTATGAAGTAATTGATCGATTTGTCCATGAAGTGGTGATGATTTCTTATCTAACTTGTAAGACATAGTCGATAATACCCTAAGAGCACCTTCTGTTTCCATTGCGGCTGAGAGATCATTGCGATTTGCTGCTCTTTTAGTAAATATCTCGTTAATAATACTTAAGATCAAGTTTACGGTAGATTTGAACTTATTGGTAGAAAGACGGAAGATGAAGTTAACTGAGGCAACATCAGCTGTGTTGTTCTCTCTATTAATATCAAAAAATCTCCTTATATATTCTTCGGATTCGTCTTCATAGAGTTCTATGGTTTCTTGTGTTGCGTTTAAGGTTGGTAATATGACATGTCTAATGATTGCATCTAGTTTGTCACTAATCAAAGCCCATCCTGGAGTATCTACTAGCTGCTCCAAGAAGGAAATCATATGATAAATAGACCCTTCACTAAGCCAAACTTCCTTACTTGTCCAGTTTTCTATGATCTTCCAATACGCATTCAATATCTCAGGAACAAAGTTTTCCAAAAAGTACTTTGCAAATTGATTACTTTCTTTATCTCTTGTACTGAATCCTCCACCATGGCGACTTAAAAGTCTGTGTAAATTGCCGAAACACCATTTGACGGCTTTGATCCTAGGATGGTTGCTTCTGGTCTCCATTGAGTCTTCATTAAGAACGCTCTGAGGTAATGGCTTGTTGATAAGTAATATTTGCATGTGACACCAGTTTCCTAACTTTGAGGGATCTTGGAAGTAAGTTGGTAAAGAAGAAAAAGTAGTAAACTTGAATGATTTTACAATTAGATAAAGCATTTCATCGCTTTCTGGATCGTTACTGCTTATCAAGTTGTTTGTCAAAGTCTCCAACACTGGAAATATTTGTTCTGATATTTCCTCTAATACTGGGTTACTGGAGTTAGATCTTTCTAATCCGGACCATCTGTAGTTTTTGGTGTATTCATAAAGACAAATTAACCCAGTGTAAACTTCATCACTGGATCCTTGCAAGAGCTTTTTAATAATATCAAGGAGATCTTCCCACTTTTCTGCACTTAATATATTGTGAATAGCTGTTGACAATTGAAGCCTAATCTGAGTATTCTTATGTGCTTTTATTAATGTATGCAAAATCTTTTCCTTGATAATGGGTTTCTCGTTGTCTGGAATAACTAAAGGACTCAGTGCCTTACTTTCAAGTGGCAGCCAATAGTTTACAACTCTATTTTTGAAGAAAATGGCAGCCGAAATTTGCACTCCAAGCTGTACACCAGGCTCCACTATTAAGTCAAGCAAGTAAGCAGTGAATCCTGCCAGCAGCCCAAACAATTCAAGCTGAGATTCACTTTGCTTTCTGACTTGAAAATCAGAATCAAGCGTCCCAGCTAAGGATTTGAGTAAACTTTCCTTATTCATATCTAATTGTCCTCAAAATCAATTAGTTTGAAATCTAGCCTTGAATTCTTGTAAACTGTTTGTATACGCAAGAGTCTGAAAAATTTTTGATAAAGTAAATACAACTTTAACTAACACAAAGACAAGGAAATATTAAAATAATAATTACTACGAAGATCTTACTTGATAGATCTTACTCAGAGTATACAGCTCGCTAATTCCGTGTTCATTACGACGGTTTTTCTCTTTTCTACCATGTTACCATATTCTAATCCTGCTGATCGTCCTGTTATAGAGAGCCGGAAATTTTGAAATAGAATTTAAATGATAAACGTAGCCTTAGTAAATAGCATGTTTTCACTCAATAAGGGACAAAGATGAAACTGTTATTTTGGTAGACAGAGAGCTGACATTAAGTTTATGCCATTCGAGAGTAATACGTTCAAGAAGTACTTGTGTAGAAAAGGTATTAGATGTCGTGTGCTTACCGCACAAGACATCTCAGCCTGATGAGTTTTATCTACTTGAAAGATTAAAACCCAGAAATTATATTTCAAAGTAGGAGGTTAAATTCTAAGAGAATATGGTTGTAAAGGAGATCAGAGGGTTTCATGTTTTGCCCGTGACACTTCCTGGGACTAACGATCATCATTATCTTTTCTTTAAGAAACATGACGTGAAAGTTAATAATGATGATACTGACAACGACAATGGCAGGTCCATATTCTTCTGTAATTTGCCCGTGTCTAGTACTACATCTGTGTTGAAGAAGTTCTTTCAACAGGTTGCTATAGGATCCACTATAGAATCATTTACGGCAAGTTATCTTTCGGATTATGCAGAAGACTTGTGGATTGATTTGAGTAAATTAACTTCTGAATTGGACTTGGAAAATGGAAATGACAGAACTTCAGATGACATAGGGTCTAGGTTACCTAAAAATTGTGGTATTGTAAAGTTTGTGGATAAGTCTGCCTTCCTGTTAGCATTAAACTCATTAAAAAAACTTGCTTCGTCATCAAAATCAGCCAGTTGGCCCTTGCCCAAAGCATTTGGTCACTCATACTACCTTCAACTCTGTAAGTCTAAAATTCTTGATGAAGGAAAGTTATCATTAGATGTTTCAGAGGCCCTTGAACGTTTTGATAGAGCAGAACAAGAGTCTAAAGTGCTGATACAGCAACAAACCCAAATTGTGGATGAAGATGGTTTTACTTTGGTTGTCGGGTCCCACAGGAAGACTAAGGCAGGAATCATGGGTAAGCAAAAATTAGCGGCAACAGTTGAGTCGGTTAAAGCAAAGGATAAAATGAAGAAGAAAGAAAAGGAAGATTTCTATAGATTCCAGTTAAGACAACGAAAGAAGGATGAGATGAATGACTTGTTGTTAAAGTTCAAGCAGGATCAAGAAAAGGTGAGGTTAATGAAAGAGAAGAAAAGATTCAAGCCTTATTAATAGAATTTTGTATATAGCTAATGTATATTAGTAAGGGTACCACATTCATATCATATTCATACCACATTCGTATTTTTTCGATCCCCTCGACATTTTATGCCTTTTTCTCTTTGATAAGGATATATACGTAATGGAACTCAAGGCTAATCATCTCGGGTCTTTAGCATATGATTCTTCGTATCATGAACAGCTAGCTAAAGAAATTCAAGAAAAATATGTCGACCAATTGTTTAATTTCAGTAAAAAGGATTTTGATATTCTATCCACAATACGGTATGATCCCAAGTTAACATCGACTGCACCAATTACAGCTGATGACATCACAAAAGAGAACTTCTTTCTTTATGATGAACATTATCATAGGTTAACATTTACTTTGCAATATTTTCTGTTACAAGTCAAGGGTGTTGCAGATCTAGATTTCGAAATTAGTTATGACTTCTTATTGAATAAACTAATAGAGGCAGTCAAACTCTCTAGTAACCAGGTATATGAGCCTATGAAAATCCGGCTTCTTGTTTCATTAGATGGCCAAGTCAAGATAGAAGTCCATGAAACATCTTATAGAAATAATTTATTAGACGGCTTTGGCGAAACGTCATCTGAACAAATTTGGGATGTGTATGTCGATAGCGAGCCATGCTTAGTATCACCATTCACCTCCTTTAAGACAACGAAAAGAGATGTATATAATCAAGCAAGAGCAAGGTGCTTACCTGGAATTCGGCCAGGGAAGGAGGAAGTTTTGTTGACTAACACACAAGGGAACGTTATGGAAGGGTCCATTACCAATATTGCAATAAGGAGAAAGGAGGATAACAAGTGGATTACTCCTCAGTTAAGCTGTGGGTGCCTCTGTGGAGTGATGAGACATTTTTTATTACGAAAGGACTATATCGAAGAACAGACTATTCTGGCTCAAGATATAATTCCAGGAAGTGAAATTTTACTTTTTAACGGAGTTATGGGTGTCGTGAGAGGTATAGTGAAATAAATAAGTCTCTATTCTGTAAGTCTATTTGGTTAATTGCCTGATTTCAGAGTCGTTGAACCCCATTATGTATAAGATATCCTGTAAAGAGTCGCTATTCAAACAACTTGGTGCCTCTTTTTGCACTTTTGGTTTAGCATTCCAAGCTATTCCATAACCAGCGACTGACATCATTTTCAAATCATTGGCGCCATCACCGACAGCAACGGCCTCAGAAGGGTTAATTTTATGTGTCTCAGCAATCTTAAGTAGTAATTCGGCCTTTTTTTCTCCGTTCACAACGGGACCAAATGTTGTACCATCTAAAAGGTTACTTTCGTCAACTCCAAGTTGATTGGCATAAGCATAATCAAGACCTAATTCATTCTTTATGTGATTAGCTAATGGAATAAACCCACCTGAGCAGACTGCAGTTCTTATGTCTAATTTCTTTAATGCTTTGCAAAGCTCTCTTGCTCCGCTGGTAATTTTGATCTTCTGCTGTAATTCTTCCCATAGAGTAGTAGAGTCAATGCCCTTCAATAAGGCGACTCTCTGTTGCAAGGATTCATTAAAATCAAGTTCACCATTCATCGCTCTTTCTGTTATCTCTGCGACTTTGTCTTCGATATTTGCATATGCAGCTATGAGTTCAATGACTTCTTGATAAATTAAAGTTGAATCCATGTCGAAAACAAAAAGTTTTTTTGATTGTCTACTCCTATTTTCCTGAAAGAATATGTCAAAGTCAAGCTTTTTGTTTATTATTTGCTTCTTAGATGCTTCCTTGATTTTCTCAAGACTATCTGCGACAATTACGTAGTCAAATACCCTGTTGTCAGATAACACCTTTTTTTCATATTTTAAGCTTAACTCCTGAGTTAAGAAATTTTCAAATTGACTTAATTTCTCCTTTTCTAGAGTATCTTTCTTACCTATAACGGTTAAAGAATAGCTCCCAATCATTTTTGTTCTGGGTTTAACGTAAACTTGTGTAAACGGAAACTCTGACTCAATTTTTTTGAACATCAGAAATCGAGACATTATATGTACAGTCTTAACTAGAAACATGAAGCGTTGACAAGTTTCAATCACTGAATATAGACCATAAAGTCAAAAGGTTAAATCGAAGAATATCTCATCATTATACATGTTGAGCATTGTAATCAGTTCTTTATAACTATTTAGCTATTTCTACTTTCAAACTCAAGATTCTGTAAGATAATAGGTTCAAATTGGTTGCGAAATTGAAAATATGGCGAAAGAAAGTGTTACGAGATATTGTTATCCGTGTATATAGAGGCTGTTAGTTGTCTCGTTAGAAGGAAAGTTCTCCAAAGGTCTTGTTGTAATTTGAGAATTTGTGTTTTACTGAACAATCATTACTTCACTTTGTTAAATGATAATTTTTTCAAAAAAATGATAAAATGTTACAGAATTCATAAAACTCACTGAAAGCTTCATGAAGAATAGTTACATCGAAATCATAAATAATATTTATCTATATATGCATTTTTCAAAATAGTTAATGAAATTTATACAAATAGGTTTAATTTACATTATAATCTTATAAATTCAGGAAATACGATTCATATTAATCTATTCCTCTAATCTCAAATCGTATTCACTCAAGCCGACCTTGGCTCCATGTTTCTTGAAATTGTTCATATAATGTTCATGTTTTTTCTCAGCCATTTCATTCATTGCGGGCCAATAAACCTCATGAATATATTCAAAATCCAAATTTCCATTGAACTCTTTATCTAACTGATCTTTAGGAACGTAATTCTCAAAAGGCTGATCATAGATTGTTTTCAGTCTTGTATAAGGATCTATGAATGGCCCAACGACTTTGAAGAAGGTATAACCAATCCAAGGGATATTCGTAAACAAGCCTCTACCTAACCGTTCAGGATAATGGTTTTGTAGTATATGCAATACTTGCTTAGATATAGATAAGGATGGAAAATTCGAAGAAAGTTTCAAATGAGCTGGAGCTGCCTTGAAATCAATTAGTAATGCTAATGTGTCTTGGCCAGGGGGCATAAACTGGATTACTCGTTCTAGCATGAAAACCAAATGTTGAACTTGTTTAATTGAAGGTGAAGTATTCTGATAACCATTCCTTAAGTACAAACACGGGCGGTTATCGATATCATATCCAACAATCAAGTTCTTTCCCGTCTCATTTTCATGAGCTACTAAATCAGCAGAGAGTTTCTTCATGTCAGAGTGGTTTGGAATATCAACTACACCAAAAGTTCTTCTCCAGACAATGGTGTCCTCAATTCGTTTGATAGCAGAGTCTAATTTCCACTTCGTAGCCCTTAAATATCTTAGAAAGCATTCTTTTGTAAGCCAGGCCACTTCTTCCTCTGTCAATTTATGTGTTGTTGCTCCTGGCAGATCGTTAATGGGAACATCCTTAGTAACATAATCTTCAAAATAGCTCAAAATCTCATTGTACTTATGCAGTTGATCCTCATCTAGCTCTAATACTGGCGGCTTTATAGGATTAATAGGTTTATCAAAAGGTATGTGACGTTTTATCAATATTTTTTTTGGACCACTACTGCTCACACTGGCAGATGTACCCCTTGAGGATAATGATGCTGTATCACCCAAAGTGCTAGTTGACGAGTCGCTAGTGTCGTCCTTTTTTTTCCTAAATAAGTTCATTATCCTTATTCTTCAGTCTTACACATCAGCACTAATCTTTATTTCTAAAAAAAACTCCCACGCGATATTCAAAGTTATAACTGCCTTTCCAATACATGTAGGTAATGAGTGTACAACAAGTGTCAATTACAGCATCAAACCTTTCAAAGGAGGTACCGATAACGGAGGATGAGTTAACTGGCTTTATAAAGTCTTTCAAGTCTTCAGGGGATTTCAACGATATAACCGACTACCTTTTAACACGTCTACTGAAGAAATCATCAAAACACAAATACATAATAAACACTGTGAAGGTTACATCAGAGGAAGACATTAATACCAATATTAACATAGGCTCTCGAGTAGGTGTATTGTGGGACAATAAAAGAGATGGATATATAAACTTTAAGGTTGAGCTTGAGACAGGCGCTTCTAATCAACCTGAGACAATTTCTGCAAACCACGAGGGAAATAGTGACATCGAAAAGAATAATAGCACAGAAAGTGATGTAGAAGTAACCAACAACATAGAAGAAAATATCCCTTCCCGGAAACCAAAAGAAAATGGAGAAAACGGTGTAAGCTTATACCTAATATCTGTTTATTGGATCTTTGCTGCTTAAGTGCTGGTAGATAGGTCAACTCATTTCAACTAGATTATAAAGAGTCTCAAGCTTGTTATTTAGTTCAGATAAATGCGAGGTTTTGCTTAAGATATCCGAAAGCTGTTGATCGAGCAGATTCAAGATTGTTTTTACATCTTCGTCTGAATTTGGGTCAAACTCAGTGAATATATTCTCAGAGAGAAGTGAGAGAACATTGTCGCTTTTCAGATTTTTTGGATAAAAATCTAACTCAGCTCTTTTTTTCTCTAATTCTTTCTTCATCCGTATATCATTTACGGATTTAACTTTTTTGAAGTCATTTAAATATTTTAAGTCCAGCTCATAAATTAATTGAAGATTATTGTAGTGCTTCTGAAGGTCATTTAGTTGCTTGATTTCAGCCAGAAGATAAGTTTCTAAATATGTCTTTTTCCTTAAAAGTTGATCAAAATTCAAGATTGCAGAACTGTCCAGCAGGTTTGACATAGTACTCAGTAATGTAGATGGAAGGGGAAGCCTTGTTGACTTGAGTCTGGATTTGAAAGAGTCCTCATTACTCTCGTCGAGCCAGGATTTGGCTAAAAGGTCCCGTGCTTCAACAACCTTTTTGCTAAACTTATTGGAACTAGGTACTTGGTATCTTTCGACAGTCTTATTCACAGCCACTTGCATTATCCTATCCATATATTTAATATCATGATAATTCAACGGTTCCCATAATTTTTCTATAAGTTTTCCTGGCACTCTCTTATTATTAGATACAGTTTCGAAATAAGCTGGATTAGTTTCAGCTTCATTATCTTCAACTTCATATTTTCTCTTCTTAGAAACAGGAAGAGTGTTTAAGGTATTTTGATCCGCTGACACATTAGCGGGATCATCATTCCCATCCCTTGTAGCTGAGTACTCATTATTTTGATGATTTTCCTGTTGCGTTCCAGATGATTCGATATTTTCGTCTATACCATTTGATTCATTTTGAGTCTCAGTTAAACCGAGATCACTCCTTTCATCTCCTGAAGATGACCCGAATACATTGTCTTCTACTGAATCTCCAGGTGTCAGCATTATTCTTATGCTCTTCGTATAGTTGCAGAACTCACTGCAACAAGTAAATATAAATATTTGATATACGCGAACTATGCTTGTACGTGCATTTACGGAAAATGATGGGTTAACTAAATGAATGCAATATATTCCTATTAATGAGATGGGATTTTAATGGGGCTGATATTGTCTACCAGCCGGAGAGTTTGCTGTTAATCTCAGATTCAATAGCGTCGTAACATTTGATCATGAGTTTTGTGGTTATTCCAAAATCAACGGAAAGCTTATTAAACAATATTCTTTCCATATCTAGAAGCTGACTCAGCTTTGGATTAGCCAGCTTCCTATTAATATCACTAAGTATGCTAGACAATGGTCGTACACCAGACTTAGAGACACGTCTTTCTCTTAAAGCATCAGGCGCCTTAGATTCTATGCTGAATATTTGATACAACCTCCTATCCATCGTTGAAAAATTAGTACCAACAGATTGCAGATAATCATCATTCGATTGATCTACTCTATTCTTGGGAATTAAATTTTCATAGATCCACTGAGCATATCTTTCCAGTTTAGAATCAGACCAGTTCAAAACGTCCAACTTACCAGAAGTTGCAAAAGAGTCCTCGTTATTCAATTCTAATTCCTCGAGGTTATCAATCCATTCTTTTAGATCGAATGTGGCATGGCCATATGCAAAGTAAATTTTGATTGTGAATATTATAAGTGCCGTAATTTGCAATTCGGGAAAGCTTAACAAGTTAGAATCACTTTTCTTTGTAGAAGACTCAAAAGCGATTGCCAAATTTTTGTCTAGACTTTCTAACAATTCATTTGATAGAATGAATATATCAATAGAGCCTGGAAATATTAAAGACTCAGTAAGAACCCTAAATATCAAGGGATAGTAGTAATTGATGGGTTTATGCAAAAAAAGATCTCCTGATTTTTGTGCTATTCGGTAACCGTTAAGCTGAATGCATTCATATAATTCATTTTTTATAGGCAAACTATAGGGCTGTAACAATTGAAAATAAAAAGATGGCAACTTGTCTAGATATTGTTTGGGCAACAAGTGTGTACTCTTTACGTATGGGATATTGTTGGTTTTGATGTTTTTGATAATATCGTTCACATAGATTGGGTATACATTCAACTTCAAGATCGATAAGTAGATAATTGCTATACTGTCCAAGGCATTTGGAAGCGTATTTTGTGAGTCGTTGTATCTGAACTCAAATGAGGCTTCATCTAGCAGATCATTACTACAAGATTTCAAACAGGAGGCCAAACATCGAAGCCAATTAAGTTTCACCGCAGCCATAACCTCCTCTGATGATGACTCCTTAAGAAGCAATTTAATTATATATTCCGCCTGTTTCTGTACAAGAATCTGCACACACTTTAAGTAGAGTTTACGTCCATCACTACCATATAGCCGCTTGTTATCACTCTTAGAATGCACTGACTGTGACTGCAGTACGTAACGAGACCCAAATTCACTATTAAGACCCGCCACTGGAACCTTTAGCCTTTTTGTCACTACCATACCATCGTCCTGTTCATCATTAATCTCAATGTTTCCATCCATGACGTGGCCATACTGGCATATTTTCATACCATCGCTTGAACGGTATAGTCTTGAGCGACAGTTATCAACGCCACATATAGGTCCTCTGACCCACTGGATCTGCGACATCCTTACGCTATCCTCACTTCCCAGATTATGTTCTAATAGTTAATTTATCGCAGCGATGACTTCAAATGTCTAGTTATCTACATGCAGGCAGATCAAACCCCGAACCTCGTTAACAATCATTCGGCCTAAATGCAATAAACATATCTTAAACCCTTCTTTGATTAGAGTCCCTCAGTTACAACAGGGTCCTTGTAAGCATAATTAGTAAGTTCGTCCGATATCGGTAAGCACAGACCGGGCTGATGGGCAAATTTGAACACTAGTATATGTGAGTTTTGGGGATTATGATATTTCGACTCGGTTCGGCGATTAGATACGCAACGAGTCCATTATCCCAGTCTGATCCTGTAATTTCAAAATTAGTCAGAAAGTTATATTTATCAAGAGGAGGCTCCTTATATTAAGGCCAGTGCATGATATACCCCAAACTTAGGTATCAGGCAATTTAGTCTTGTAGAGCTCTTGTGTGCGTGATTCTTGTGGCTTTTTGTAGTAAATTGGATGTGCATTTTGGACTTAACTTCGTTCTTCTTTCCATAAACCGTTGGAAAGAGATTAGCTAAGTCTGTTGATGGCTTGAGATTGCAGGAAGTAGTCACCACGGGAGAAACTCAACACCTATATGGGGATTAGAACATTGTGTTCTATGTGTGTACATTTCAATGGACTTAAGGACATACTCGTTTAATCGCCGGCTTATTTACTCCAGTTTTTTTACGTAACTCGGATTTTGTGACATAGTTCCGTATAATTTTACAACTGGGAAAGGTATTCTCTGTGGAGCTAAGACTTCTCTTAGTCAACTTCCCCTCAAATCTGCAACACAGTAAAACATATAAAAGGATGTGATTTCTTGAAAATATATAAAGGTATTGAACTTCTCAACAACAACTGCAAATCAAAACTCTGAAGATGTTAAGAAACTCTGCAACTCGAACAATTGCAACAGGAAAAGCGACAATGACAAGATTATATTCCGGATCTAGTCTACCATTAAGCGTCCCAATTACTTTACCTAACGGTACTACTTATGATCAACCAGTTGGTTTGTTCATTAATAATGAATTTGTGTATCCAAAGGAGAAGAGAACCTTTGAGGTTGTTTCTCCATCTACTGAAGAGGTTATAACTGAGGTTTATGAAGCCAGACAGGAAGACGTTGATATCGCAGTCGATGCAGCTGAGAAGGCTTTCAACAGTGAGTGGTCCACACAAGAACCATTAGAAAGAAGCAGAGTGTTGTATAAAATAGCTGATTTGCTTGAGGAAAACCTGGAAACCTTTGCTCATCTTGAAACTTTGGATAACGGTAAGTCGTTACAAAACTCAAGAGGTGATGTGGCCTTGAGTGCAAACTACTTCCGATCTTGTGCCGGTTGGGCTGATAAGATCAATGGCTCAGTAATTGACTCAGGCTCAACTCATCTTAACTATGTCAAAAAAGAACCAGTTGGTGTCTGTGGTCAAATTATTCCTTGGAATTTTCCACTTTTGATGGCTTCTTGGAAATTTGCTCCAGTTTTGGCTACTGGATGTACAACTGTTCTTAAAACCGCTGAGTCTACACCATTATCTGCTTTACTTCTTGCTACTTTAATCAAAAAGGCTGGTGTCCCACCAGGTGTGATTAATATCGTCTCAGGATTCGGTAAGCATACCGGTGAAGCCATTGTGAACCATCCAAAGATTAAGAAGATCGCTTTCACTGGTTCTACTGCTGTTGGTCGTCTTATCATGAAGGGTGCAGCCGAATCTAATTTGAAGAAGGTTACATTGGAATTGGGTGGTAAATCTCCAAATATCGTTTTTAATGATGCTAACCTTGAGAAGACTATCCAAAATTTGATTCTTGGTATCTTCTACAACACAGGTGAGGTTTGCAGTGCTGGTGCCAGAATTTACATCCAGGATGGTATCTATGATAAGGCCGTTGCTGCTTTGAAGAAGGCTACTGAAGAATTGAAGGTTGGAAATCCATTTGATGAGGATGTTTTCATGGGCGCCCAGGCCTCTATTCAACAATTGAACAAGATTTTGAAATACATCGAACTCGGTAAGGAACAAGGTGCCACTGTTATTACTGGTGGTGGTAGACTTGGTGATAAGGGTTACTTCGTCAAGCCAACAATTTTTGGTGATGTTTCTGAGGATATGGTTATAGACCAGGAAGAGATATTCGGCCCAGTCGTTACTGTCAAAAAGTTCTCTACTATTGATGAACTTGTTGAATCTGCCAATAAATCTGAATACGGTTTAGCTGCTGGTATCCACACTGAAGATATTAACAAGGCAGTTGATGTTTCCAACAGACTTCATTGTGGTACCATCTGGGTTAACACTTATAATGCTTTCCATCACATGGTTCCATTCGGTGGTTATGGTCAATCTGGTATTGGTAGAGAATTAGGTTCCGAGGCTATTGATAACTACACTCAGGTCAAAGCAGTGAGAATGGCTCTCACCAGAAAAAACGAGTAAGTTGACTTTTATTTAGCCGGATTGTTTAGGAATAAGTGTATACGATGAATTTAAGGAATTCTTCCTAATTAATATATTGTAGATGCAAGAGCATCAGTAATCCTATTTTATTAAAGCTAATAACACTTCCAGCTTTTAGTTGGGCTTATAATATCCATCAATAGGAGTTAGGTGGTTACACATGTCTGCTCTATATCAGTACATCAACATTTAGCAGCAATTAAAACGTGGGACAATTGTATAGCCCTAATATATTGTTTACGCATGTGACTAACACATGACCCAATGACCAATTTGCATCTTTTCATTCATGTTACAACCCGCACCTTAACTAGTAGTAAGCAGGTGTATTATACACAGGATTTTCTAGAACACGACCTAATATGGAGTTTCGAAAATTTTTCAGGCCTGTATGTAATACCCCATTTTTTTTAGGTTAGTGCGCTTACTTGTCGAAAGGTTACTAGTCCCATAGTGAAGAAAAATTTCATCGAAAACTTTTTCAACTTGAAGAAAAGTAGGGATTATATACATCAGTTGGATATCATAATGGTATGTTTAGATTTATGGAATATGAACAGGCTACAAGTAGAAGCTTCATGATAAGCAGTGTCTGAGCTTTACTTACCAGTTGGAAAATAAGAGGATTAGGGGGAATATCATTCTAGATAAAATTATTGGATTGGAAAGACCGTCAACAGACGATCAAAATGATTGAACTAAATAATTGCACAGACTCAGTGCTTATGTATAAATGATTAGATGAAGATCACAAACATTGTCATGAAAATATTTAGGGATTTTGAATACTTTAAAGTTGCCATACCCCTACGATCCATTAATACTCTTCTTTATTGACTCTTAGTGGATATATAGGGAGTCGGTATCAGTCTATCTACGTTCTACCTGTTATTTCAAATTGCCTGAATTTTTATTATGTTTCTGTTATACTAACAATAATTTAGAGTGACTCCGTTACTATTAGAACTCGTAAGGTTATCACCAACCCATTGTTGGCCAGAAGACAATTCGTCATTGACGTCTTGCACCCAAACAGAGCTAACGTCTCTAAGGATGAATTACGTGAAAAATTGGCTGAGGTCTACAAGGCTGAAAAGGACGCTGTTTCCGTCTTCGGTTTCAGAACCCAATTCGGTGGTGGAAAGTCCAGCGGTTTCGGTTTGGTTTACCAATCTGTCGCTGATGCTAAGAAGTTCGAGCCAACTTACAGATTGGTCAGATACGGTTTAGCTGAAAAGGCTGAAAAGGCTTCCAGACAACAAAGAAAGCAAAAGAAGAACAGAGACAAGAAGATCTTCGGTACCCAACGCCGTGCTGCTAAGAGAACTGCTAGAAGAAACGCCGATTAAACTGGTTAGTGCCTCATCAGTTCATTCTCACCTATAATTGTAAATTCTCGGGATTTTGTTGAATAGAAAAGTATAGTATCTATTTCAGTTTAGTCTGTGAAGTTGTAAAGATGCATCTTTAATAAATAAAAACAGATTCGTAACATTTAAAGTAGATTAAACCTGGTTTTCAATCAATGTAAACTTTTTGTGCAATAATTTTATGTACATTTAGTATCATTTCTATTTTATACTAGATCTTAAAGTTGTAAAATTAATTGTAATGAAACAGTTCATATCAACGAACATATGAAATGTCAGAAAGAAAGGGTATAAACAAATATTACCCTCCAGATTGGGACCCTTCCAAGGTCCCCAAAAAGCGGAAACCTCAAAACCTGACAATAAAAGTTAGAATGGAGGCACCTTATTCTATGAGATGCTTGAAGTGTAATGAATATATAGGGGTTGGGAGAAAGTTCAATGCTAAAAAAGAGACGACGAACGAGAGGTACTTGAATGTAAAGATTATAAGAATACATATAAATTGCCCCCGTTGCAGCAGCCCAATAACATTCAAGACCAGTCCTCAAACTGCTGGATATGTCCCAGAAACAGGGGCAGAAAGAAACTATACTCCAGCGAAGCAAGTGGCCGATATTCCTGAAAATAGACAAGAAACCGAAGAGGAAATATTAGCAAGATTAGAAAAGGAAGATCAGGAAAATGCATCATACCAGCTCCAAAAATTGAAGCGTAAAAAGAACCCTTTTTGGAAACAATCAGAATCTTTAAAAGATAATGGAGAAACTGTCATCGAATCATTACAGAAGCGTTTAGATGAACAACAAAAACTGCAAGAGATTACAGATGAATTAGAGATGTTACAAGAGAGAAATTCAAGAATTCAAGATCAAGGTGGAACTGATGCATTGCTTCATAAAGCACAGGAGGTACTAGCTAATGACACAGAAAACCTGCATGACACTTCTCTTTTGAACGATGAGGATCTTCTCAATGCAAAGAAGGCATTTAGGGACTTCAATGCTTCTGAGCCCACTGCAACTCCAATATCTAAAGAGGAGTTCTCATCAGAAAATAATACGAATAAGAGGAAACAAGCTTATGGTAACCTTGAGATGAGAAAGACTATTAAATTGAGAAAATTTAACAGAGAAGAGCCAAAGATAAATATTTCTAAACCAGGGATATTGATAAATAAAACTGAAAGTAATGGCAAGTCAAAAGTTACCAATGAGCCACAACCTTCACTACAATCCCCGCTTGTAGGGGATTATTCTTCTGACGACGATAATGAGTAATGAGTAACAATATTTCATCATACATGAATGCACAACTAAAGCTGCAGCCGCATTTGAGAACACAAAACAGATAGCCGCTTACAGTTTTATTTTTGATTCGAATATGATTTAAGTCATAACACTAAATAAGGGATATGGTTGTTGTTCTTTCAACCTTTTTCATTAGCAGTATTGCAATATTATCTATATCAAGTACGGCAACGGTTTATCTAAAGCTTCGCAGGAGGGAATTAACAAATAAGGCTCAAGAGCTTATTTTAAATGGCATTTCTACATCCAAGTTACTTACACGGTCAAAAAAATCAAACATCCTCATTTATAGATTCCAACCTGAAGACCCTAGTTCAGAAAAGATTATTAATGTATATAATTTGAGCTTAGGCCAACTCCAATACAGATTTATTAGACCAAAACCTCAAATCAACCTTGAGATTAACTTATATTGGCAGCAGGAATTTATCTTCCAAAACATTATCTCAGAAGAAGACATTGCAATCATATTTTGTGCCTCCATAGGGAAAAGCAGGTACATATCGTTTGAAGATTGCGATCAGATTGCTAATGAAGGAAAAGTTTCTTTGTATCAAGGCATATTGCAACATTTGAGATTGCTGCGAACAGGAGATCAGAATAATACCACGAGCAAAATATACCGGAAAAAAGAATATACAGATGAAAAGATATACATATCTTCAAGACTAGATAATGACGTATATGAGTTTAAATTATCTGGTGTGGATAACGAGCTGCTGAAGTTAATCTATCAGTGGAACAACTCAACTGGAAAATTAAGAGAAGTTGACAGATTCAATGCGGGAAACAATTTTCCAATAGCTGCAATTAGAGAGAAAACCGGCCGCTACAGCTACGAGCTCGAGGTTGATAAATCACTTTTAGATATTACAATAATCTTGTGCACTTCATTAATCTTCAATTCAAACAAATAATCTAATTATAGTAAAAATCGTTTAAGGTACTGGTAGGCAATGACGGTGGCTCAACATCATTATGGTAGTTTTCTTGAATCGATTCCAATCTTGGAATAAGTTGGTTTACCGAATTCTTGTCCATATCCTTACGACATAAGCATATTCCTCTTATATATTCAACTGAACAATAATAAAATGAGCCCAATATTTCATTTTCCCACATCTGAGGAATAAATTCTGTTGGATTGTCACATGTAGCTAAGTCTCCCAAGTATTCAATTGCCCTTAAGCTGTTCAACAAATAAGCCGAATCTTTCCTCGTGAAAAGTGGTTCCAACCCCTCATAGAATATCGTTACATCTCTACCAATACCTTCACTGAACGACTTAAATTTCTTGGTTGTGGTGGGATCTATTTTTTTACCAGATCCATGCAAGATATTTTCATATCCTATTCTAATATAGGCAGAAATGAGTGTATCTAGTAAAATGTTGAAGGTTACTTGGTAAATGTCATATGAGGCATAGCCTCTAAGTTCCTCCATATATTCGGCAACCGTCTCAACTATTCGATCTGCCATATTTGGCTCATCAGAGGTCTGACTCCTAGCGTCTTCATACCAGTTTTTGTTGAAAACATCGGACAAAGCAGGATATAAATCATTAACAATAACATCAACGATAGTTCTAATGACTTGAGCATTTAGCTCAGTACTGGGAACTAGGGTATCTTGAAAAGCTTGCTCAATTCTTCCTTGATATGATGTATGAACTTTACTGACATAGTTTGGCATAAATTTATCCTGTAACCTATCCGTGTTAATTTCGTAAGTGTTACCTAATGCTGTCAAATACTCGATAAAACCTGGCCTGGAATAGCTATTCAACTCTTCGACTGTCATGTTTTCAACATCCAATGGTTGTTCAGATGTTTTTCTCCTAAATAACTTCTTGGTTTTACTTTCTTTGATTAAATACTTCTCGTTGCTGTATATGGTCATATAATTATCGTACTGTTCCTCAAGGACTTGTTGATAATTAACAGCCCGCTTTATATAGCACTGGGACCAATTCTCAATAACACCAACAAGTATTTTTGAATATCCAGATTCAGCTGCAACATCCGCCTGCTCCTTTAGCATTGTAAGAGGCGTCTTGAAATCAGGGAGGACATACACTTCTCCGTCAACCTCGAGCATAATTAAATTATCCTGAGCATCTTCATCTTCAATAACTTGATGGTACGTGTAGAGATCGGGAGGAACCTCTCTTTCAATAAACGATTTAGTTTCTTGCTTCATCAAATTTTCATTCCACTCTTCCATCTTCCGAACTATAACATTAACATAATCATCGAGGACTACGGTTTTCAATTCATCACCAATGATAGATGTCTTACCTCTAGGTGCCGCTTTTGATAACCTCTTATTATTCTCTTCATCAGGTGATATATGCAAAGCAACTACAAATTTGCTGTAATGTGAATCATATGCAAGAATTTTGAGCAAATCTTCCGCAGGTGGGTCACTTTTGACCACTTCCATTGTAAAATTGTGAAGCTTGTCATAATACACATTTTCAATAAAAGTACTAACACCCCAGTTCTTAGGGAAGAAAGGACTCAATGTATCCACCACAAAAGCCAACTCATCTTCAAGCCAGTTAAGGTTCTCATAAACTAGTAATTTATCATAGCTAAAGTGCTCCACACATTTGTCAAAGGTATCTGTTAAACTTTCCTCCAACTTATCAAAGAAGAATTTAGGATAGTTTCTTTTAGATCCTCTATATCCAGCAGAATCAACCACTCGCATATTCCTGTCCTTGTCTAAATTGAGCTTATGCATCAAGACAAATTTTAAGTCTTCCACAGTTTCAAACTCTAAGATTTTGATTAATTTACAAACTAACTCAGAGTTACCTTCCTTGAGTGCCTCGGTACAGCTGATTATTACCTCTTTCAACAATTCATCAAAGCCAATCACACACTTTTTAATTGGTGAGATAATCTTCTTCACGATCGACTTCAAGTCATCACTCAACGTATCCGAATTCCTTTCCAAGTAGTCCTGAAAGTTTCTTACGTGAGTGAGATTATAGTGAATCTTAAATATATTGGGCAAAGCGTACGATAAATCGTCACTTATTGCAGCGATTTCATCTTCAATCAATCCATGTATGTGATCACAATAAGATCTCAAATTGGAAATATCATTGTACAAGTGTTGTACTTGAGTCAAGTATTGATTAACTGTAGTCATTTGTTGGATTGTGGCATAATGAGGAATGTTGGTTATGGAATCATCATACAATTGATTGACCTTATTCAAATTGGTCTTAATGGAGATAAGCTTGTTAGCTGAATCATTCAATTTCTTTAAATTTGATGTAACTGAATCGATCTGTAGTTGAGAGGTCGTATTTAGTTTTGAGTCTATAGTTGATTTTTCTTTGATGAATTGTTGATGCAAGGATGGAACTTTAGTCAAGTCATCCTCCACTTGTATTAAGTGCGCTATCCTCGACAATGCAGCCTCACTCATGCCTTTAATGTTATTTGGATGAAGATCAACTGTAGAATCTTTACTGTTGTTCGTATTATTATTTGATCGTAGATTTAATACAAACTGCATATAAACGATATACTAAGTTCTGAATTAGTACCGGTGATCCAAGAGTAGTTAGGCACAAAATGTCTGCCATTAATCAAACCTCATAGTACATTCATATTATACTTTGTGGCTACACATATAAAACTTCATCCCTATGTATATTGATATAGACTGATAGTATACTTGTATATATACGACAGACATGTTCATGGGATGAACCCAAGTCCATCAACTTGATTTCAAGTCATTTTACCCTATAAGCCTCCACAAGTACTTCACACATAGTTAACAATATCTGTCATACAGTAGATAGACCCACAAACTAATATTCTTCGGTTTATAGGAGCTTAGTTTCCACTTCGCCTATTACTAGAAGAGTTGGATTGATTATGGTGGTTATTATACCTTCTATTACCATGGTAAGGGTGATTGTTGAAATTGTTGTTATGTGTGCTATTTTGGCCAGAGAACTGAATGGAGTTTCCACCCATCATGACATTACCATTCACAGGACTACCTGGTCCTCCCGTGAATCCTCCTTGGGAGTGAATAAAGCCACCTGGTGGCATAAATTGTTGATCACCACCACCATACATAGGTACTGGCGGTTGACCCATAGGAACACCCCCAAATTGTTGTTGATACATCATTGCAGCCTGAAATTGCTGTTGTTGCTGGAAATGTGCCATCACAACAGCAGCTTGTTGCTGCTGAGGAGAAAATTGGTACTTACCTCCATTTGGTGTCGGATATCCACTTGGTAAATTTGGAGCTGCCATTAATGGGCTCGGTATGAAAGGTGATGCAGGTATATTCACATTGGAATTCTTGTGCACGCTAAAAGGGAATAATCTATCATGGGTTTCATCAATGGTTGAGTTCCATGTAGGTGGTGTTTGGAATGTCCTCTCAAAAGTAATAGGAGTCTTCTTTTCTTCCAGCTTTTTCACACTTGTCACAAATAAGCTGAAAGCAAATTTAAAATCCTGAATTTTTTGCTTTTGACCTTCCTTGGTTGGGACCTTATCTGCGCCACCAAAGAAATCAGCCGGAGAAATTTGATGATGTCTCTTTGAAGTCCCAGTCGAGGTATTTCCACCAGTGAAACCACTAGATGGTGGTCTTTGGTTGTTCAATCTAGATGCTTGATGATTAGGAGACTTTATATAATTGGTTTTTGGAGGGTTAGGCGAAATCTGCGTTTGTTTGCTTGATGGAGTAAATGCAGCAGCCTTAGGATTCAACTTGAACGCTGGCTTAGTTGGATCCATTTTCTTCTTTTGGGTCTGTGGACGATGTTGGTTAGTAGAGTTATTCTCTTGTTGTTCCTTCAATGCCTTTTGATGTTCTTGCTTTTTCAATATTTCATCCTGCTTGATCTTATCTTTGGTCAAAATAGGTAAAAGGTCAGTTGGCATTTTGTGTGGTATCTTGAAATTAGCGCTAAATTCACGTAAAGAGTTAATTTCACTCTGAGCATTTAATCTGAATGATTCAACATGTTGCCCTACAACAGGTGGCTTGGGTGGAATTGAATCTGGCTTAGTAACAGTAGACGACACTTGTGCCTGGTCTGCTTTGGCTACTTGGATCTTGTCAATATCAGCACTCTTTGAATTTTTCTCGGTGGCAGAGCTAGAAATAATTGCAGGATCATTATGGTATTGTGCAGCTCTCTGTCTCGGAGGCACATACTTACCAGGTACCGACTTCAATGCAGCTGAACTTGATGAATCTTTTGAGATGCTAGAGCTTCTCAAAGCAGCCAATAATTCGTCACCTCTTCTGTCTACCCCAGAATATTTGTCCTCTTCATCAAGACCACTGTCATCAACTTCCAAGCCACGCTCCTCCAAAATATGACGATCAGAAGTTAGTTGACCCTCAATCTCTTTTGCAAGTTTTTCAGCCTTAGCCAATTTCTGATGGTAGTCGGGTGCAGCCACATCAATTCTTGTTGTATACAAATGCTCATCGTAAGTTGATTCAACACCGAACTTTTCTTCATTAACCTTAAATTGATCCCAGTGACCATTATCACCACCGAGAGCATCATCATCTAGCAGTAAGGTGACATCATTCGCAGTTTCTTCGGGAACCCACTTTTTAAATTCCCTCTCCTTAAATTGAGTTTTAGATGAAATGTCTGCGTCCGTTTTGAATTTGGAATTAACAGGAGAAGGTTGATCAAGTGATGATTGCTTCCCAGTTACATGGGGAACCTTCTTAGCAGTTTCATTGATATCTAGGTCATTAACCTCTAAGTCAATTAAATCTTTTGCATGTACAACTAAAGTATTTGGCAATTCATTATCTACGTTACTTTTTTCATTTAGTAAACTCTTGCTGTATACAACAGGGTTTTTTAAGACGACCGATAATGGAGAAGTTCCTGACAGCGACAAATCACCATTAACCAACAAACCCTGGTATCTGGCTCCAGAGGCAACAGTCACAATTGCTTGTTTCCCTATCGCCTTAGATACCAAATGTATTAGCCTTTCATTACCCAGTATATCATCAGCAGAAGTATGTTCATGACTATTGGTATTCAGTGTCAATTGTGGTTGCCGATGTCCGCTAGACTTTTGGTTAGACGAACGATTATTTTGTCCCTTCATCCTCAGACGGGGGTCTCCTTTTTATTTGGCTCTGATCTAGTAACCTGATCAACAAATAGGCTTCTCTACTATTTGTAGTTAGTTCCTTTATGGAATGTTTAAAGATCCTGTACCTGTAACAGCTCTTGAGTTCTTTGATAGCCGAATGCGATAATTTGAGGCGGGTGTGAAATCAGTATCCCTATGGCGTTTCTTTGGACGAAATCAAACTCTTTTCTATTGAAACTTTCTAATCAACCCAAATATACCTCCAATAGTCAATATAATTGGAACCAGAGAGTTGAATTAATAAAAAGTACTAAACTAATTGCCTCCAAATCTTTATCTAAACAATTTCAATTTTGGAGGTGGTAGTTTCTTCAAATTAGCTCAATGGGTTTTGTTTTCGTACTAAAGAATTTTCTACCTATAAACCAAAAAAATCCCGTTTGTTCAAAGCCTATCGTTTCGATATTCAGAACTAATATGTACTTCAAAGCGCTATGGTATAGAGCACAAATGTCTGTGTTGTTGATACCAAGGAAACTCACTATTTCTACACGTAAGGTGAGAATGTCAACAAAAGCCGGGTAATGCATTTCAGAAATACGAACCTAACCACCATATAAACAAAATATTTAGCAGCAAATAGAACCGATCCCAATGCCGATGGAAACAGAATCTACCACGGATCCCCAATAAAGCAAGACAAAATCTCTTGCAAACTGTAAATCTTGCTCAGAATATGGATCAAGTTCCATATCAATTATATCCTGGTAAGTCAAATCAATGCTGATACTATGGGAAGAGGAAAGAGGGTATATATCAGACTCCTCGTTGACAGCAGTAGGAGCATCAAAGGTAGAAGCCTCTTGATCGAGTTGTTCCACCACGATCTCATTTATTAAGTAAAACCACTTTTTTGTAAGCTTGTTGAAGCTTCCTATTATCGCAATTGCCTGCTGGAGCTTCAACTGTTGCGATGCAAGAGTAGACTCAGATGGCTGAGAATCGTTGATGTCAGGCTTGCACGAATCGGTGACCTGACCGGCACTAGCAAACCACGAGAAAGCAGACCAAATATATTCCCTCCACGACATAGGGGATGTGACCGAATTGCGCCACCAAGAAGGCTCCCAGTCCGAAGGTGGCTCTTGTGTTTTGAACAAAGAAAGGAACGAATTCGATGTTGTGATAGATGATACATCATCTGTTGAACCATTAGTTCGTGCAGAATCCGGAGCACCTTGAAAGTTTTTATAGATGTCTTTAAATTTTTGGTAGTCCTTGAGAGTCACTTTGATTTGTTTGTTCAAGTCTAATGAAATCTTCCCCACGTCAGTTGAGGCGAAAACAGTAGTATTATCTATTTCATGAGAAGGAAGAAATACCCCTACGTCAAAAGCTTCATTTTGATACATCAAAATATCATCACTTGTGGAACCAATCCAACTTTTAGATTTTAATAAATCAGTTCCCAAATCTTGCAAGCCGATACTGTACACTGGTTGTGAATATTTGTTCTCTTCTTTGAATGTGATATCCTTTTCTAAGTCCCTTGGAATCACAGAGAGTAATGACATTAGGTATGTAAATGAGCCAATTGTATAATTGTTAACGTTTGAAGCAGAATGGTTAAAGAATACAATTCTTTTTCTCAAAATACTGGCTTTAAACGCAAAAAAAATCAACGGACCTAAGGTATTGAACATGTCACTTATTTTATTTAATGGATGATTTTCAAGATTTATAGAACTGTTGGGAGAAAGTGTATTTGTTAAATTATCAAATAGGTCCTCAAATATAGTAAAATCATCATATGTTTCGTTATTCATGAATTTGGAAAGACTAGAGTCAAGTACGTCAAGATACTCCCATCCATTATATATAACTTCATTTGGTTTCCATGGGCTGCTTATTGGTTTGCACAATATACCCAACGAATACATCTTCACGTTTTCACGATCATTCTGGCTGGTATCTGTGCTATCTACAATAACCTGTTGACGATATCTAGCAAGTCCATAATATTTCTTACCCTTATCAATATGAGATATGAGTACACTACTATATTCTACCTCATGTATTCCTGATGGTAAGACCTTGTAATCTAAAGAAGAAAAGTCAATTCCACTGTTCGATTTTGACCACACTAACTTGTAACCTGATTTAACATCAAAGTGAGCCAAGAAAACACCAATAACCTTCGAGAGCTTCTGGTTAACCTTTCCCGAATTAAACTCACTACTAATTGTAGAAGCGTCCATTATTTAAAAGAGAAGTGTTACACCTGCCACGAGTGAGCATGTTTAATTTTTCTTCTCCCATACTAGTATTTATCGCACTTTTATAACAGAACGTCACGACAAGCTAGTACATACAAAAAGAATTCGTTTCAAAGTATATAAATCGATATTTAGATACATGGATTGGTATTCGGTTACAGTATAATCTGCTTTACCTTTGCCCATGTAGTGTTGTCCAGTGAAACAGTCAATTCGAAACTGACACGGGCTTACAGGAATTGGATCACCAACTCTACAAAGACTCAAATAAATGTTTGCATCTATTCTTATTTAGTAACTCTCAGAGATTATATGAATTAAACTTTGCATGGCTTCAAAAGGTACCACTAGGCCGAACGGTACATCTTTCCGATTATACTTTTACTTGTTGAAGATAAATAGCCGAGATAAAATGCCGAATATAAATCACTATATCGCAATGACTGGTCTTGACTGGACCAATTATACCTTTTTCATCCTCTTATTCTCATGATAAAGTTGACCACAACAGCAATCAAGAGGAAACAACATAACATAGTTGGACCAAATCTATCATCATAAGGACCAGTTCCTCTTAATCTGATAGCCTTAGCTCTCCAGTGGTATGTGACTAAAGCATACACCATTGTCAACATGGCGATGAAGGTAAATAAACCGGCAGAAATTCTTCCAATAGAGTCACCGAAGTTCAAAAGACCGACACCCAAGGAACCCAAGATGACGGTAAAATTAAGCCATGATAAGAAAGTTCTTTCGTTAGCGAAGAAAACCTTTGGCTCAACTCTAGCTGGCAATGCAATTCTTTTGGTTGAAGATGACATTGACTCTTAAGTTTATAGAAAACTGTAGAAGATGCTTGAATAAACTATTTTCTCTTAAAAATGAATTAAGTTTTCTACTGAGATAAAGCTAATGAGCAGTTAAGATATTTTCTCCACACGTGGCATACCTGGTCCATTTTGGTGCGACATCATTAGCTACAAGACTACATATAAAAAATTGCTCTATCGTGTGAGCATTAGTGAAGATACTAGAACGCCTCTAAATACTGCAGAAGGATCCCTATCATAACGTCTCATACTCGAGGCAGGAATCATCTATTCATGATTTTGAGATTTAAGTTCTTCCCTAAAAACATTTCAAAGTATTGGAAGAATGGTGTTCCATTGTTCTCGCATCATTCGTCAATAACAGGATGAAAAACTAGCTGTTGCAAAACAACATGCAGATACATCCATTTATACGTGAGTATTAATATGGTCATAGACCAAGTATATATAGTTTGTATTAATTTAATTCTATTCATAATAGTTTCTGCTCATTATGTATGGAATAGAAGAGAATTCAAAACCCTAAAGAAAATCTATAAGGATTGTTGTTAAATTCAATACCGCATATGCAGCTTGTTATCCTCATCACGGGCGCATACTGTTAAAAGCATTTCTGTTTTCGAATGCCGTAAAAACGGTCAAAAATTTACAGATGCATGTTACGAAGACTTACAAAAAAGTCTACATCTAGGAATGGAAATTACTGGTACAGATCATATATTCATTAGTGCTAAACACGAAAACCGTTATAAGACATTCCCAAACTGATCATCACAATACGTAATAAACTTAGAATGTTTTGGTCAAGGGAATTGGCTTTGCTCTGAGATATGTATTTTCCTTGGTAGCAACACCAGAGTAGGCATTGTAGAATCCAAGGAAACCTGTGATAACACCAACTACACCACCGGCTCTGGTCACTGAAACTTTTCCGCTAAATTCACCTGCAGCTAATAAGGTGAAAGTAAAGGCCAAGAAAAAGAATAACAACGAGAATGCTAACGTGGATTTCAACGTCACTAGCCACACCATGTATGTAAAAATTGCCCAACCCAATAAATAGAACCCTAATGCATTGGCCAATTGATCAGCATCATCACCATAGGCAGCTGCAATTCCAAAGGAATCAATATTAATAGCAGCATAACTCATCCAGAAAGCTCCATATGACGTTAAGGCACAAACACCAAATGAGTTACCAGTGAGGAATTCATAGACACCAGCCAAGAATTGGACCGCTCCTCCATAGAAACATGCCATTCCTATAACGACGTTAGAAACTTTAACTCCCATTGCCTGTGCATTTAACATAGATAACAAAAAGGTAGTCATCGCGAAACCGCATAATCCAAGTGGTGAAGGATTACCGATCTGATGCTTAGGGTAAGGTGCCAAACCAGGGTTTAATGTACCACCGAAGGCTTGCATCAATTCATGTTTATAGAATTTTTGATTACCCAAAATAACAAATTCATTTCCCTCACCGGCGGTCTGTATTTTACTGACGGTATAATTAGTGTGAGAGTACCCAGAGGATGATTCCTTGGTATGAGTAGAGTCCGCTGATGATGCCATGTCTGCAAAATAGTGTTCTCTTTATGTCTTAGTATTTTCTAAATCCAAGCCCTATGGAGTTTATAATTTGCACTTAAATGCAGGGTTCAGAGAGAGGCTTCAATTAATAGCTCCGGTTATAAGTTACTTCTGGCTCTTAAATCCAAATGTCTCGTCGATGTTCCAATCCTATCTTCTTTAGCTGGAACTAGGTTTAATAAAATGACCTAAACTTATATACTACAAACTGGATCTCAAAAGTGCCTTAAAGCTAGCGGAGTATTTATATATTATATGTTATGCCAGCCAAGGAACATTGCCGAGAACCCAAGTCCACTTTGCGATTTCATTTACCCGTTACTGACACAAAATTATCTATCCCCACAATCCTTTCTAGACTATCATTCCACAATTGGCTTAGTCTTGCTGAAATTACCCAATGGACCTTTCGGAGACTTTGCAGTACCCCGAGCTCCGATCGCGAACAATAGGGACAACCTTGACAATACTCTACAGACAGTTGCTTGCGCGAGCTCGCTGCTTTTAAGAACTAGAATACAACCATTAGAGCCTTTTCATACACATAAACTGGGACAACGACTATTATAAAAGTGCTACAGGGCCCCATTGACGATGATTTGAGCATATGAATGTTGTCAAAATAATGGACAACAAAGAGTATTATTAATTGAATAGTCTCCTAGTATAAAATTTCAATACATCGGTATTATATTACCGCTTTATCGCTACCGATAACAGCGGCCACCTAACGTCCACCAGTTCCTAGGGAGCTTTCTCTCTGTAATGTGCTCTCACTAGAATGATTGGTGCTCTCCTTCCGTGCACGGAATTTATTCAGTTTCTGTCACATATGAATTTCCCTGCATGTAAATGGGTAAAGAAAACCCCTATGGAGGGGATGTGGACACATCAGCTGGTTCCCCCCAATTCAATAGTCACTGCTTTCTATTGAAAGGCCCCCCATGCTCGTTGTGTATAGGTGGCTTATGGAATAATAACAAGCATTGTCTCCTGTGATGCATTACGGTAGACGATGTAGTACGGATAATTAGTAGGTTATAGTAATGTTGATATACTGTAAATTTAAATAGTTTTCGCAGTTCTTAATAAAGAGAGCACTCAAAAAGTGATTGGAACAGTAACAATTGCAATATAATGACATATAGAACATCTTTCTGCTAACCACTAAGTCTAAATTACGGAACGGAGCGTCAAATGTAATCTAGTATTAGTAATAAAAAGGTTCCAGGGGGGTGCATTGTGCGCAAAATGATTAGTGTATACAAGTACTCAAATCTGACAGGGTGTAACTCTCAATGTGGGGGAAGGATAAATGGCGGAGTAAACTAATACAATAATTAGTATATCTCTAAACCGATAATATCGGGTCAAAGGATTTACGTAAGTTTTTGAATCTCTTTTTGCTACCTCCAGAACCTCTCTTTGAAATCCGCTTATACAAACGAGTAACCCACCCGAATACGTGCTGTTCGCCTACCATCATTATCAAAAAGTTGACGATGGCGGAGAAGATAAGCCACAAGTCAAAGCCAGGAGTGAGATTTGTCAATTGAAGCACATTCCCCCACCACGAGTTTCCGTCAATGCTGAGTAATGCTAATGAAGCTATTGTTGCAACCAGCACATTAATTGCAAATGGGCGATTTTTATAAACCGACTCTCTGTAAGGTGGGCCCTTGCTCAACACCACTGCAATAAATATATACTGGAATGTAGAGAATAAGAACAACACAGTGTTATCTGATGAATTTACATCGTCGTCACCGCCAGGAACAGGTTTGATGTACCATGACTCTGTTTGTACCTTGAGCCATATGAGAATCTGGAAGATCAAGATTAGCAATATATGGCCGATCATAGGGATAAGAACCTTGGGAGATACTAAATTTGCGGTAGGACGTTTCTTTATAACTTTATGATAGGGTTTAGACCATGACATAAATATTGCTAATGGGAGGATCAAGAAAAGATCAATGTACAAGAACTGGAAGTCTCCTAAGTTCGTACCTCTCTGATACAAAATGGTCACGGTAATGAATTGAATTGCTGAATACAATGACATGTATTTGAAGCACGAAAAGCTTGTTACGAGACTTGATCTTCCTTCCTTTATCACATCCACGACACAAGATATTTCAAATATTCTTGAAGTGACAGGCGCAGCAACAGATGCTTCAGCTTCCGATAGAGAAATACCGACGTCTGCTGCTTTCAATGCACCACAATCATTTGCTCCATCTCCACAGAAACCAACCGTATAGTCGAGTTTTTGCAATTGTTCTACTAATTCATGTTTCTCATCAGGAGACATTCTCGCAAAAATGTCGCAATTAATCAAGACATTATGAACTATATTCTCATCTTTGATTTCAGTAAGCAAATAACGGAAAAGATCACCAGTGATCGCTAACTTATAAGTTCCCGTTTGTGCTCCTTCATGTGGTCGTAATGTTGTAGAGTCCAATTGCTTCTCATAATCTATGTAGTGATGCCACAAGATTTGCAAGCCAAAAGGTGTGTCTTCAAGTGAAGGAACGTAGATATCTTCAACTGAAGGGTCTATCAACCTACATTCTTTACCCACACTGATAGCAGTCAAGACATTATCACCTGTACACATCACCGTCCTAATTTCGGCATCCTTCAATTCAAGGATAGTAGAGGTAGTAGAAGCCTTCAATTTATTTTCAAAAATAATAAATCCTGCAAAGATCAAGTTAGATTCTGCGTCTTCCCTTGATAAGTCTTCCTCTATGTTCTTATACGCACAGGCAATGACTCTGAGTCCTCCATGAGTATAGTGATGAAGTAATTCGTTGAAGTTTGACGGTATAGTATCTTGGTCACAAATATCATGCATGATCTCTGGTGCACCCTTAGTGAATACAACCCTAGAGTTTCCTTGAGAAGCGATGACAGACATTCTTCTCAACGATGAAACAAACTCATATTCCTTGGTCACAATATAACCCGCCTCTCTATTGGTACCAGGGAATACTTGAAACCCAGTGTCGGTTTCATCAAAGTTCCAGTTGGTAAATTTAAACATCTTATAATCAAGAGGGTCACCGACAAGATCACCATCAATCAACTTCAATGAGTGACAAGACGCCATTAATCCCAACAAAAATTTGCCATTATTAAAATCGTGCTTACTCAAAGTAGGAGTCATGTCTATCTCTTCTGGGGAGGGTGAAACATCATCAAACACCACTTCCTTTCTTCCAGGAGCATTCCTAGCCAAATGAACACCGAATACATCCAACCCGTCTTCAGTCAATGTACCTGTCTTATCAAAACAAATCAAATCCAATTTCCCTCCTATATTAACTCTTGTTGGAGCAACACAAAATATTTGAAGCTTCTTCAATCTATTAATGGCAAACGTTGTTCCAATGGTAAGAGTTGCGGGAAGTGCAGGTGGAACCACAATGGTAATAATATCCAATGCTCGTAAAATCATCACCTTCTTAGAAATACCCAACTTTATAAAGTTAATTGTTGAATAAATGAACCCAAAGAAAGCAATCATGGTCATAAATCCGATATATTTAAAAGAATCTTCATAGAACTTGAAACCAGCTGGCTTAGGAAAAAGCATTGATCTGATTAATGATCCCTTAGTTGTGTTGAATCCAATCTTAACAGCCAACGCAATAACAGGCTCATCATTGGCAGATCTCATCTTTAGAAGTTTCGTTCCATTGTACAAGAATGACTTAGCTAATACTGGAGAGGTAAAGTCATCTGTTAAAAATTTTAATGTATCATTATTTGCATTGGTCTTGGAAACTGGTACACTTTCACCAGTCAACATTGATTCATTAACGATGCACTCTCCATTGATCAATACTGCATCACAAGGTATCACACTCAATGATGGATCTATTTCAAATATGTCTCCAGGAACAAGCTCTTCAGAATCAATTTGCTTCCAAAATTCATTTCTCCAAGCTCTAACTTCGCATGAAAATTTGGAGATGCTTTGTAACCTTTTCATGGTAAATTTTGTTTCAACAAGAGTGTTTATAATAGAAACAACTGATATAATGAAGATGCACGATGCATAATAAAAGTAATCATCTGCCAACCATAAAAAGATTGAGAATACTTGGAACATGTAAAATGGATGCAAAACCTCTTCTGAAAGAATTTGAAGAACAGACTTGTCATCTACTTCAATATTATTTGGTCCGAATATTTCAGTTCTTTGGTCAAATTTTGACTGTGAAACACCATCTTTCGTGTTCTTCAACTTCATCCAGTGCATGTCATACCAGTTAGAATTAGTTCTAAAAATATCTTCCACCGGATTGTAGAAAAATTTAATATATCTGTAAGTGAAACTATGGATTGATGGCACAATTGGGTCTTTATCCTTAACGCCTTCTTCCAAGTCTTCTTCCCTAACAGTCAAGAAATTGGAGAGCCTTTCATTAAACTTCTTCTGATTAATTGGAATTATTGACAACTCACCATATTCATTTTCAATCACACACCAATCAGCTTTTCCTAAAGGGCTCCTATTACCCATCAAATTAACTCTATATCTGGGAAGCCAGCGTAATATGAGATAACCAATACCAAAGGTGCCAGAACATATTAGGTAGTACAATATTTTCTTAATAAGCGAATTCGAATATCCAGCTATACCAATAACCAAATCTTCTTCTGCTAGATAGTACCGCTGGTATCTTGCAGTGGATGGATATATTTTATGAAAGTTTTCATCTAAATGCTCTGTCAATAAGCTTTCGCTCACTGTAAAATTACTCTTATCAGAATCATCGGAGTCTCTTCTACGATGACGGTCAAAATGCGAGTCCATTGAGCCATAGTCGACATCATCTATAGTTCTACTGTTTGAAAGATCCTCTTCTTGTCCAGGAAGAAAGTCCATTTCATTGTCATCGGTGTCATATTTTCCCACCGTATAATCCCATTCTGTGTTGTAATCCACAGGGTCTTCGGGGTTTTCCAAGGTAGAGCCACCTGGAGCTCTCTCAATTTCACCAGGTGAAAAGAATTTAAAGTTGGTCAGCATTTCAAACGAATTATGACTAGCAGTCGACCGTACTGGCAGAAACTCTTCCTGGTAGTTATTATCAATCAAAGGAGACTGTTCCCTGGAGAAACCAGAACCATGCCGACTTCTCACATTCCCAAAACTATGTGGATAATGGAGTGAAGTAATGGACGAAGGAATAACTTCTGAAGTTGCTCCTGAATACATTTCGGAGTTGTTATCTTCTAAAAGGTAGCTAACAGATGATTCCATGGAGGTTACAGAATTCTTTCGTACTTTCCGTCTATCCGTCGAGGACCTTCTACTACGAGAAGAGGCCTGAGATGTCCTCCTTCCCTTATCCATCTCTTATCGAAAGTACAATCTTCTTTGTTGTTTATCAATATTCCTTCAATCTTTTATCAGTAGCTTCAAGCAACCAATCTTTAAATTTTCTGATGCTGAGAGGATTCACGGGACAAAATTAAACCATAAAACCATAATGTGCAGGATATACTAAGACATCAAATAAAACAAATAACGTTACATATTCCAAATATACCAAATACACTCAAATAATTAGCTAGTGTGGATAAATCGATCAGGATGGCCATTAAATTGAAAATAAAGGCGCCTAGCACACAATCTCCCATTCCAGATCAAGCTTCAGGGGGCCCAAAAATCAAAATAAAACCGCCATCAAAAGTGAGCAAGAGACCAAAGGATGAGAGCGGTAAACCCAAGAAGAAATTTAAGATAAACTTATCAGGATCATCAAAGTCCCACAAGAAAAACAATGGTCATGCTACATTTGAAAACGATATAAAAATAAGTATACCACCACCTAAGGCGGTTCCAAAGGTGCGAGTAAAGCCAACAAGAATCCCCGGTGATGGATACGACTCAGAAGCACCAGATGTGGAAGACGATCCATTGATTGAAAGCGGTATAATAGTTAGGTTTTTGAACGATGCTAATTTAGACTTCGTACATAATGCAGTCGACTCAGGTGATTTGACTGGTCTCAATATCAAATGGCTCACTCGTGATCGAGCTGTGGTGGATGTTGCTGGGACTGCGTACTCTGCAAGACTTCTTGACTTGCCAACAATAACAGAACTTTACAAAACTGTAGACAAAAAAAATTTATTAAAATCACTTGATATATCCCAGATTTTACTAGTGTTGAACACCGTCAACCCCAAGGAACTTAATATGGAGAAGGATTTTGAGGTGCCAAAAGACTTTTTAAACATTCATCCACTTTATAAGTTTTCCAAGAAAAAGGAGCTCCTTCCGAGCAAATTGACATACAAAAGCGGTTTATTGAATCCTTATGAAGATGTATATAGAAGGTTTAGAGCTCGTAAGGTGAACCACCGTGTGATGACAGACATTGAAACCCGTGTTGATGAATTAATTAGACTTGATGATGAAGCGGAAGAGACCCGTTTTGAATTCATAGACCCTAATGCAGGAAATATAAGATATGGAAGAGGTAGTGCAACACCATCCGCTGCTCCAACACCCACCCCAATGCCACTTGTGCATGAAATGCCTGAACATCACATCGAGGACGAGTTTGGGGCAGATCTTGAAGAAGAGCTTACTAAAGCACTTGAGAATAATGAAGCTGACGGTCTACTTAGTGGCAATTCTCACCTGGTTATTAATCAAGGAGGAAATATGGAAGTGGAAGCTGAAGCGGATGATGATGACGAGGTTGATGAAGGGGATGAAGGAGATGAAGATGACGAAGAAGAAGATGACGAAGAAGATGACGAAGATGACGAAGACGATGAAGATGATGATGATGACGACGATGAGTCTAAGGCTAGTAAACAACACGTGAAAATGATCCAGGAAGAAATCGCAGATTTACAGAAGGCAGTGGAAGTGCATAAGAAGGGTTTGGAGTCTGCTACCCATAAGATGATGAGAATGAAGTTTCAAAATAGTTATAACACTTTAAAGTCATCTCTAGATGCCAAGAAACGTATATTGGCGAAGTTACTCTCAGAACAGGAGCTGCTACAGAAGAAGATGGACCAAACGAACATCCCAGTACAACCTGCATCTGCGTCCAATGAACCCGAAAACGATGAACAAGACGAAGATCAAGCCACCATTAGAGATGATGTTGATAATATCGATGATTTGTTCTAACTCGATCTCTAACTAACCTCCTAAAGACATTAGCCTCATACATTGCAATCGCAATCGCAATCGCAATCGACATTTAAGTAGTTAACTCTTTTAAATGTAATACATACTGCATATAATCAAATCTTGATGAAAATTAGACTTCATCGCTGAAGTACTTTAATGAGAAAAAGTGACTAGATAACGAAAGCCCTCTTTAAGCTGTTCTAGGAGCGACAAAGTTTTGGTACAAAGTATCGTGGAAGATCTTAATCTCCAAACTTATTGAAGTGCCCTAAAAAAGCTCTCTTATCTCAGCAAATACAGAAGCAAGACAAGTTTTGAGACAGTCGAGAGGTTATAATGTCTACAAACTCAATAAAGCTTTTGGCTAGCGATGTTCACCGTGGATTGGCAGAACTTGTGGCACGCAGATTGGGAATGGCAATCACACCATCTGAGTTGAAGAGGGAGGCCTCAGGCGAGGTACAGTTCTCAATAGGAGAGTCTGTTCGTGATGAAGACATCTTCATAGTATGTCAGATTGGATCAGGAGTTGTGAATGACAGAGTTTTGGAACTTTTAATTATGATAAACGCCTGTAAAACTGCAAGCGCTAGAAGAATTACAGCTATTTTACCAAACTTTCCCTACGCAAGACAAGACAGAAAGGATAAGTCCAGAGCCCCTATTACTGCGAAGCTTATGGCTGACATGTTGACCACGGCTGGGTGCGATCATGTCATAACTATGGATTTACATGCTTCACAGATACAGGGGTTCTTTGATGTTCCCGTTGATAACCTATATGCTGAGCCTAGTGTTGTAAGATACATTAAGGAGAAGGTAAATCACCAGGAAGCAATCATCATCTCTCCTGACGCAGGTGGTGCAAAAAGAGCCGCGGGGTTGGCCGATACACTTGATTTGAACTTTGCATTGATCCACAAGGAGAGAGCCAGAGCCAATGAGGTGTCAAGAATGGTGCTAGTAGGTGATGTTACCGAAAAAATCTGTATTATTGTCGATGATATGGCGGACACATGCGGTACATTGGCTAAGGCCGCGGAGGTACTTTTAGAGAACGGCGCGAGACAAGTTATAGCCATTGTTACACATGGTATATTGTCCGGAAATGCCATCAAAAACATTAACAATTCTCGTCTTGAGAGAGTTGTTTGTACCAACACTGTTCCTTTTGAAGAAAAGTTGAAGTTGTGTCCAAAACTTGACACTATCGATATATCCGCGGTGTTAGCTGAAGCAATTAGAAGATTGCACAACGGTGAAAGTATCTCTTATTTATTCAAGAATGCACCACTTTAATCTTCCGTGTCTATCTATATATCTAATTACGCCTACTTGCTAGCTTATTTACCTCTCTATATTAATCCATATTTATGTAACCATGTTTATCATTCCCTTTTATTATATCTTGCACTTTCATTATATGCCTAACTGAATGAACATCAAAAAGATCTATAAGCATTTTATTTACAATAAGAAAACATCAACTAAAATAATGTCTCTTGGGTATGGATGATTTAAATTAACGAACAAATCATAGTTTATTAACTAACACAATTCTAGGAATTTTAAAGCATGTCTCTTCGGTAAGTACTCGTGAAAATAACTTTTGCCAAAATGTAACAATTCTAACCGTGTCAGATATGGATGGTACTCTCCTCAACACAGAGGATCTTTACACAGAAGCTGCCTCTGATGTATTAGCAAAATTTGGAAAGGGTCCATTGACCTGGGATGTTAAAATCAGACTTCAAGGCTTGCCGGGTCCAGAAGCTTTGAAAATTGTACTTAAAGAATATGATTTGTCTGTCTCAGCTGAGGAGTTTAATAAACTCTCAATGGAAGTTCAACAAAAGAAGTGGCATCGTACAGATTTTCTACCAGGTGCATTAGAGCTCTTGGACTATTTAGATAAGAAAAACATCCCCATTGCACTTGGAACAAGCTCCAACACAATTAACTTTAAAAGGAAAACAGGTCACTTACAACACGGGTTCAAATACTTTGGTAAACATGTTGTAACAGGAGACGATAAGAGAATTCCTCCCGGAAAGGGAAAACCACACCCAGATATCTGGTATGCCTGTCTTGCTAGCATCAATTCAGACAGACGGGCGGAGGGCCTCGAGGAGATTTCTATTGAAGAATGTCTCGTCTTTGAGGACGGTATCCCAGGTGTACAAGCTGGAATTGCGGCCCAATCATATGTGATATGGATCCCAGATCCACAAGTAGTATCTCTCTTGAATGGAAAGGAGAAGGATATTATAGGATCGAATGGTGAGATTCTAGCGTCATTGAAAGATTTTGATCCAAGTAGATTTAATCTATAAGGTCTTGTCATAATGATACCGATGCTGCATATAGTCCCAATCTGCATGTAGAACATCCTATATATAAATGAAAATGCGATTTTTCATGAGCCTACTGATAGTACTATTAGCTGCTACACAATAAATGTTTCAGCAGACTTGTCATTGTATGTTGAATCACTTAGACTGAGTATGATAGGCACAGAGTCCTATCATCTAGTATTAGAGCATAAAAATTCAATAGAATCAGAAGTGGAGACTGATTACAGGTACTCATCACTAGAAATCATAGCTATTGATAAGCCGGAAGGGTTTAGAAAGTCAGGAGCAATGCTGGATGAAGCATCGGCCATAGAGCCAATGCGTGCAAAGCTCCAGGGAAAAAATATTATAAGGTTGTATAGGGAGTTTGCAAGTGAGGGAGATGGGGATGATACTAGTGAAGCCATACTTGATGGTGGCGATGGAGCACACTATGCCATAAATGGTGATGACACTATGGTATCCATATTAGCAGTTCCGACATATTTTACAGCAACAGACCTTTTGGGGTTCATAGGCGAGTCATATTTGAAATATATCACACATATAAGGATCTTGAAGAGTGACGTTCCTAATAGATTTCTTGTCCTTATAAAGTTTTCTGAGTCTCTCAAGGCTGCAGAATTCCATTATAATTTTGATGCAAAACCATTTAACTCAATGGAGCCAGAATTATGCCATGTGATGTTCATAAAGAGTGTAGTTATTGATCGTCCTGATCCTATTGATATCGACATGGATCCACTTTCTGAAGGCACCAATTTACTTATTCCTTTCTTAATGAAGGATCCATTTACTTCACCAGCACCTGAGAGTACCATCTCAGATAATGAAAATACACCCGATTCAAGTCTAATAGAGTTACCTACGTGTCCTGTATGCCTAGAGCGTATGGACGCCAACATAACGGGCTTGCTCACTATCCCATGTCAGCATACTTTCCACTGCCAATGTCTCTCCAAGTGGAAGGATGATACTTGCCCTATTTGCAGGTACTCGAATAATGTTTCCAATAACAAGGTAAGAAGAGCTTTCAGACTGATTCTGGAGTTCAATATGTCTAGAAGGTCGCGTCTGTCTGTCTCATCAGCATCCAATAACCTCAGCTTATATCAACAAAGCAGCTCTGGTGACAACGAGGTATTCGAAAAATGTGCTGAATGTGATGGTGATAACCTCTGGATCTGTCTCATCTGTGGTAATGTAGGCTGCGGACGATATACTCCAGAACAGCACTCTTTAAAGCACTTCATTAATACTGGTCATTGCTTCGCAATGGAGCTCACTACTTCGCGCGTATGGAATTATGCTGGTGATAACTACGTCCACAGACTAGTAACTAATGAATCTGATGGTAAAATTGTTGAACTTTCTGAGAAGAGTAGTGCAACATCTTCCCATCTCCAAAGGAGTTCGTCTAGCTCTAATTCAGACAAAGTAGATCAAGTGGGACTTGAATATTCACAGTTACTCATCAGTCAACTTGCCAGTCAAAGAGAATACTACGAATCTCTCTTTAAAGAACGTGATGCACCAAAACTGCGTCGCCAGTCGTCAGTGAACGATGTTAATGCAGTAAATGAACTCAGAGCTCAAGTGGAAGAATTATCACGGAACCTCAACAATTTGAACACATCTGTTGTTCCAGCGTTGAAGAGTAAGCTCTCGGCAAAGGATGATAAAATTGCTCAAATCTACAAGGAGTTAAATAGTGCTAATTCACTTAATAATGCCTTCTCGGCAAAGATAGAATATCTCACAAAGACTAATGAGGAATTGAAGCTGGAAATCAAAGATTTGAATGAAAAGAACACCGGACTTAATGAACAGGTCACTGACCTTATGTTCTTCCTAGATAGCCAAGAGAAGTTCAAGAACGAATCTCAAGATGTTCGGGATGGTACAATAGTGGTGCAACCTGGTGCCTCATCTTCCAAGAAATCCAAAAATAAAAAGAAAAAGTAGTTAGTTTAATAAAGTCAACTAATTCCTGAGCTATTTAACGTAAGTCATTCGATTTACTCTCTCCTCCCGAAAATTTCCCTACAGCTTATTGCAGCTTAGGATTATGTAGCATTATGTAATTTAATACTACCGCGCAATTTGCAAATCGTAGCAATTTCCTTATTAGCTGCGAAAGATTGTAATGCTTAGTTGTAAACGAGAAACAATACCTGAAGATCAAAAGGGATTATCTTGTAGATATTTACACTAGTGATGGTCTTCAAACACCTAAGAAGCTAGGTAAATACCCTTCAAAAATTCACTTGAATCAACCAAATATTGGAGGAGGGGGGTTGCATTGACTTACATATAATTACAATTGACCAATGAGCCTGAGTGAAGAGAGGGAACAGGGAGAATACAAACCCACACTGTTACCTTCCATTAGGGAGTTCATCCAAGGGTCGTCCAAAAGGGAAAGGGACAAAGGTCCCCTTGAAGAAGCCACCTATAGAGGGCAGTCAATTTCTACTAATGTTCGACTTCCATCTGTGATCCATACACCACAATCTTCTGTTGGCAGTGTATCTGGACCACCTCTATCAATTGGCAGTTCTAGTGAACTACAAGCCAATGTTCATTTCAGCCATAAAAGGCGACGTATACAGCGAATTCTGGCACATGAGAGAGAAGAAATATATCCGTCGCAGTTCAGGTTTCCAGCTCCAATAAGCCCCGAAGTACTGGCACCAAGCCAGTTCACTCCACTTCAAAGTGAACAATCACTATCGACTGAGCATCTACAGCAGTTATCATCTCAGTTCCAACCTCAACTAGCTTCCCTGAATTTCCCTAGGAATGGTGGTCGAGAAATGGATGTTTTGGCTGCGGTTCCACAACAGATGGAGCTATCAAGTGAGATACATCGATTTATAAAAACCTTGAATAGAAATTTTGGCACCCTAGTCTCTGGTGCTCCATCAGCTATAGTTCCAGGAGTAGAAATTCTAGAGGGAACCATTGATCTACCCTGGGGTCAAAGATTCTTGACACGTACTGCCTACAACAACTTTATTGCAGCCATTCCACAGGATGTTCTCGAGGACACAGCTCAGAGACTCCACAGGCAATCTGCATTTCTAGACGACTTGATACATCTATCAAAGAGGGAAACACTTAAGAGTTCGTTTTCGCCAAGCCAATCTATATCTTTAGGGCCTTCTATTGCACCTAGCACGGCAGGGTCACCTGGTCCTCCAATTAAAACACATCAACTGACACGAAGCACTGATTCAGAATTCTCCAAGAAACAATCCAAGCATGATATCAAAAAACAACATAAAAGTGCACATTCTGGTGGAGAAATATTGCCTTTGAAAATTAACCCAAGTTCCCTAGAGTCTCACTCCCATCCTCCCACTCTTCTGCAACAGGGCTTTTTCAACAAGGATCTTAGTATACGAGCGCAGAGTTGCTGCAAGCATTGTGGGTCAAAGGAAACTCCAGAGTGGAGACGTGGTCCTAATGGAGGTAGGACACTCTGCAATGCTTGTGGACTATTCTATTCTAAGTTGGTGAAACGATTTGGTACTAGCAAGGCTGACGAGATATTGAAACAAAGGAAAAAAGAAGGTAAAGCTACTGATAGACAAATTACATAAAAGGTATATATAAGTGAACAACGCTTACAACATCTGTGCACCCCTAAAGCACTGACTTTAAAGCATATATTTTGTAGGCTGACTTTCTTTTTCGTAGAGAAATTCTTAGTACTGATTTGGTTGATTGCAAAATAATTTGAGCATTAGCTATCTTAAATATGGAAACATTAATATATGCAGGTCTGTATGAATGATACAGAGATTATTGAATAACTGAAGAGCTAACATACTTTATTATTGGTACCTGAACAGCAATCATGTGATATTATAGTATTAATATATATCATGTCGGCATCAGTTTAGTTTGAAAACATCCCACGTCTTTAGTAGACTAATAGCTCTTCCTATGAAATTTCAATTCAAATTAGTACTATAATACAGAAAAATGATTTTGTGTAATATCTATATATGCACACCAGATTCATTTACAGGCAGATGAGCAGGAAAAAAAAAATTCAGTAGCATAAGGGCATCATTAAAGACAGATTTGATATTAGCTCAAAAAGAGGGTCAATAGGCAACAATAACAAGAATGGACGCCTCGAGATCTAAGAGTGAAATGATATCTAATGATATGGCCTTCCCGAGAGGGGGAGCCACTGCGTTAACACCATTAGAAGTCAAGCAGATTTCAAACGAGGCCACCAGTGATGTCTTATTCGAGACCTCTAAGGCCACCAAAAGAAGCACAGATTCTGCACCAAGCCAGAAGACTAAGAAGCCAAGAACATCAAAGGCTAAGAAGGAGTCAAAGGGTGAAGAAGAGACCGAAACTGTTGAGATAGAAAACTTCAACTTTAAGAGTCTCCTCCCTGGTACCACTGTGTTGGGTCAAATCACAAAAATAGGCAAATTAGATTTGACTTTGGCGGTAGGTGACAATTTGGTTGGTTTTGTGCCTATTACTTCTATGAGTGACGAGATTACAAGTCAGTTAGATGAGGTTGATCAAGACTCTGAAGAAGAAGAAAGTGACTTAGAAGATGTAAATGAAGAAGGAGAAACCGTCACCAAAACAGCTACATTAAAGAACAATGCTAGAGAGATGCCATCTTTGAGTGAAATATTCGAAATTGGTCAGTGGTTGAATGCAAGGGTAGTCAAGAGTGAAGGAAACAAGAAGAGAATACAATTCACGATTGAACCTAAAGTTTTGAATGCGGATCAAGAAAAAGAAGATCTTACTCCTGGTAATGTCTTACAGTGCTCTATTAGTTCCATTGAAGATAGAGGTATTGTGTTGAATACAGGTAAATCAGATATTTCTGGTTTTATTCCTAGTAAGGAGTTGAAGGCTGCCAATCTCAATCTTGAAGATTTGAAGGTTGGTAAAGTATTATTGACCACAATTGATAACAAATCAAAGTCCAGAGTTTTGTCACTCAAGTTGAGTAGTTCTAAGAAGACCACTGTCTCCACCATATCTTCTATTGACTCTATTCAACCAGGTATCATGGTCGATGCCTTAGTTTCAGATATCTCTAAGAATGGTATAATTGCAAAAGTCTTTGGTTTAGTTGACGGAACCTTAAACTTAGCGCATATCCACGACTTTGACTTCCTGTCTTTGAAACATAAGTTCACTATTGGTAACAAATTCAAGGCCAGAGTAGTTGGTACATTAATGAAAGCTGGGACCAAGAAATTAATATTATCCCAATTACCTCATATTTTAGCATTATCCAAATCAGCAAACGATACATATGCATTAGATTCATTCCCAATTGGCCACTCCTTCGAGAATGTGAAAGTCATAGGAGCTGACCCTAATTATTTATTTGTATCATTTGGATCAACATCTCTTCTTGGCCAAGTTCATCGTTCTAAGATCGACCCAGCAAAATCAATTGATACAGACTATAACGTTGGATCTTCACACGAAGCCAGAGTTATTGGCTATAATGAGTTTGATAACTTTTTAGTTCTCTCATTGGATCCAAAAGTTGTCCATGCAAAGTACCTCAGCGCTGATAGAATACCTGACGGAACCTTCTTGGAAAAGTGTGAAATCTTGAAGTTTTTACCAGATGGTAAGGGAATGTTGGTTAAGATTTTTGACGAATTTGAAGCAACTGTTCCTACTAGTCATATCTCAGATATTAAGCTTGTTTATCCTGAAAGAAAGTTCAAAGTAGGTACCAAGGTTAAAGGTAGAGTTTTAAAGAAAGAAGGAAGAAATGTGATAGTGACACTAAAGAAGACATTAGTCAATATGAATGAAGATGAGGTTTTGTGTGAGTTTGAGAAAGCATCTGTTGGATTCAAGACCTTAGGAACGGTAGAAAAATTTGTTCATGGTGGTGCTATAGTATCATTTTTCGGTTATTTGCGTGCTTTCCTTCCAAAGAATGAAATTTCCGAAACTTTTGTGAATCAGGCCAGTGAATACTTAAAGTTGGGACAAACCGTGAATGTTAGAATCCTTAACGTCAGAGAAGCCGAAAAGAGATTAGTTGTCACTTTAAGACAATATTCTGAGTCTTCCGATAAAAAACCAACTCCTAATTCTGAGCTTGTGCCTGGTAAGACTATTGTCAAAGCATCTATTGTCGAAAAATCAAAGGATTCCGTCATCTTAGGATTAGACTCAACTGACTTGAGAGGTGTTATCTATGATGGACATTTGTCTGACGGAAATTATGAACAAAATAGACAGCTCTTGAAGAAACTTGTTATTGGTGAACAATTAGATGTTCTCATACTTGAAAAGGACATCAAGGCTAGAGTTGTTATCGTTACTGCAAAGAGGTCAATGATAGATGCTGCAAAAGAAAACAATGTTCCTGCTTATTTCAAAGATATAAAAGTTGGCGAAACTATGTTTAGAGGTTTCATTAAATCTGTCACGAACATGGGTTTATTTGTTTCTTTTGCTGGAAGATTGACAGGATTGGTTTTAGCCAAATATGCTACTGATAAAAAGGATGAAAACTTGTCAAAGAAATTCTATAAATATCAATCTGTTTCCTGTCGTGTTATCAGAATTGATGAGGACAGTAAACGTTTCCTTTTGTCTCTCAAAGAAGCTAATAACGATTCCAATTCAGGAGAAGCTCTCAATTCCGTTGACTCTACAAAGAAGTATATTGGAGATTTTACTCCTGGTGTTGTAACAAAGGCTATTGTTAAGTCTGTTAAGGGTACTCAATTGAATGTTCAGGTTGCTGATAATTTACAAGGTAGAGTTGATATTACTCAATGTTTCAATTCTTGGGATGAAATCAAAGACAAGAAACAGCCATTATCCCAATTCCATAAGGGTGATATAATTGATGTTAAGGTTCTTGGTTTCCATGATGCAAAGAATCATAGATTCTTGCCTGTAACTCATAATACCAATAACAAGACTTTGATCCTTGAGTTATCAATTTTAAAGAAAGAACTTCAGACAGCAGGTGAACCATATCAAGAATTGAATCTCGGAAACCTCAAAGAAGGCTCAGAGTGGGTTGTTTTTGTTAACAATATCGCAAGAGGTTTCTTGTGGGTTTCGTTAACTCCAACTATCAAGGGAAGAATCTCATTCATGGAAGCTAGCGATGATCCAACTGTTTTCGATGACTTTGAAAACAAAATGCCAGTAGGAACAGCTTTGAAGGCTAACATCAAAGAAATTGACAGTGAGCACAATGTGGTTGTGTTAAATGCTAGAAAAGAGCAAGTTGTTAAATTCAAGGATGTTAAAGTCGGTCAAAAATACCCTGCAAGAATCTTGAAGATTAAGGATTCATTTGTTTTGGTTGAACTTGGTAAGGGTCTTATTGCATCATCTTACATCACTGATGCTCTTAATGACTATCACGATAAATTAGATAGCGTGTTCCATCCTAATGAATATACTACAGCTACTGTTTTGGCAATTGATACTGAGTCTGAGAAATTGGCTGTCTCATTGCGTAATAGTAATGCTGTTGATAAGGTTATAAACTCTGCATCTGATTTGAGTGTTGGTGATGTTGTCAAAGGATTTGTTAAAAATGTTGCCAACAACGGTGTCTATGTTGCTCTTGGTAGATCAGTTCATGCGTTGGTTAGAGTCACGGACTTATCCGACTCTTACTTGAAAGATTGGAAAAAGTACTTCAAGCAGTATCAGCCTGTGGTAGGTAAAATCTCCTCTTGTAAAGAAGAGGGACGTATTTTAATGACCCTCAAACTGACTGAGGTTAATGGAGAACTTAATGTCTTGAAGAGATTTGAAGATTTGAAGAGTGGAGAGATATACGAAGGTTCTGTTAGAGGTGTCACTGAATTCGGTGTTTTCGTTAAGCTCGATAATACTATGAACGTCAGTGGTTTATGTCACCACTCTGAGATCACTGATAATAAAATTGATAACGCCACAGCATTATTCGGCGAAGGTGATAGAGTGAAGGTCAAGATTTTATCTGTTAATGAAGAAAAGAAGCAACTCTCTTTGGGTATGAAAGCCTCTTACTTTATTGAAGGTGGTAAGTCTGAAGATGTTGAAATGGCTGATGCAGAACATGACAGTGAATCTGAATCAGATCAAGTTGATGAATTAGAAGATTCTTCATCTGAAGAAGAAGAAGCCGCAGTCGAAAGCGACAATGATGACATCATGGAAGATTCTATTAGTCGTGGTAGAGAACAGTTACCAGAAAGTGATAGCGAGGAAGATGAAGATGAAGATGAAGATGCTGAAACAAAGAATTCTGCCGCATCTGGTTTGTCCACCAATGGATTCGACTGGACTGCTTCTATTCTTGATCAAGCTGACGATGATGAATCATCTGATGAAGAGGACTTTGAAGAAGACAAGAAGAAGAAAAAGAGAAAGATCAAGCGTTTTACTGAAGATAAAACAGCTGGTTTATCCACTAAAGTCCCAGAGTCTGTTTCTGATTTCGAGCGTCTTCTTGTTGGTAATCCTAACTCATCAATTTTGTGGATGAACTATATGTCATTCCAATTGACTTTGAGTGAAACCGACAAGGCACGTGAAATTGGTGAGCGTGCATTGAAGACTATTGCTTATAGGGAAGAACAAGAGAAGTTAAACATCTGGATTGCATTGTTGAACTTGGAAAATAGTTTTGGTACCGAGGAGACATTTGATGAAACTTTCCAAAGAGCATGTCAATACATGGATGCATTCACCATCTACCAAAAGGCTGTCAACATCTTCGTTTTATCTGAGAAGTTCTCCAAGGCTGATGCATTATATAGAACCATGATCAAGAAGTTCTCTAAGGAAGTTACTGTCTGGGTTCAATATGCCTCATACTTACTTGATCGTAACAACAATGACGAAGTTCATCAAATCTTGTTGAAAGCAATGCAAGCATTACATAAGAAGAGTCACATTGAGTTAGTCAAAAAATTTGCTCAATTAGAGTTCTCTAAGGGTGATGCTGAACAAGGAAGATCTTTGTTTGAAGGGTTGATTTCAGATGCTCCTAAGAGAATTGATTTATGGAATGTCTATATCGATCAAGAGGTCAAGGCAGGCTCTAAGGATAAGGTGGAAGACTTATTTGAAAGAGTCACTACTAAAAAGCTCTCCAGAAAACAAGCCAAGTTTTTCTTTAACAAGTGGCTTGCTTTCGAAGAAGACCGTGATGATGCTGAAGGTGCTGCTCGTGTCAAGGGTAAGGCTTTGCAATATGTTCAGGATCATGAAGAAAACTGATTTAATGAAATAATACCTTTATTCATTCATTTTACTCCACTTTCGATTTTTATACATCTCTTTGTAAATATACATATATTAGAATGGTTAGACCAAATTTGTGGTTGCGAAAAATATATTTTTAATCTTTACTTCTTTCGGCGTGTAAGTTTGAAATCACTCAGAAGAAACGTCATCTTAAAGAAGAAAGACATTTCCACGTGAACAGAGATGGAATACCCCAGAAAACATACAACAAAGTGCTCTGTGAGTACCATCAATCCCTATATTTATTTCTCTTTGGCATTAATAGGGGCTACCCTTCTATATCTTGCAACATCACAAAGATCATCAGCATTCAAACTTGAAAAGCCAGTTTTCCAGTTACTTCGTTTGCCTTTGTTTAGGGAATTTATACAATGTAGTGATGCAGGAGATGCTAGTATTTGCTTTGATAAATATCGAGAAGATCTCATTAAAGCATCCAGACTTGGAATTAGTCCTCTTGCTCATGTGCAATTGACAAAGTAAGATATACCCTTTGGAACAGAACTTATATAATATGTTCATACTCCCATTCTTATTAAGATAGTTTATTAACATAACTATAGTTGTCTTGATTCTGTAACTAGGTCAACTAATGAGATAGCTTTGGTACTTACTGTTCAAACATGTTTCCATCAAGCTGATCTAACAGATCGCGCCTCCGAGTTCAATAAATCTGGCTCAGGATCGAGCTGGTTTGTGACATTAGCAGTATCTTTGAGTGTGCTTCTACAGCTTTATCTTGCATTCCAGTCATTAATTGCCTTCATGATCCGCCTGAAAGACTTAGAAGAGCTTTTCACGAACTCTAGAACCCTAGCGGAAAACATTGATATACTCGATCAGAACCAGCTGGATCTTTGTGAAAGCTTGTCAGCAATACAAAATATTCAAAAGTCGGACATAAAGTACCTACAGGGAAGACTTAACAGCGGAGGAGATATCAGAAAAGAAATCGATAGGTTATCTAATTCAATGGAAAGCATCAGCTCCCTGGTGGAGCAAATTAACAGCTACATATATACACCAAGTTTTGGTTCAACCACGGTCTTAGTGCCTACATTTGGCTCTCCTGGTAAAAATATAAGAAGTGATTGCCCAGGATTGGACGATTTCGGATATTTTGCTGTTCCACCAAATGCTCCAGTGTTTGCAGCCGGATCTATACCAGAACCAACTCACATCAATGACCCGCGCACGACAAAGATTTTTGATGGCAAAAAATCTACCGGAGTCTCACAGTCACCGAGGTATCTGCCGGTGAGAATTCCTCCTAAACTGTCTAATGATTCCTTGTCCGCCTCCCCTAATATTAATGCCTCAACTAAAGATGCCAACACGATAAGGTCCCCTCCTAAGAATACACCAACACAGAATTCTCTCACTGAAAATCCTCGCTCAAATTCATCCCCCAAGCGTACCGAGGGAAGTTCCAAGTCATTTGATATTTCAACTGCAGCAGGAAGGGACAAATGGAAAGCATATATCAAGAAAAATCTTTATGACAACCCAAAAGTCTCTTTCCCCGAAGAAATGGATAATCTCAGTGACAATGAAAACAATCAACCAGATTTGCCGTTGAGTGTTATTCTTAGGCCTACAAATGTGAACTTACCCCAAAATTCCTCCGCACTTACTAAAAGCAAATCGGCCCCGGCACCTGGAATACTCCGATATGAAGACTTACCGAAGATAGATAGTAATAATCGCAAGTTCAAACGTATATTTGTTCCTGGGAGAGGTTGGGTATCGCTGAAAAAACTTTCACAAGAGGAACTCCAGTATGGTCCCAGTAGTCCAGTCAGACTTTACTCTACCACACCAGGAAGATCATCTTCTTAGTCTTTCCATATTGCATAATCTGTAGCTGTCGATATTTTTATCCCAATCTCACAGGAGGGCCTATGATTATTGTACCATTGGTTGCTTTAACTGCCTTATATGACATATGACAATGAGCCTTTTTGATGTGCAAATCTATCTCCTATCTATGGACCCATTGCCACGACTAGTAAATCCGAGCAAATACTAATTCTGCTACCCCTTGTATACGATATATATCTACGAACCCACTAATTTAGGCCTTATATTATCATTTTAGCGAATAATATACCTAATTATAGCTCTAATCATGGGAGCCCCCTAGGCTTACTTAATCTTTCATTCTATTACAAGGCTTTTCTGAGGTAATATCAAAGATTGTTAATATACGGGAGTGTACGTCAAAATTCACATGCGACAAATTAGTCTTAAATATATATCTAAATGAAATTATAAAGAATAGAAATTTGTTTGTTATTAGAAGAATTTTTATATAAAGACTACCTAAGGTCTTCACCCAAATAACAAGAGAATCTAAAAAAGACTTGATACAGGGATGCTGCTGATGTCAAATTCCCCGAAAGAGGTACCATCACCAATACCCCAGAATAGGATAATGTCCCCTCCGCCGTCATATGAGACTGGTCCTCATAGAAATGTGTACAATGATGAAGTATCAGCAGCACACGCTTTGGCACTGCTTACCAGTGGCATAACTACACCGCCAAACAGCGAAGTAAGTGAAATGTCAACACTTCTTTCACGTCTGGAAACTAACGATACTTTGGACCTGAGCATAACATCCGGTCAACATCCGCTTGTCACTAAGGTTAATCAAGTGACACTGCATCCTTTGGTTACTCATGCTGTGAAGTATTACGAGAGTTCAAAGCGAAATCATCCACATTTCAATTACGCAGCTGGAATTGTGGAAAATGTTGCTATTCCTGTGGTAAACAAAATTGAAGTCAACCTTAACAATAGGCATATAGCGAGACAAATAAAGCGTGAAGAGCGAGACGCATCGATAGATTCTCTGTCAAAGAGGAAAAGAAGGTTTAGCATTGATTTTAACCAAGAAGGTGAAGGTCGTAAGAAAAATCCTAGTATTGAGAGAAAGAAGAAACTCCAGTTTTGTTTGCACGTTTTGAAACAGGCTAATGACCACATCAACAGCAGAGTCAATGTTTTGAAGCAAAGAGTTGCTGAGAAAGAGAAAGAAATGAAAGAACAAAGAGAACTGGAAGCTCAAAATGCAAGCGATCTCCGTTCCGCCCAAGAGAATCGTGGTTCTCAGGAAGGCGTTGAAAACGAGCCTAATGTAACTGCTCAGGAGACGAAAACGGAAATAGTCACTACGGTAAAAAGGTTAATACGGTTAATTTCCAACTTCAAGCCTTCCTCCCTTACCACTGAAGAATTACCACTGACCCCAGGTGAAGCACCTGAAAATGTTGAATTCAAGACAACTATTCGTGATATAATATTACAGCTTCCCAGTACAATACAACAGAACTCTTGTCTTACAAACTCTTCTTCCTCACAAACAAATGATAAAATTCTAATATTTGCAAAGGAATCGTTGGATATGATTGGAAGATTGACTAATGTTTTCAACGACCAGCTCCAGAAGGCAGAACATTGGGTTTCTGGAGACCGTATTGAGGAATATGCTATTGAAAATGATAATAAGATTCAATCTGATCCTAAGTCTCCACTCGATACTGCTAGCATATCGTCTTCAGAGACTGTTGAGAAACAAGTACAATAATGTTATCTTTCATGCATATTCCCTACAATCCTACAAGTACAGTCCTTCTAATATCACTGTTTGTAAAATATATGTGATAATCGGATGGGAATATATAGATTAATGGTAGTAAGTTTAGTACCTTGAATGCACATGTATATCCTATTACATTTTTTAACAAGTTTAGAGATAATAGTAAATTACTTATCCTGCACATGCCAATGGCATGTGATCTTAGTTTTATGTTAGTATACCGATTATATACAGGATCTGATTATGTCACAAAGTGGGCTAATAAATATTTTACAACCATTTGATTGTAAAATATAAGGAATAGCCACTGTGGTGATAAGGTCCGATAGTATAAAAGGAGAGAGATATGCTGTAAAAAGTCTTGGTTAGTGAAACAGAGATTCGAACGAACTAGATATCAGAAATATCCTATAGTAACCGATATTAATGGTATCAAGACTCTAAGCTCATTGAAATAAGCCTAGATTCCCAACAGAAGAAAGTTAGAAATTCATTATTGAAGAATTAGCTTGCTTTCAAGTCCTAGTTAGATATATACGATCTAAGTGTTGAATACAAGTGAACTCCTTAAGATAAGTCAACCATTAAAGAATAGTTAATGGACGCCTGCAGGTAAAGAATCCAAAATTTTATGCTGACCTTCCTATGATATACATGAGAGTCTGTGATTAAAAAGTCACATGATCAAAGGAACACTTTCAAAAGAAAACGACGCCTACACGACAAACATCAAGTCAAGCATAGGTTTATTGTCTACCTAGGGTTAATCACATGAGGAGGACATACATTTAGGGGTCCATAATTTAACCTACCCCGTAAAGGTATTGGGTTGTCTAAGTAGCAATAATTTTAAGTATTACTCTGAATTCTCCTTCCTAATACATGAGAAAATCATTAATGCCGATCATCTACGAGCTACCTAAGTAGGCACCTAAGTATCCAAGTCTTTCTATCAAAGAATCCCAACATGCTAAAGATAACTTGTTAAGCCAAATGCTTAATTACTGATTGAAGTAAGCAGAATTTAATATGAATTCCTAATTAGGAAGTTTATGCTTATGGGAAAATAATTTCCTATTTGGGTAACTTGATTAATATCTATATCGAGTCATTGCGAAATTGGCTTTAGTTATAGATGCTCTCCACACAGTTGAAAGGTTCACATAAGCAGCATCATTACCAAACATAGTAATTTCCAAATTGTGATAGTTTGGTGGAATTGCTATTCAAGGGAATTTATGGTGAGAAATTATTATTGACAGGGGCCTAAGTGAGTCTTTCACTTTAAATGGATATCCAAAAGATATAAAAGAATTTGCATTCTTCATAATCTGTTTTTATGAAGATTTATCCCAGCTTTTTCGTTTTGATAACAGTATACAGATTTTCATAACTATTGTGATTGCTAAACTAAAATAACTGAGAAGCTGAATACTGCAAAGATGACCGATCACTTACAATTGACGGGCACTGAGCTTACCAGTGTTAGAAAGTCATGGGTGGAAATCCAAACCAATAATAAATATCATAAGGATGAGTTTATATCAAGATTATATGCAAATTTAGTTGCTGTGAATCCAACTATTAAATCACTTTTCAAAGATGATAAGGCGGTCAATGAAGACTCGTACTTATTCGGCGATTTGTTGAACTATACTGTTATGTTCTTGCATGACCCAGAATCATTGAACGAGTTTTTATCTCAGTTCTACCACAACAACTTGAAATTCGTTAATAACACACTTGGGTATTTGGAACCAATGGGTTCTGCTTTAATCCAAACATTCAAGCAATGGTTGGGAAATGGTAAATTCAACTCTGTTTTGGAACAGACATGGGTCAAAATATATATTTACATTGCTAACGCTATGTTAAAGTACGACACTGATGATGAATCAAGTGATGTCAGTTCTACATTCAGTAAGACTCTTGAACAAGTCGATCTGGAAGAACACGAAGAAGACCTAGAAGAAGAAATAAAACCACTTAATATTGGTGCTTCAAAGGAAGAACCTCAGGAGAACGAAATCACCGATCCAGTTATCCCAGAACGTGCTCCTCAACGCTCCCAAAAACAACTTCCTCTGCCACCTGTTGAGCTTGAGTCTCAATCTCAAGTTGAATCCCTGGCTCCTTCGGATGATGAACCTGTTGAACAAACGTTTGTTGTTAATGAGCCAAAGAATACCCCTAACAGTTTGTTACAAAACGAAAAGGTTATCAAATTTCAACTCACAAGCAACGAGAAGTATAGAGGATTTAGAAGAAATTCTCAAATTGATGCAACTCGTGAACCAATCTCTGTCAAGGTTCCAAAGTCTAATAACTTCCAAAAGGTGCATGTTCCAATGCCACAGGAAGATACTGCTTCCACTTTCTCTTCCGGAAGCGATAAACTATTTGACCCAAGAAAACTGAGAAGAAGTGCATCACCTCCATCTGATGATGGTATCCCACAAAGACTGAGTAGTAGACCTAATTCAGTGGTTATCGATGAGCAATCGGAATCTTTGTATGCCACAAGGTCACATAGAAGAAACTCTAGTGTTACATCTGTTCCACTCAGCACTGACTCCGAGAAGAGTTCCACAATTAGCAGCAGAAAGATGAAATTCGAACAACCTTCGAAGTTGATTGTGGATACTTCAGATGATGAATTTGAAGATGAAAAGGAGAAGGGATTTGGCTTCGATCCTCGCAAGGGTCAAAAGAAGAGACCATCTTACTCATTTCCATCTCCTTCTACTGATGAATCTGAGTCTGAAATTGAATCTTTCGTTTCTTCTCCAAAGAATGTGGAAACTTTTGCTTGTCAAAAAGTGGACCAGCAATCTGAAGGATTAGCCATCAACAATGTTGTAATTGAAGAACAACAATCTACCTATCAGAGAAGTAGAGGTCCTGTCTTTGAACCAACAAGCTTCGGACTCAAGGGTTTGGATCCAATTGTTGAATCAGCTGATGATGACGCAACCTCATCCAAATATGACAGTGATGAAGATCACAGTTTGACTGAAACCGTTGGTAAGTCATCAAATAGCGAATCTGATGAAATGAGTTCTGGCGTTTCTGCATTTTCATTGCACAATAGCGATTTCAGATCATCTATCAGCTCAGGAAACGAAGGTTTATCTGCTACTCCATCTCCGGTCCTCAATGGTGGTAAATTCCAGAACCAGACTCAAATTCATAGGTCAAAGCCTTCTGAGGTCAGCGATATCAGCTTTATGAGTCCTTTGAATGAGGCTCCTATGTCTAGACTTTCATGCTCAAGATCCTACACTTCATTGTTGTCAACTAACTCTGCTCAAACTAGACAAAGAGCTTCTTTGGGTTTTATGAGAAGTAGTTTTATTTTGAAGAAAGAAATGGAGCTTTATGGAGAGAACTTCCCAGAGAATGTACTCACCAAACCTCCAACAATTCCAGCTGCTACAAACCAAATCCCTGTCTTAACTCCAAAGTCTGCCAGCTCAGTATCATTGGGCTTTAATGGTAATGATGATCATTGTTTTGACATGATCAATGCTTTCAGTACCGACAATGAAAGAAATGAGAAGTCCCACACTAGAACTAAGAGCTGGTCTCTCCACAAATCTGGAACCCAAACTTCAAACAATGCAATGAACTACAAGTCTATGGAAATTAACCCTCCAAAGGAACACAAGCCAATCAAGAAGAGATTCAGCTTATCTTCATTATTTTCTTCATCCTCTAAGACCAACACCAACTCCAAGTCTAAGTCCCCTAGAAGCTCTAAGTCAACCTCCAACCTTGTCATCTCCAATCCTGTTCCTGTGCAGGATCACGTTGCAGCCAAGCCTGCATCCGGTGCCGCCTCTATCAGAGCTTCTGCCAGCAGACCTTCCGAGAAGAAGAGCAGAGCTTCTTTCACATCATCTGCTAGCGATACCGCTTCCATTTGCTCAACCCTGAGTGGCAGGTCCTTGATGTCTGGTTTTGCATTCTTGTCCAAAAAGAGATCACTGATCAGCAGCAACAAGGCTCCAGTTCTGTACTCTCTGCCAAAGAAGGACAAATACATGGTGAAATCAACTCCACACAGAGTATTTTTCACAAGAGGCATGTAAGTGCACCAAGTAAGATGAAATTGTTGGAGAGAGGAGAACTTTTCCGATAATGGGAAAAATAGAGCGTTATTACGCACTATCACAAGCATACAAATGATTCACGAATTCGAATCGTGGATGGGAAAAATTAAATGGAACCCCGGTGATAATAGAAGCTGTCGATGAATTGTAATGAACCAATGATTGTGGGCATATATTGCTACATCGATAACTTTTTTTGTGCAATTCACGCGACAGTGAATCTATAATCAGCCCAGTTTCAGTGTTAATAATAAGTACAATCTAGTATACCAATATGTTCGATTTTTAGTAATATATAAAATTCTTTGTATAAGGAAATTATTGTTCAGATCTCACAGTCAACTGAGTTAAACAAAGACTACGCTAAAGCGCATGCATTGTTCGCATTTCGTTTTAGAATAGCTAATAGAACTATTGTTCTCATACCTGGAACAGATAGCGGCTCGCGCTATCTCGTACCGGGATCAAGGCCGTTAGGACGCGTAATACCATCATGCTGTGCGCGAGGATCGATCTCACCTGTTTCAGTAAACTATTTTAGCACTCAGTCAATTCTGTACCCATCAGGTCCTTCAGGGATCTTAAGTAGCGAATGCCATAGTTTGTTCTTCAAGAATTCTTTGACGTAGCAGATACTTTCTCTAATACCTTGCGTAAAGGCGAACGCGTCCACTTTATTCTGGATTCGGTTCTATTTTGCAATGTCCGAAATTGTCTGGAAATTCATCACAGATTCTATGTATCATGCTCCCTTACATTAATGAGGGATATTGGCCCGCTAAAAATCGACCCACCGAGCTATCTTCCGCTCTGAGTACATATTGACAAGTGCACGATCCCTACATAACGCTACATATCACTACGGCAATCGCAATTAGTTACTATACTCACGTGAAGCTTTGTTAGTTCACACTTTTGAACAATGTACCCTACCCTGCCCCGACCTTCAGTGCAGTGCCCAGGCAACTACCCTTTCTCCTCTTCTGATTGTCCATTAATCCCTTCGGCAGCATTACTCTGCAGGCTTTGTTCCTTTTCTGCGGACATTCTCACCTTGTCTACCCAACCTAACCTAAAGATCGCCGCCCTTCCTCATATAGCTATATTGTTGCATAAAGAATTAACCTTAAATTTATCGTTTGTCGCGAGATCAGCGTACGGATTGCCACTTCTATGGTAATAAAAAGTATTCCGCAACCTGCAAGCCGCAAACGCCATGATAATACGTAAACTTTTTGCAGATTGTTAACTAATTATTATGTCACGTCAAGACAATATTATGCCGGACGAGAAGGGAATTAATAACTTGAAATGTAGCGACAGATCTCCAATAAGATGCGACACCACTTGCAGGAGCATCCAGATACATTCCCTTTCGGGCACAGTTCGAATACAAAGGCTTTTGCAGATGCATGCTGTACGAACAACGAATTTTCCTGTCTGACTATTACAGATCTCGTTTGCTGCCTAACTGTCTCTGTCCCTTCCTCTTTTTTGTCTCTCTGTCCTTATTTATATAGCAGGTTAGCACGAACCGAAAAACTAGCGACTCGCTTACATTTTTGGACTATATCTACAGGGGACTAAAACTTAATAGTCAATTATAATAGCTTGTCTTGGAGCGCTTCACTACTTTACAGGTAAAGGAGGGAGTATATTCATAAAGCTCAACATTAACATAGGCACTTGATACATCAGATTTCTACGCCTTTCCGCTAAAAGACAACGATAACAGAAAGACCATTTCAATTCTGACGACCACAACAACATAAACATTCACCACAACAATCACAACAACAACCGCCATAACATCCGCGGATATGAGTTGCCCATCTATCTATAGAGTGGCTACTTCCGGTTCACAAAGTACCTCTCTGAAGGAGTTTAATATGTCTCCGAAAGAGATTATGGAAGTCAACAGAGTATGGAAGTCATTGGGATTGGTAGAGCACATTGGCAAACGTCCGAACGTAAAGGGACATTATCTTGCTGCTCCTGAAGATATATATAAAGAGAAGAAGGTTGGTAATGTTCTTGGGGATGGATTTGACGTGCCAGTCACAGAATACAATACTCAAACACTAGATGATTTTCATCTCAGAATGTGTAATAATATTATATCTCAGGAAAATGGCTTCCTTGATGGTACTTTCCTTGACTCACTTGAGAAAATCAGTTACGACTACCAAGTTCTCTCAATGATCCAGCTCTTAACAGCGGTCATCTACTTCTTTGATGTCAACAAAGTGGTCCCATCCACATTGTTGACCACATGGAGTAGAAGAAATAAAAGAGTCTGGAACATTGATGAGCAGAAATACACTACCATAGGCGAGAGCTTAATGGGCTCCATTCTTGAATGCTTACTGAGGGAGCAGTTCCCAGTGGAAAGTGAGTTACTTTTCATTAAATTCTACACCAAACTTGTTAATTTTATGTCATCCTTGTCGTCTGACCCATACTTTGAAATCCCAGTGGCTAGTCCACTGCTCAATTCCACAGTTTCATACAAGTCCTGTCAACATGATTTATCATCTATATTCTCTACTGACAACCAGACAGGTTTGGGGTCAAAAATCAAGTCTAACGAATCCATATTTGAAAATAATATAATATACTCAGAAGAGGAGGAGGAAGAGGATGAACCATCTGGATTGGAACACGACGCAGTCGAAGAATATAATGCATGGAATATTGGTACTCCATTAGATGAGGAAGATAAATATAACTTTTCTAAATTTAAGAAGTACAGTTTAATGAGGTCTAAAACTGTTAGTAAAAGAAGTTCACTTCATTTATCATCGTTTTCACGTAAATAAATTATTTAGTTCTGGTGAGCACTTACTATATATTAAATTAGACATTTTAATGCTTGAAACAACCATTGTACTTGAAGAAATGAAACTAGAAAATATATCAAGTAATTGGGAGGACTTTGATTTGGCGTCCAAATATTGTCTCAATTGAAAGGGATTAATGAGAATGGGAGTGAGAATGGGAGTGGGGATCTTCTTCTTGAGGGCAATATACATTATCACAGTTAGATGCTCCATCAAAGAGACAGTTGTCTTTGTTAGAATGACCAAAATGATCACCAGCCTTTATTGAATTATCACTAGAAGTAAATTCAGGTTGAATTGTAGCACTGTGGATCCCATAATCATGCAATATTTCACGAACTTGCGTAACAGCGTCCAAAAATTCTTTTCTGTCAATCAGAGTTGAATTTTCTTCATTCTTGTCCTTCAACTCCAAGTGCAATGAGGCAATTAATATATCCTCATTCAAATTCCACACATGGAAATCATGGATTGATTTGACGTTTGGTAACTCTACTATTTCTTTAACAATATCATCCGAATCAACACTTGATGGTGTAGCTTGTAATAAAATCTTTGAAGACTTTCTGCACAAAGGAAGAGCTGTCGAAAAAATAATGATTGTGATAAATAAGGAAACAGCAGGGTCAGAGTAAAATCTCCAAGAGTAGTCAGTTTTCCAGATAAAGAGAGCAGTCACTATAACACCCACATTACCCAAAGCATCACCTAAAACATGCAAAAAGACTCCTTGAACGTTTAACGACTTCAGTTTCTTTTTTGGCTTCTTGCTATTACGTACTAATGGAGATCTCTCGCTGTATTGTTCAACAACATTGTCTGGTAAATACTGTCTAACATCGGTACTAGATCCACTGCGTGAACGGTCGTAATCTTCACCAGTTTCAATATCATCATGAGAATGTGAATGTCCATGAGAGTGTCCATGAGAGTGTCCGTGGTCATGGAAAAGGAATAACCCGACAATATTACTCAATAATCCAGCAATACCGACTCCCATAACTAGCTTTGGTTGAGGAATTTCTTGTGGCTCAAAGAATCTTTGAATAGCCTCAATAATAATAGTAAAACATAAAGCTAACAAGAAAACAGCATTCATCAAAGCACCTAAAATCTCAGCTCTTTGCCAACCGTAAGTATATTTTCCATCTGCTGGCTTGCTATTCTTTACACGAACAGCTAGGAAAGCAATGATCAATGATACTATATCATTCAACATATGAAAAGAATCAGCAATTAAAGCCAACGAGTGCACGGAGTACCCGACGGTGGCTTCCACAAGGAAGAATATCGTGTCTATCACGAGCAATAAGAGGATGTTCGCCTCCTTCTTATCAATGTTGAACATTATTACCCTTATTTACAAATAAACAGTAGCTTATGTGGCTACAGAGCACACCTTTATAATTTAAATAATGAGCGCTTATGTAATCACGAGACGATGGAAATTTTTTTTGACCTTGTTGGTATACAAGTGCCTAAGAATAAGAATCCTGTTCCATATTATTAAATGATATGTAAGAACTAAACCCTTTCTGTTAAAAGACCTGGTTAAAAAATATACATATTCAAGACGGATAAGATACAAGTAATATCATACCACTTCTTTCTTCTCCATCCTATTATATTATAAAAAAATCCAAACCTTCAATGCTTCGTTAAGAGACTATTAATAGTAGCTTCATTTCTCCTCTGGGAGACTAATAATATTTCCACATGACAATGTAGAGCCAGCTATGTTAGCAAATGAGAGGAAGTAAATGAATACAAGAGAAAACTTGTATATGAGTAACCGTAACCACATTTCCAGTCATTCGTGATAATCCATGCTTCAAAAATGAATAAATTAGTAGTGAACAACACTTTAAAAACACCAATAAAAATATAAAAAGACTCGTTAACATGACATTATGTTGTTCAGTTCCTAGTTCTTTGATAAACCTAATAACTCATTAAAGCTAATCTTTTGACCTCCATGAACGTTATCATGTACTTGTGTAATGTGATGATGGGGAGGAGGAGGAGGAGGAGGGGCAAACGAGTTCGCTTGTGGATATTGATGGGGCATTAATGGATATGAACCCGATGGGTGTCCGATAAATCCAGGATGATTCATTGGGTAACGGTTGTAACTCTGGTTAAAGTTAGGTGGATACACTGGGTAAACTGTATTTGCTGGATAACTGTTAGGATATCCATTTGCGATAACACCCTCACCATGTGATCTATAAGGGCCCAATGTATGATCAATAGGCGACACTGTTGGAATTTGACGTTCGGCCTCCACTCTAATGGGAGTTTCCTTAGGAGAAGCTTTGAATGTCGGCTTTGGTAAATTTAAGGCTGCAGGAGAAGAGTGGAACGATGATCCAGCATAAGTATCCTCTAATGCAGAACTAGTGATAGCAGCATTGTTGCCAGCAGCCTTTGAGTTTTTACTCTGTTTCTTTCGGTTAACGCTGGTGGCATCACCATTAAAGTTCACTTTTTCACCATTTGGTAAGCAAGGCACGGGAATAGCCTGACCTTTCTTCTTTGAGCGTGAAGGCGAGTCAGTATTAAAGTTTGGTTTTTCGCCATTTGGTAAGGATATGTCGTTCAGTTTCTTCTTATTTTTGGAATCCTTTGAAGATGTATGTTTATCACCCTTCTCTGAAGACTTTTTCTTCTTGACAGAATCCTTAACCTTCTCGCTGCTTTGACTATCTGACTCGTCTCCAGTGGCTGAACCTTGTGACTTCTGTGATTTATTTTGCTTTGCATTAAGCTCTTTGTCCTTACCAGACTTCTTGCTTGATTGCAGTTTTCTTGGTTTCTTAGATGACCCTGCACCGAAATCTACTTTATCACCATTTGGAAGACGCAAATCACTATCCAAAGTTTTTGATGATGGATTCTTATTTGTGTTGGATATCTGCCCACCTGGCAAAGAGTTTAAATTATTTGGCTCAAGTATTGAAATCGGGACTTCATGTGCCATCATTTTCTAGTATTATCTTTATTTTAACCTAAAGATCTTGCCTAAAGTAAACAATAGTATTATCTTGACAACTGATGTTTCTACTATATCTTGTATTTTATCATGAATTCAGTAGCTGATAAGAATACCTTATTCTACCTTTTCGGGAGATGATGTGTTCAAATAGAATGACTGCGTGACTGATTTTATCCATTTTTATGATACTGCGTACATTTAAGTATAATGCCTGTATTTAAAAATATGCTATACGTTTATAAGGATAATTGGTATGCACAACCAAAGCTAAGATATCAAGTTTGATGACAATAAGACTAGGATAACGATGTAATAATATAGGAGAATGCTATGATAGAAATTCCACAAATACTCCATAGCATTACCGAATTCAAAGAACCGCCAAAAGAAACAGCAGAACCATACATTGACAACCCAATGACAGTTAAGAAGCCACTTGTAACAGCTAAAGTCTTACCAAAAACAAAGTTTAATTTGGAAACATCAATCGCTTCCCCATTGTAGACCTTCATAAATAGTAAACCAGCAAGTGCACCTAATGGTTGCGATAATCCACCCAATACTGCACTTATAGTAACAGCTTTCAATTTAGGAAAGCGGGAAGATGATGACGCAAACAGATAGTACAACGGCAAACACATCGAAAATCCTTCAGTGAAATTGTGTAGTAAAAGGCTTAGAAAGATAGAAATACCAAGCTTTGGATTTGTTTCTGAGGTAATGAAGGTTATGAAGCCTTCAGGAAGCTTGTGCAAAGTAATTGCCAAAGTAGTTTGAATTCCAATTAAAAGGAGTCTTCCGATAGGAGATGTAACATGGTGATGATGACTGTGATTGAAATGACTGTCATTCTGACTATGAGAATCAACAAAGCTTGGATTTTTATATATACCGCTTTTTGTAGAATGAGGACGAGACTGGTCGTGATGGACACTTCCGCAATCACTCAAATAATCACCATGAGTTGCATTCTTCGTTAACGTTGGAATCTCACAAAAATGCAAGTGTTTATCCGATTCAGAGTTACGTCTCTGGTTATTGTAGAGACATAATTCAGCTGATGAATACCCCTTGCATTCACCAAGTGTTTCGGATCCTTTGCTGTATGACAAGTAATGTAACAATGAAGTACTACGTTTGATCTGGGGTTGTTTCGAATCTTCCATCAAAGGTGTTGCTTCATTAGCATCTTCATTTGAGGTGTTATGTACATGATCGTGGTAATGGTCATGATCGTGATTGTGATCATAATCATCATAGTGATCATGATTGTCATCGTTATAACCAACAGCTGGATTGTATGCTTTAATCAGATTATTAGCTTCTATATCATCACGCGTACTCAAACCATCAAGACTGAAGTTATCGTGTGAATGATTTGAATGGCCATATTCTGAATCAAGGTGGCCTTCGTGTTCCCCATGTGGACAATGAACAACTGATTCGCTGGTCGCTAAATGTAGAATAGCGTTAAACAAAATCGTGATAAACATTCCACCGATATAAGGAACAATCAAGTCTACTTTAGCTTTCTTCAAGTCATAATCATGATCTTCTTTTTCTTCTTCTGCCAGAAGAAGCAAATACTCAAGGGCTTCTGGGAGTAAACGAAATAATGCCGTGAAGAGAAGGCATCCTGAACTGAATGCTAAAGACCCTGTTAAAAAACTGTAGTTTTCTCTAAGTTCAAACTTGTACTTGTCCCTCACAAATCTTGGTACTAACATGTAGTATATATCATCTATAAATATCACAGAACACCCTAGCACACACATGCATGATGACAAAAATGTTAATACCCAACCTTGACTAAAGTCCTTTGAAAAGTCAAACATCGTTAATAGAGGTTTCCAGGACGTCGTGGTCTTTATTTAAACTGATAGAAAATTCCTTAGGATTATTAACAGTTTGAAGAGACTTTGATGTTGTTTAAGTAACGCTTTGATCCCTTGCCTCAACTCAACTGATAACCACCGTAGTGGTTATTTTGTGCTGTTGGTAACCTGCATATAGCATGCATACAGTTGATAGACGAAATGCCAATCTCCATTCATTGGAGAAGTCTACAGAAGTTATACGGGGAATACAGAGGCTTTATATATCAAATACGATACTTTTTATTATATGGGTTTTTAGATTGAGGTCTATCTTACATTTATGTGGCTATGTTTCTTAATCTGTCTTGAGCTGTTCGCTCTCGTTGTACTGGGGCAACTCCGAATAATTCTTTTTCCTTCTGAATGGAATCCTTCTATGAGTTGTATTCTTCCCAGCAAACTTCCGCTTTTTCAAGTTACCAAGACTGAGACTCCTCATGTTCAATTGAACGAATATATACATGATTAAGGCAATCACACATACTAAGGTAGGCATAGTCATCATTACAATGTATTTTTCATAATCAATACCTTCTTCGACGTCATAGTCCAAATGTTGATTCTTCCATTTCTCTTCTAACTTCTTGAGATCAAGATGGGTTCCTTTAGCTACCGTGGCGCCCTTCTTTATTTCAATAACTAAGGAATTTTTCAAATGATCAAAGTCTTCATCCTCAACATTATCTGGTTGTATTGACAATAATACTTTTCTCTCGAATTCCTTTTCACCAATCCACTCTTCTTTGATAGAAATTGGAAAGTAGCCTATTTCTTTGCTTAACCAATCACTGGTAAAGAATGATTTTTCTTGTATCGTTCCTCCTTTTTCAATTTCGGATGATCTCTTCTCGACCTCAACGAAATCTCTTTTAGTGCCCTTTTGTCTTATACTTTGTTTGATGTAAGACAAATGAATTTTCACGTTCTTTACATCTTTTGAGAAGAACTTTGAGTACCAGGTCACAAAGTAAGTATGATCAATCAACCAATTTGCATTGTCATGTGGGAAACAGAAAGGTTCTGACGAGATATCTTTGCCCAATCCTTTCTTAGAGTAACTATCAGGTACACATCTGATTAAAGGATTCAATTCATGATCTTCTTTGTTTTCTGGAATGAATTGTTCTTCAACAAATAACTCATCATCTTTCATATTATGAGCTTTCAACTGTTCCTTGTTGTAAGTCACGGTAGTGGCAGTTGCAAACCATGTACTGTATGTTGGAGATCCATTCTGAATTCTCCCATTTTTATTCTTGGGTTTGATTGTTTTGGGTGATCCATTTTTGTCCAAAGAAATCCACGGTTCCAACCCATCAGTTGTCTTGGGAGGTTTTGCACCAAATGTAACACTGGCAATGACTGTAGGGGTCACGATCTCTGTGATTGTAGAAGAATATACTCTTACCCAAGGTTTGGGCTTCTCTTCTTCTTCTTCATTTCCTGATCCCTTCTCCTTTTGCTTCATAAGTTTCTCATAGTCTTTGTTTACGATTTTTTCTTTGTATCTCTTTTCCAACCTAGCTTCACCAGTTTCTCTTGCATCTATTACAATCGCATTTACTGCTCCAGCAGTAAAAAGACCTAATGCAAATAAGTTAGTTAACTTCATTACTGTTAATAGTAATAGTTGACAGAAAGAGTTGATCCATGCGAAATTTTATGTTTAGTTTATGTCCGCGTTTTTTAATCCACTTCATCGCTCTACATACAACCGATCCAGCCGATTCTACGTGGCTTAATATAGATTAAAAAGAAATCGTAAAGATAACTATATTACTTGTTCGAACGTCCAATGGTACCGTAAGCTGGCCTTCTAATTATCAGAGGGCTCAGATACCAAGGATATGTTCTCTTAAGTTTATATATGGCAATAACTCCATCATTAAATACCTAGGTAGTATGAAATGAAACTATGCTGGGTTTGCCAAGTGTATCCTGTAGGATATGTAATATATGTTCCCGTTAGTTTAAACTAACGAAGCCATCAGTTTCTACATTGTCCGGTAGTGAAGACTGGGTTTTCCTTTATTAGATCTATTAAACATATATACTGATGTCTATAGTACTAACTCGCGGTTTCCCACTTGCTAGAACACTAAGAGCCACACAATATATACTTATTTGACCTTAAGAAATAAGAGTTGGCATTAAAGAATAAATTTCCAGTATTCAAAAATCGATGGATGAGAGAATACCTCAAGTCCGGGTAGCGTAGTGATGTCGGATAATGGCCTACGATTGAAATAAAGTGACCCATCAAAAGCTTCATTTATAAATAATAGTATTTAGTATCTAATGTAACCACATTGGTATTTTATCTCATTCCAAAGACTGGGAACTTCTTCACCAAAAGGAGGTCTTATTTTTGATGTAGACAGTTTTCGAAGATCTGAATTCAAGTTTGATGCTATTTCTTGGGAGAACTTGGCGAGAGACGGGAATGCAATATCAAGGTAATTTGAGACAAACTTATCTGGTAAATCCGTGAATGTTAACGAATGTAAGTATGCGTGCATTAGAATCTCTGAAGCTGTCAATCTTTCTTCTTGAAAAATATAGCCAAAATCTTTAAAATGAGGGTTTATTTGCTTGCTAACCCGATTAACAAGTTCAACAAACCGACTCATTAGGTTCATGCATCTTATTTGTTTCTTACTCTCCTTCAATTTTGCATTCTGCTTGGATTTGGCTACTATTTGCTTCTCATGTAACGCACTAAGTGCTACAACTTTCTCAGACTCATCCTCATCAGACCCATCATCAAAGTATTCGGATTTAGTGGCATTATCAACAGATGAGAAACTGAAGAAACTAGTACTTGAATTAGCCAACCCATCTATCTGCACTTGTGCTTGAGCGCTATGGTAAAACTTTAAAGGCTGATTATACATCATTGGAAATGGAAAATACCTACTGAATTGCTTTCTTGTAAACTTTTCAAAGTTATTAGTATTGACATATAGGTTGTAAAGGTGAATATGCTCGAAATAGTTCTCTATGAAATACTGGAGGCTTCTGTCAGCAATTGCCCTTTCAATGTCCAACTTACTTCTCGGAAGATAAGCGCTTTTTCTAGAACTGTTTCTATTTCCAGAATTTGAATCAATCCATCTTTGTATATCCGTATATCCATGGAACTTACTTCCATTGTCAACTAACACGGGAAGTTTTCCTATATCTGAAATATTTGTATTCGAGGACGTAATTATTTCAAGGTTAAACTTAGATTCTGCAGAGACGACACTTAATAGCCATGCACTGGCCAAGCATTCAGGTGACAATACAGATATTTCATTGTCACTTCCCCATACATGTAACTCAACCATATCTGTTGTTCTTTATAACTTAGGAATAATCGAGATTCGTGAATATTGTTTTCTAATAGCTGCAACTCGTTCGTTGAAAATGTCGTAGATAATACTTAATGTCGCACCCTCTAAAAACCTAAAATTTAATATCATAGCGACGAACTATAATCAAGATAACTACTCAGAATATCTATGGGTGACTATTTTACTCTTTAGAGCTAATTCTATCATGTTTATTCAATCTGATAAAAAGAAAAGGTTGACCTTAGATGTGATTGGACAGTTGGAAGATGATTTGGAGGTTGAAACATTAAATTATGACAAATGGAATAAGCTTATTAAGTTAGCTCTTGCTAAAGACAAGGAAGAACAAATCAGACAAATATTCACGAAGTATTTGAGTATTTTCAAGTTTGATGATCAGCAATGGGCCAATTACATTAACTACGAGCTTAATAGAGGTGAATTCGAAAAGGTTGTTTCTTTATTTCAACAATGCTTTCTGATTATGCAAAGTGTTGAATTATGCCGTTTGTACGTGTCTTATGTTCGCCGTGTTAATGATGTTATTACTGGAGGTGAAAAAGCCAGAGGAATAGTAATCCAAGCTTTTGAGTTTGCTGTAGGTAAAGTTGGAATAGACATCAACAGTGGTGATCTCTGGAATGATTACCTCGAATTTTTAAAATCGTGGACTCCAGCGGCCTCTTGGGAACAGCAGCAAAAGGTAGATTTAATACGAAAAGTATATAAGAAATATTTGGTTGTTCCAACTCAGAACATTGAGGCGATGTGGTCACAGTATACAAAATGGGAAAATGAAGTCAATCCATCAACGGCAAGTAAGTTTATTTCTGAAAAGTCTGCTGACTTTATGCTTGCTAGATCATGGAATACTGAATGGCATAATGCTACAAAAGGTCAGCTCATAAGAGGAATAGTTCCTCATAAGGTAGATTCTTCTGTAGTACAAAATCAACTCACGCTTTGGGGACAATGGTTAGAACTTGAACGAAAGAACAACTTGCAAATAAAAGATGAAGCTTTACTTAAACAAAGGATTGACTATGTGTACAGGCAATGGACAATTTCCTTGGTATTTGTTCCTGAAGTATGGTTCAAATTCAGCAACTTTTGGTTGCAAGATAATGAGGAAGCCAATCTCAATAAGAGTATGGATCTACTCAAGGATGGTCTAACTCTTAATCCTAAAAGCCTTTTGTTAACGTTTCAATTGGCTGAATTGCATGAAAAGGACAATAACTTCGAAAAGTCAAAAGAAGTATATGAGAACCTTTCCCAGACATTAATTCGCGATTACCAAGATGTTACTAATAAAATCACTGCAATCGAAGAAAAAGCTGTTAGCCAAGGTAATTTGAATGGAGCAGATGAAGAAGCCGAAGATATTGATGAGGATCACGATGATGATGACAATAATATCGAACAAAAAAGTCTGGAGATCCAACTTTCGGATGAAGACGTCTCCATATTATATGCATTATCTAATGAAAAGGGCAATCTCAATAAGTCGATTACCTTGGTGAATTCTAGGTTAATGATAGCTTCTAAAAGATCTCAGAGCATAAAAGATGCTAGATTAGTTTTCAAACAAGCTCGTCAAAACTTTAAGGATATAGGACATGACTTTTATGTCCAAAGTGCTTTAATGGAACATTATAGTGATAATAGGAAAACTGCAATAAAGATTTTTGATTTAGCCTTGAAGCTTTTTGGGACAAACGGTGAATTCTTGTTAGCTTACTTGGATTATCTAATTAATATAAACGATGTGGATAATGCCAGAAAGCTTATACAGACATCGGACTCAAATATTTCCAAAGAAATTACACAGTTAGAAGAGCAAATTTCTAACCCAGCTGTGGACTCCTATCACAAGGTGTTGAAGGAGCAAGATATAAAAAAGAAAAAGTTTCAATTGAAACAATTATACAAAACATATATCAACTACGCATTGAATTATCTCTCTCTAGATGTTGCCAATAGTTTTGCTACGAAGTATCAACAGACATTCCCCGAGGATGATCCAATTGATCTTTTTAGTGACAGGTACCGTATTTCAAATATTAATTTAATCAAGCACCTTGACTTAGGTATTCAAGATGATATTCCTCATGGAAATGAACCTTCGCAAAAGAGAAGGAAAACAGTTGAGACAGAAAACGAATCAAATCTGAGTGGGTCGCAAGGCGGTCCACCATCGAATGGTACAAATAATATAACCATTCCAGTCATCCCTGGATCCCAACAACAGACTTTTGTCGGAAATGATATTTACAACTTGTTAAGAGTTTTGCCTAATGCGTCGTATTTTGGTACATCAACTGATCACATCTTTGATAGTCAAAAGTTAGTTGAACTTTTTACTAATTTACAAGGTGTTTCCACGGATTAGCTCTGAAGTACCTTAGTTTTACCTTATCATATACGTGGTAAATTCTTATTCACTACATAATACATCATGGTAATGGAGTTTTCCATAGTTTTCATATCATCATATAATATCACACTAATCTTGGGACAATATAAGATTTGTTTGCTGGGATCTTCCTTGACAACTCTTATTATTTTATATAATTTCTATATTTTACAGCCTTCCATCGGTGAATTGTGTTATTTATAAATGACTACATTTACAAGTATGTCAATTAATTTTTCTATGTTGAATGATTTTGTAACTTTATACTAACTTCGTAAAATGTTTTAATTCAAGTATTTGTTCCTTTGCTCGTAAGTTAATATTTGATAGTTTTTGCATTTATCAAAAAATTTGGCTGCGAATTTGTGCCCAGTAAATATAAAAAGTTAGCAACCACAAAAGAATATTAGCCTTCAATAGAGACACCTAACGGATTTTACTAATACCCCATAAGCACCATAAGCAATGGTTTGGTTCTCACTCAAGTTCCGTGGAAAGTTACCAAAAAATCAAGGATCATTTGAATCAAGTGTGACTAAAACCTCAAGACGCAGTTCTTTTACAGGTAACCAATTAAGTCAAATAACTATGCAACAAAAATTACTTTTTGTTATAGCACCTGCTCTCTTATGTCTAAAATTCTCCTTAGTCAACTACCTTTTTTGTCTGTCGTTCAGTTACAAGCTTCCACCCGTGGATGTCATTTCGCTTTTAAGCGACACAAGCAATCTTACTAGTGTTATTTATGATCCAACAACCGGACATAATATAGAATACTCTAATGATTTACTCGTCGGAATATTACAAGATGCTTATTTGAGACAGAAAGATAACTACATAGAGAATATAGATGATACTGGTATGATTGTGGTACCTGAAATTAGATGGTCACCCTATGCTATTACTTTACGCTTGAAGGAAGGATATTACAACTTTACAACCAAAAAATCCTATTTTCTCCATACATCTATTACAACCAGTATAATGGAGTCAAGAAACCATAATGGTAATCATTTTGAGGTACTTGGTGGTAATAAGGCAAGAACTGATAGGAATTACAGTATTTTCATTAAACGTTATGTTTACTCGATGTATAGCAGGTTAAGGATAAGACCATCAGATTATAACATCGAGACCATCTTGAGTCCACTAAGGCTTATCAGAGCAGGAAACATTGGTTTCCTTTGCACCTCTATTCTTTTGTTTATCTTTTTAATCCCTACGTTGTTTAAAAACGAGTTCAAAGACTGGATATATTTGACACTTACAAGTTTTCAATTCTTATCAAACGGGGCTACCATAGTGATCACTTTGTTTAACACTATTTTGTCTCTTTTAGTTGATATACAATTTCCAAGCAAAGGTAGGCATTCTATCACAATATTTTATTTTATTGAGACAACGGTCTATCTGTCCTTCCTTTGGTTACTTGTTATTGACTTCCAAAAAAAGCAGGTACAAAGAAAAGATAAGAAACTTATATCTACCTTTGCGCCTTCTCCATCTGTTTCACCACCCTCTGAAAAGCTGAGGGATGCCTCGAGCAAGTATTCAAGTTCTACATTAGATCTGGAATCAACAAGAGAAGAGCCAGTGTCCGAGATCAGGAACACCAGTGGTGCAAGCTTGGACCCAATGAGTCGAGTTGGTGGGGTGGATTTGAAGAGCTTGAATTCTGCCAACATAGGTAGAATTAACCTTCCCAACTCCGTTCATACGGGTTACGTGATGAGTCCAAAATTACCCCTTGGAAGAAACTACACAGCCCCTGTTACTTTCAACCCTGTGGTTACCAAAATGGAGGAAGTAGCAGAAGAGACAGAATACAAAGTTGAGGAGTCACTGCAAAGTCCTAATCAGAATAGGATATCATCTTCTAGATTCACAGAAGAACAAGATGTTAGTTAGTATTTATGTAAGTTAAATACAGTGCGAATTTATACTCTAAAACGTTCTAGAGTCTTCTTGTAGTATACCAATTGTGTCTGATAGAGATGGTTTAAAAGCCCAGTTGTTGAACACATCAAACAACAAAAGGAACTCGTCAACTTCAAGGTCTCTAGGTGATTTGTTAATAATATGCTTCGGTATTTTGGGCTTTAGGTCAACATCGGCACCAGGTGCCAATTGAGCTAAAGCATCTGAGAGCTTTCCTGTAGATTTGTACATCAATATTTGAAGAATGTATTCGATCAATCCCACGTCTAACTCTGGAAGGTTTTTGGGAACAAATTCTGCAACCGCTAAATTTGCTCCAGTTGGAAGTATCGATTTTGATGGAATGAGATAAGGCTGATCCCTCAAAAGCAAATTAGGATCATAATTATAACCACTTGGAGTCTGATAATCTGGAGACTCGGATATGGCAATTAACTTAGCATCAGTGAAGAGTTCCCTTTTAATTGCAGATTTATTTCTTTTATGGAAATATGCTCCAGATAAAAACTTTTGAGCTGTGACATCGGGAATAAAACATACCATTCTTACTCTGCCATATTTCTGAAGCCAATTCTTGTACACCGAGCACATTATCCATTGTGCTAATAAAGATTCACCAAACTTTTGAGTTGCCAAATTCCCCACGATTAATAACTCACTATGTACATTGTCTCTGGACTGGAAAGATGGCTCAAGAATCTTCTTATCACGAATCTCATCAAATGTTTCCCATTTAAACCCATTTCTTGGGTAGAGGATAAAGTTTTCCTTGTTTCCACTCTCTTCTAAGTGCTGAATCCTATCGTGCCAAATTTGAACGTTTTCTTTTGCGTCCTCTATTAATAAATGCTTGGAAGGTTTAAGTTCCTGGTTTAGTATGGCAGAAAAAAGGCCATAACCTGGAAATATATCCACAATATCTAATTTCTTACTGTCTTTATACTTTGACTTTAGATCAAGTTTTTTCAAGATTTCTTCACAGACTCCTGGTCGAACAACATGTTTGTGTCCATACTGAAACTTTGGTATAGCAACCTTCTTGAAGTGTGCAGCAAGTGCTGGGTTAACCAAATGCTTCATTGGTATTGCTAGTCCGTTTCTATAATGCAAAAACTGATATAGTCATTAAAAGTCCATCTCTTTCATATCAGTCACGTGGTATAACTTAAGGTCAGTCTTTATCAGTACCCTTCTCTAAATAAATCATGAAACACTAGAAAGAGTGATGTCAGTAAACCAAGTACAAATTAATGGCTCTCCTGGTTCAGGGAGTGTACCATTTGATCTTCTAATTGAAACAGGAGAAAAGTTGGTGTTTTCAACACCTACATTACGGCAATCTTTATCTATTAAACCAGTAGAAGGGAAGTCAGAACTGTTGAATATAAATGCACTTGATGGATATATTTACCTAACAAATAAGAGATTGGTCTATGTGACAGGATCACAAGGCGATATTAACAACTTTCTGATAAGTCTTGAAGACGCTGCAGCTTTGGGATTCTCCCATAAGTTAAAGTCTCCTTGGTTCGGGGCAAATTACTGGGAATTTCTATTCTTCAGCCCTTTGAATGGACCCAGCAATATATTCCCAAAGGATCAGTGGTACTGTGGTAATATCAAGTTCAGTGATGGTGGCTTATTTACATTTATTGAGAAATTTAATTTTGTTCTTAATGATGCTATCAATAATCCACAAGTAGACGAAGCTTTACCAAGGTATACGCCTACGACATAATAATATACAATAATTTGATTAATATATAAATAAATCTAAGCTACTAGAAAGGTATAATTAAAAAACTCTAAACATGAGTTTCGAAGTATAGTATCAGCCCTTATTTTGAATAAGATTACCCTTAGATACCGATCAGTGGACTTTTAGACTCACTCGATTCTGCTTCTTTATTCTCGAACTGCGGAGTATTAGTCACATTAGAGACAACCACTTTATGTCCCAATTGCTCATCAAATTCACTGAAATCAAGAATTTTATCAATATCTTCCTGTTCTAAATCATTTGATAATTCCTTGAACTTTTCTTTCACGATATCCTCAAGTACCAGCGCATCCTCATATACCATCGAGCCAACTTCATTATAAGTACGCGCGTTGTTAAACATCAAGTGGAAATCTTCCAATAATTCCTTGACGTGAACATAACACTTGCTACTTATTCTCTTTTTAATAACATCAAGGGCAATAGGATGTTTAATCAAAACATAGTAGTCTGGATACAACTTTCTGGATGGCTTAACCATAAATATATCACATAAAGCTCTTCCACCTTCGTCATGATTCATAACAACATCATAAATTTCTTTAGCGACTTCTTGTAGCTTTGACCTTTCTCCTGAAGTTAACGGATCCACTAAAGGGATTGTTCTACTAAATGAAGCCTTCGAAGATTTGGATCTGCTTTTCGACTTATTACTCCTTGCGGCAGGAGTTGATGACTTTTGTTTCTTTATAGAAATAGAGTCAGGAAGGTCATCATCAATATCTGTCGTTTTCCTCTTTGATGAAGCTCTGGATAAAGGTCTCAGACTATCATCATCACTTTCAACTTCTGCTGTCTTAGACTTTTTAAGTCGAGGTTGCCTTGTACGCTTTTGTTTTATATCGTCATCGTCACTGTCATCTGAGAGTATACCATTAATTTTTTTCAACCATTGTTCTTCTGTCAAATTGTCATCGTAATTTCCTGGCTTTCTTTCTCTGTTTCCTCTTCCATATTCTTGTAAGATCTCATCCTTGTTCAAGTATTCCTCAGGATCCTTCTGGTATATGACAGGAAGTTCAGAATCCTGGAACAATCTACCCGGATATGTCGATTCCCTAGTCTTCTTTGCTCGTTCCTCATCAAGTCTTCTAAACACATCTATTTCATCATCAGTTCTAGCAATGACTTGATTGAGTTCGTCATCATCCAATTCATCATTGATATCGCCGCCCTTATGCCTCCGCTCTTCTTCTTTCTCGATAAGTGCTCTCAACAAAGCTTCTTGTTCTTCAGAAGTCGACTTATTATCGAATTTACCAGCTTGGATTACTTTACCATCAATCTCCAATTTAGCATAGGCTCTTTCTAAAATCATCTCTTCAACGGAGTCTTCTGTGATGAGTCTCAAAATCCTGACTTCATTTTTCTGTCCAATACGATGAGCTCTATCTTGTGCTTGTAAATCTTGATGGGGATTCCAATCGGTATCAAAAATGATCACCGTATCTGCCGTCTGTAAATTCAATCCAAGACCACCGGCACGGGTGGACAAAAGGAAACAGAAGTATTCAGAGTTATGTGCGTTAAACTCTTTTAACAATCCTGTTCTATCGTCTGCTTTCGTACCACCATCTAATCTCATGTACTTCAAACCTCTTAACCTTAAGAAATCTTCCATGATATCCATAATTTGAGTCATTTGGAAAAATATCAATACTCTGTGTCCAGTAGCTTTAAATTTTGGTAAAATCTTATCTAAGAGTTCAAATTTACCTGCTACTCTCCAAATTTGATCATTTGTTTCGGCAGTTGGATTAATCAAGGTCTCTACTTCCTCATAAACAAACGGATGATTGCAAATTTTACGCAACTGCATGATTTGGTTATTCGCATTTTTAATCATAACTGGAACTTCTTCGTTAGCAGGATCTGAAGCATAAAGAACGTTGTATTTAAGCATTTGCTTGTAAAGCTGTGATTGTAAGGCAGACATTTTACATTTGACAACCTTCTCAACCTTACTTGGCAAATCCTTTTCGACGTCTTTCTTCAATCTTCTCAATAAGAAAGGTCTCAAAACTTTATGCAACCGTCTGATCACCAAAAGCGTTTCTTCTTCACTAAGCTCTATCTTATCTTGTCCTCCTGTGTTTGCAAAAGGTGTGTTGAACCATTCATCAAATGATTTCACAGAATTGAAGATTTTTGGTAACACAAAGTTCAATAAAGCCCACAACTCAGGCAAATTATTCTGTAATGGTGTACCTGTCAAAATTAAACGGTAGTCACTATGGTAATGGTATGTCAAAGTTTCTGATAACTTGGAGTTGGCATTCTTCATACGATGACCTTCATCAATGATCATATGTACCCATTTAATCTTCGACAATAAATTCCTATCTTTAATGACATATTCAAAAGTTGTTAATAAGATTTGAAAGTTGCCCAGTTTAATATCTTGTTGTAAAACCTTACGTTGGTTTGGGGTTCCCTTATATGTGATTTTCTGCACAGCTGGTGCCCATTTCTCAAATTCCAAATTCCAGTTTGTCAATGTTGATAATGGTACAATAACTAAAAAGGGCCCATGAATACGTTTTACCTCAATCAAGAATGTAATAAGTGATATGGTTTGAATAGTTTTACCCAATCCCATCTCATCAGCTAAAATACCATTAAGATGATTGTTGAACAACGAGACCATCCATTGTAATCCCTTTATTTGATATTCTTTCAAAGTTCCTCCTACCAATATAGATGGTTGTACAGTGACTTCTTCCTTTATCCTATGAGCAATATGATAATAATCAAGTTTTTCGCGTTTTTCTTCTTCAGACAATCCAGGAATAACAGTGTTTTCTTCAGTGGTCTTACCAGACAGTGCCAAATTATCTTGTGTTTCCTTCTGCTGTGTTTGAACAGCCTTGGCCAATGTATCCAAAAATTGATTGGTCTGCCTAAGCAAATGTGTAATTCTCGTGTCCTTAGTATGATCTAACAATTTCAAATACTCCTCTTCATCATTCAGTTTCAAAGCTTGTAAACGCTGCTTGGCCATTCTCTCTATCTTTCTCTGCTCTTCCTTTGCAGCATGACTATGGAAACTGGCAACCTTCGTGGAGAATCTGTCACGCTTTTCCCTTCGTCTTTGAAATCGGTAAGCTCTCTTCTCCGAGCTAGCAACAATCTGCCTGATGGAGCTTCTGTGTTTCTGGTTTTGTTCCTGGGCTAAAGAATCAAGCTGATGACGATAAAGATCATACGTAGCTGTCACATTTTCAAGTGATATATTATTGAATTTTGCTAGGAAATTTGGATGAGAGTTTGGTAACAATGACTGGCCAAACCAAGCATGCGATAAGAGTTTACCTCTCAATGCCTTCTGATAAGGCAAGAGCTCTAACTTTGCTAATTCTGATTCAATTTCCTCATTCTTTTCTTCGCTGTTATCACTATTCAATTTTTGCTTTAAAGATGTTATCTTATTATCAATTTTTAAGATCATTAAGATCTCCCTGTTGGTAACTATGTCTTCCATACTAAAGCTTTCTGGTAAGAGACCCGGGAATTGGAAACGACTCTGAGGAGTATACAAAGCATTAAAAGCAATATCTTTGACTTCATCATCCACAAGATTCGGAAGCTCAAAAGAGTCAACTTGGACTCTTGGCTTATTGATAGGCAAAATTAATTTTTCATTTTTATCCTTGTCAGGAATCAACTCAGTGATATTAACTGGAGGATTTGTAGGTATATATACCGGTTCTAATGTATTAGACTTTATATGGCTCGTGGATACTTCATCTTTAATAGAAGATCTAGCTGAGTTAGGGGTATTACCTTGTATTTGAACTGGACTTTGCTTGATTGCTTTTTTGGCGTCTTGCTTTCTCAAGTCTTTTGGTGCATTGGGCATCAGCAAGTCATTTCCAAAATTCTTCTGAAGAACATGTTGCTGAAATGGTTTTCCTGGTGATTGGGCGTTGACAGGATATCCAGGAGAACCGGATCGACCTTGTTGTAATGGTGTTGGTTGGGTCACTTGTGGAGTCACTTGTTGCATGGGGACCTTGGCTGATGGTAAGTATGTGCCATCTGGAAAGGCAGATCTATCATTTGTTATAAAGTCTATGAGATTTTGAGGAATAGATTGCCCAGAAGAACCTGGGTTCTTCACAAGAAACTTTAATGCTTGATATTGAGCCTTCACCAACTGAAATTGCTGGGGAGTGAAAGCTGACCCACCTTGTGTACCATTATTAGCCGGGAAACCGTTAGTATTAGGAGGTACTGGTGGGGGTGCATTAGGAACCATCTGTGGTGGTTGGTTCATGGGGATATTAGACATTGGCTGACCCTTGGGAATTTTATTCTGGATATTTGGGTTCGGGTTCAGCGTTGGAGCTATCGAGTTCCCATCTATCAAGTTTGCATTTGGTTGTATACCTTGGCCACCTATGCGCCCATTTTGCCCATTAGTCTGTACCTGTGGACCATTAAATCTTCCGCCAGTATTCTGTTGTGGTTGTTGCTGTTGCAGCTGTCTTTGAATAGCTTGTTGGTTTTGTTGTTGAAGAAACTTAATTATCTTGCTAAGGTGAGCGAATTCCGGAACGTTCACGGCATGTTCACCAAATTGATTACGTAGTTGATGCCAACGCTGTAGTATCTTTTGAATCTCCTCTCTCAGCAATTGTCGATTCATGATTGCATGTGAAGCTACCTGCAATTTGTGTAATTGATTGTTTATCCTTTTTGAATGTCAATACTGATAAAGATTTTTATGAATTAGAATGGAAGCGGTTGTTGTTCCTGTATATAATCACAATTATAAATATTTGCGTACTCTTCTAATACAGCCTTACTATATTACTATAAATGATAATAACATAATTATATATTAAGCTCGAGAAGACCATGCAATACATTAGTTTAATATAATTATTAGCTAAGGCTTCCATAACACACCCTTACCACGAGGAGCATAATTTATAGCATCAAAGTTCTCCTTCTTTACTTGAACTCCATCAGGGTTGTTAGTGTTAATATTAGTAATACCTTTAATAGGTTTGGATTTACTTTTTTTAGCTTTATCTCTTTTCTTGTGATTATTCTTTGACATTTTGGTTGAATGCAAGTATGGATATTTGGATGTATCGATTTTATGTTGAAGAATTTCATTAGATATTAGGTTACCATCATCTTCCAAGGAAGCATCCACATTTGGATTGTAGTTTCTGAATTGGTTTACGTCATAATCTTTATAAATCAATAAGTCTGCTTCATATATATTCAAGCAATCAATGCCAAAACTCTTAGTCCATATTTTGGTAATTGCATCTTCCGTTACTAGGTGCCAGTTTTGCTTCAGTTCATTCGTCTCAATAAACTTTTTGAAAATGCAGGATCTTATCAAGTGTTTCAAACGTCTAGGTATTTCAAGATCTGATTCATGAAAATTAGCTGTCAGGTTTTCCTCTGTACTCTTGCCCTCACCGATACTTGTGATTCTAATTTCTTCTGAAAGTTCATCAATAGGTTGTTGCAAATTCTTACCAAATGTGGTTGATAGCAGAGGTACAAAGTCTGTCTTTACATTAGGAAATTCATTTGGTCTCGGTGTATATTGTTGGAACGTCAAGCACGTATCCCAAGAAGGAACCCTCTCATTAGTAGTTTCCAACTTGATATCAAACACAATATGGTGATCAGGAGGAGAAGTCTCAGTGTTGTCCTCAAAAAAATTATCAATGAACTTAATTGCCTCTCTTGCATTAACAGCGGACATCAAGAATCCTTTTTTGACATGTTCAAACTCATGTAGAGTGTACAATGGGACATACAAGTTCAAATTTATAATTTCACCTTTTTTGAATTTAATATTTGATTTAAGGTATTCCTTATTGAACCATCGCTTGATATTACCTATGCCACGAATGAAAGCGGTGTGGTCAAGAATTAGATTCACACTCCTATTAATCGGTTCTTTGACTGAAACCTTTTCCCCCTTTGACTTTCGAAAATTTACAAGCTCATCCTCCATGTGATTTATATATATTTTAATCTCCTCTTCAGTTGTCTCAACAGATATCCTAAACACAATCGTCAATCATGCGATTAATATGTATCGAATGCACCGTTGTCCGCTGTTCTCTTTAATGACTTTAAAATGCTAAGTCAAAAAATGTAAGCAACGTATCTGACCGACAAAAAATTAACTTTTCAAGATCGTACCACAAGAAGCGAATTGATCATCCGGAAGAAAGACACCAAGTCTCAAAAATGACTGTTTCAGTGCTACTAGAGTTGTATAAACAACTGTCATTCAGAGAAAAGAAAGGAGAAATGGCAAGTCTTTAATCAATTAGATAACAAACTTACTATGAGAGAGCTTAGGCTTATTATCTACATTCTACATTACTTATCCACAATTGCTCGAAAACACACATTGAAGCATATATATGTAGATGGATTGAAATTCACCAGAAGAATCAGAGATGCACTGAGACTCTAAACGATCATCACATATTATGAAGACATGATTTTCTGGTTATTCAAAAAACATGTTGGTTCATAGTGTTTGAAAATGGCAATTGTTGTTAATCACTCAACAAAAGTAGAACGATAACACTAATCACAAGGTTTCATTCCATTGGCTACAAGGTATGATAACAAGTATTAGGTTTCACAACGATGAAGTTGTTCAAATCAAATTGAAAAAACTGTATAAAGTTAGTACGTTGTTCTATGTCACTCAGCACAAGATTGTACGTGTTCGTTAAACCACCAACTTCAATGAAGAAGGTTTGATCAGATAATAGTCAATAGTTGTATTCATCGAGCTGAAAAGCTCTAACATTAGAGATGCCAGAAAAAACATATATGAATAAAGTGTTCATCCTGTAGGTTTTGGAACAGTAAATCGATATGGTATCGAATATTACTTACTATTTTGAAAACTACCGAAATAAATAGTATTATAACGTATATTGTTACCAATATAAAAATTTTGTAGAATGAAATAAAAAAATTCTTTCGGAAAAGATTCCGTCAAGAGAAGAATAAGAGAAGTTTTTATTTTGTGTAACAAATTGATAAGTTGACGGTTTTTTCACTGAATACTGCCTGTATATAAAATATTCTAATTATTTTTTTTTTTTTTTTTTTTTAGTATTGATCAAGTAAGTAGGTATTTAATTAAAATCAAGTTCTGAGCCATTGGTGCTCTGAGTATTAATTGGGATAAAGGCCTGTCTTTCATCAAGCGAATTCTCTGAGGAATCAACAGTGTATTTTCCTTTCTCTAGGTTCTCAATGTCCAGCTGCAACTTTAGAAGGTAGGTGTGATATTTCTCAATGTCGCTGTTGAAATAATTTTGCTTTTCAATGAGAGCCTTTTTCCATTCTTTGAATCTCTTTTCTTGAATTGAAATAACATGACCGAAACTCTCTTTCATCTGCAGTTCTTTTCTATCAAAGACTGGGTCATAGTTCTTCAATGGCTCTTCGAAATCATCCATGGTTACCTTGAAATAGGCCTTGTATTGTTCAATTCCATTGTCTTGGATGTGAAGGCTGTTGTTCTCTTTAGCTCTCAATGAATGGCTAAGACGCTGTGCCAAGCAGGTTTCACGGTAATTCTCGTAGTGGTCTTCAGTGGAGCAAATCAAATCTAACATATTCTCACTCATTAGGATTTCTTTTAAATCAATGAAATCACAGTGCTTTCTATTCTCTACCTCAGCTATACCCCATTTGTACTTTCTTCCTCTTACATACTTGTTCTCAGAGTTCATATAGTAGCTATTCGAACTTATAATTGCAAAAGGTGCTAGATTGCTGATTTTGTTACTGACTTGCTCATCCATAACAAGGTCGCAGATAGGGATATCATTGGCGGCCAAAACTTGTTTAATATCTTCTTTAACTCTTCCTGAATCTTGAGGTGATAACATATCACTCTTGCTAATGACCGGAATTAAATTGACTCTTTTTGATAACTCCTTCATAGACCCAATGTCAAGTGGTGTCAACAGCTTTCCAGTGGGGTTGATAAAATAAAGGCAACAATGCACTCTTGTATCCACGAGCTCTTTTCTTGAAGGTTGCTCGGACTGAAACATGTATAACCTGAATTGGTCGTCGATAAACTTTGCAATAGGAACCCATGCATGAGTATTGTCTATCAAGTGACCAAATCCTGGGGTATCAATAACAGTCAAGCGCAATTCGAAACCATCCTCAATCAATTTGAAATGTTTTAACGTGATACTGCTGGTTGGATCTGGTTCCTCTACAGTATTTCTCATTAAGGTAGTGCCAAATAAAGTATTGATGAATGTAGTTTTACCAGTACCAACGCCTCCCGCTACCATTAAAGTGAAATCGCCGCCTCTTCTATGCGCAGCTCTTGTACTTTGATCAGGAAGATGCGAGAGACCAACTAATCTATCCTGAGAATCGTATTGTATGTTGTATTCTGAATCATCCAGACCCCTGTGTGAATCTGAACCCAGAATTCCAGATCTGTCAAACAACTTGGCAATCTGACTGAAGTCTGAATCTTCTGCAGTTTGCACTAATGGGGCTGTAGATGATTTGTTACTTTCTTTGTGAACTCCTTCATTTCCAACTTCAGTGAGAACAGAAGATCTTGGGTAAATATTAAAGCCTGAGTCTAAACTTGGGGTAATGCAAGAAACATCCAATTCGTGACTACTTAACTGTGCACTCATGTTCTAGAAGAAAAATAACAGAGATATATAGGCAGTTTGTTTCTAGTTGCGTTTAACCTTTTGGTCTTTTTTTAACTACAATCACACTTCTCTATTGCCATTTGCTTTTCGTTGTAACGGCCACAAACAAATGATTGCAAAAACCTGAAAAGATGGTCCCAGCGGCCTGCATATCACCCACAGATTAGATTTTAATTTTGTTCTCTTGTGTTTATAAATTACGGCTTTAAATGCATAGTCATTATATTGTTAAGGTCATGCTTTATAATGAAGTTGAGCCCTTCGTCTAAGAATACATTTACGCTCAGACTGCGTGCGCAATGTTTAATGACTATTTAAATTTGGTCTGTTGGAACCATGTCATTTATTACCTTTCCTAATTTGGCCAAAAAACAAACAAAACCTTGGTAATATCCCTAAATGTTAATTCTAGACGAAAACCTCTTGCTACCAATCTTTCGCCTTAAGAGAGATTTCAGATAGTAGAAATACAAACTATTCCACCAGAAACTTAAAAAAAAAAACTTGTGCCATTAAGCGGTAATATAGCTGTTTACTAGATCAGAAGTTATCAGTCGCCTAAAAGGACTGGATATGCTTACACCCAAGAGGCCTACTGATGACTCGCGTTTGGCTGGTAGGCGTCCAGCTATTGATCAGCGGAGAGCCAGGTCTACATCACCCATAAAAAGTCGTCGTCCACTTAGTGGATCTATGTATGGAATGAATGATGCAGCTAGAAGCTTAGAAGATCTTAGATCCATATACTCGGGAGCATCATCTACATTATCCATTGAAAAGCTCAAACAACTTTCTAATTCTCCAATTTCAAAGAGGCTTCATATAACATCACATTCGAACAAGTATGTCATTCCAATTCCGTTTACATTAAGATTACCCCCTAAGATCAGTCAAAAGAATGTTGAAATGGAGATTCGAAAAGAAAATAACCATTCTAGATCTAGATCTAAATCTCCTGTACGAGCATCTGGTAGGGCATCTTCTTCTCCACGCAGAAAACAACTGAAATTAGTATACACTGGTCAAGGTTATGAAAAGATTGACACTCTGTCAGAAAGTGAGTTTGAAGAGGAAGAAATTGCAGAAAAGATAGCTTTGTCTAGTCGCTTAGCTCCTCCACCAGTCTCTAGTAATAATTCCAAGGCTATGAAATTCATTCATAAGAGTTGTCTTTCTACACTGGATGCGTTAAGTGTTATTGAAGAGGCATCTATTAGTTCAAGAGCATCAAGCATGAAGATCAAGCCAAATGTCAAGAAGTTATCTCCAGCTCTTCAGATGAAGCCACTCCCTGAAGTAATTGTGGAGTCTGAAGAGCAAAAGGGAGGAGTTGAGCCACCATACCCTACTGATAACAGTGCTGAGCCTAAACCATTGGTGGAATATACTAATGTCACTTTTGCTCACACCTCAAGCATAAAATATGCCAAACTGCCGGAAGTACTTATAAATGATCCTGTATTAGAAAGTGAGAGATCTCTTGTGCCAACGCTGAACTTGGTCACAAGTTTATTACCACGCTCAATGACAGAAATGAACTTATCTCTGTTATTGACGTCTAATGCACCTGTTTCAAACAAAGATAAGTATTTGAAGATTCATAAGAGAACTTTTAGTGACGAATCCCAGGCTTCTTCTGTTAGTGTAAGTACTGTTGGGGAATTTACTAGTTACTATCTTCGACTGCAACTGCCTTCGTTTGATTCTATTGATGAAATTCATTCTGATAATGAGTCAGCTGGATCGACCCTTATTCAAACATCTTCTAATAACGTTGAATCATTAACATCTCTGCGTGATTCTTCTGGAACTCACATCCCATCATCACCACTCGAACTTCATCTCCATGATAATGATAAGTCCATTGCTAATGCAAAAGAATTACCTCCTCTTCCAGTAAAAATGTCTGCTTCACACAGACCTATTACTGTTCAAGACTCGCTAGAATACGAAGAGTGTTTACCAATCGATGTTGTTTCAAAATCGCCCCTTCATAATCCTGAGAATGCTGTCTTTGATGAAGGTAAAGAAGAAGAGGAAGATTGTAATAATGAAGAAGTGTCGGATTATAAAAGTCTTAAAGAGATCTCAGAGTCAGATGGCGGTGAGTGTATTACAAGGACTGTATCGAAGCTTTACCAGCTTTCCGAAGAGGGCCTCGAAGACTCTAGTAGTGTTTGTGATACGACTAATGATGGTGCCGGGAAGAACTTTAGTTTTCCTAACAACCATATGAATGCAACCAATAGCAATGAAGCTAAGCGTAAGACACTAATTGAAGCAAGAAGACCAACAAGTCATGGACATCAATTCAAATCACTGGGTGAAATAATTATTCCGGACTTGAATGACCCAAATAGTCTCCAAGGACAAGATAGAACGAAATCTGTGTGGTCCTATAGTGGGATGTCCTTTGATGACATCTACTCGGATGTCGCTGCCGCACATTCAGAAGCCCATGATTTATCAACTGATAATGAAAGTGAATTAGAGCCTGTTGGTATCCCATCTACTGCAGCAAAGAGTGTCATAAGGGACCATTTCAATGCTGTATCCCATGACGATTCAGACTCTGAATCTGAAATGAGGGTATCGTTATACTCAAGTTCTTCACTCTCAAAATCTACACCTAATTTGACTTCTATAGCACAGGCAAAACCACAGAGCGCTGTTGAAATATCGAACCCTCGTGTTTTACCCTCAAGACACCGCCGTTTCAAGTCAATGCATAGCATATCCTTCGGCACGTTCGATAACGATACAGTGGAGAGGGAAGTCGGCTCTGTTCCAAAATCGAAGTCAGTAGATTTTAACACTCTTTCTCTAACACTAAAGACAATTGATGTCAGATCTGAATCACATGGTTCTGCCATGCTTAATTCTGAGGAGAAATCAATAACTGACCAAAATCTTGATGAACATCAAGAACCAACTTTGTACAATGAATCTAAAGAGTTAAATCTTCCTAATGAGTCTCAAAAGGATCGCCAGGATCAAGATAACAGACAATCTGAAAATGCTAATGCGAATACAGATGATACTTATCAGTTGAAAATAATTGTTGAAGAGCCACCTTCTCAGGTTAAGTATGCGGTTGATTTTAAGGAGGCTGAATTGGCTGAAAATTCAGAGCCTGTGGTTCCTCAACTAAATTTTGATAAGATATATAACAATGTCCCGAAGAATTCTGAAATTCTGGGTACGAGTAGAGGAAATGGTCGTCGTCCTAGAAGCAAAGTATCTCAATCATGCAAAGAAACAAGAAGCCCAAATAAAATACGCAGAAGACCCTCGTCAGGTAGCCATTCGGCAACTTCATATTCAAGTTATCAATCCAGTAGGAGTTTGCCCTCTCGTACAGCTACGTCAATTTCAGATACTGGTAGTGTAACTATTGATTTGACCAAGGACAAGTTTGATATATGTACAATTCAGAGAAACAACTCCACCCAATCTTATATATCGATTACGGAGAAGACAAAAGAAGGAAAAGAGGTAGAAGTCGTCTTAGTTGACGATGAGAGAGATGAATTGGAGAGTATTTATTCTAAGTACTTGAAGACCACCTATCTTAGACGAGCAGATTCCATCAGATCTTCGGCGTCTGCTACAAGTGTTGCATCATATGATAGTAATGTTGAGTCTGTCTCTCAGCTTAGAATTAAGAGTCGTGAAGCTTTGATTTCTGAGTATAAGAAGAGTCTCACTAACCTAAAATCCAACTATAATGGAGATACAATCATTAAATTACAAAAGATGAAGGCAGATCGAGAGAGAAAAAAACTACATTCCATAGAAGTGATCGACAACCATGCTGTTGAGTCACCTATTTCACCTAGCTTAGAGGGTGGAAGAACTCCTAATCAAAAAAACGAAAAACAGATAAATGATGGTGCTGGTGCTGGTGCTGGTGCTGGTCATGGTTACAATATAAAATCCAACATCCCTCCGCATTATTTTGACTTTTCTAATTCAACCTACGATTTCAGCAGCTTTATGAAGCAAAGAGAACAGCCAAGCGCATAATTCTATCAACAGACAATAGCCTTTAATTATTTATTAGGTTTAGAATATATAGATTGTTATCACAGCCTAGAAATATTACATGGATCCCTTTTTAATGCTATCTAAGCCTGGGACTATCAGACTCGCTAATCGTAGTCAAACTATTACAACTTTTAGAGAATAAATCCCCAGGCTTCTCAAATTTTGGAGGATGTGATATTTGATCCTCGTCACCACTAACTTCATTAAATGAAACAAATGAATTCATTGAGCGTGTAGATGGTCCTCTACTCACGCTTGGGCCTCTATTGAAACTTGCCCCTCTGCTAAGGCTTGGGCCCCTGCTTACATCTGAAGATATTCCCAAACTATTTCTTCTATAAAATGTCACTGTTTTGTTGGTCGTCTCAATTTTGTTAGGCTGATAATTGAGGTCCACTATCACCTTCGTAGGTTTTTTATTGTATGAGTTAGATCTGTAAAACCCCGATATATTAGATGTTTCTTCGTTACTATAATCACATTCATCAAAGTTGTAATCTTCGGGCAACAAATTAATCTCGTCAATTAAATCATCATCAATCATTACGTTGGCTGTCTCAGAAGCAATTTCTTCTTCAACAAGAGATCTGGGTTCGCTTGTAGGTTGCGAAACTCTGTTCTCCGTATCTTCATCATTTGCAGGAATATCTGCCACCTTAAAGCTGACTGTTTCATCATTACTGAACCATGAATATCTCTTCTCATTGGATCCATCAAGTAACCTTTTAAATGGGTGTTTTGGGTTACTTTGTATTTTCTCATTTTTCTTTTGTATTTTAGATAGCTCTGGAGGAGGTTGTTGCAAATTTTCTTGGCTTGATTCTAAATTATCAAGTGCTAGCATCATTTCAGACACTGATTTTCTATTCTCGGCAAGTTTATCCGATAACTTTATACTTTCTGAAGATCCTTCTTGGTGGGATTCTATGCTATTCTTATTTTGCATGGTTGATAACGTATTCATCATATCACAGACTGATTTTCTATTCACTGTGAGTTGTTCTGGGGAGATGTCATCTGTTGGTAATACCTCCTGTCGACTTTCAACACTATCATTCTGACTTTGCATGGATGATAAGGTATTCATCATATCAGATACTGATTTTCTATTTTGACTCTTATCTGATTGTAGAATGTTTTGATTCAAAGACTCATCTTTATGGCTTACTATAATATTGTTTTCACTATCTAACGCAGATAGGGTATCCATCATGGCTAGGACGGATAGTCTCTTAGTCAGGTTGTCCTTGTCAGTTTCAGTCGCAGAAACTGGCACATTATTCATGGGATCCGTATTATAGTCAACGGAAGCTTTCAAAGATGAGTCCATCGCACATGTATACTCTTTATTCATCTTAATGCCAAGTCCTGTTTCATTCTTCTTATCATTCCTTTCTTTGAATTCTTCAAATTCTGAAACTTTAGACTGTACTTGTAGATTAAACTCGTCACTTATAGAGCTGTGGAAACTCTTCAAGACTCTTAACTTTGATATGAGATCATTGTTCAGCAGAAAATCTGTTTGAGAAAGCACACTATTCAGCTCCGATTTATTATTGACATTCCTGGAGTCTGATCTGTTTATGAACAAATGACTTCCATTATCAATGTCATTTCTGTGTACCCTATGGCGTAAACTTTGACCAAAGGTGATTCCATTAATCACTGGGGAATCGATATCAAATAAGTCTAAACTTTCTGTGACCTTTAATTCCGGGGATCTAAACCGCTTAGCATCTGAACTCCAGCTTCTCGATGATCTAATAGATGGCAGTCCACTTATCACTAAATAATTCTCTAAGATATCTTCAGATTTCTGCTCCTGAGGAGGTTGTTCTTCCCTATCAAAATCAAAATGAAAGTTCTCCAATGACAAATGATATGCTTTATTGAATATTGGGTACTTTTTTCGTGTTATGGGTTGTTTGGTAGAAATATTGAATATTGAACCATGGGATTGGAAATCATACTCCATCAAGTTATGCTGTTTCAACTGTTCAATATTATTCACAATATTCGGAACATCCGGGCTGTCCAAACTATTCATGCTTTCCAGACTTTTGAAACTGCCTAAACGGCTTTCTATATCATTATCATTATTTTTATTATTGTTACTCACTTCGTCTTGAAAAACATAGTTGTATTGCACCTCACCGTCCAGGGCAAAATCATCCTCATCAGCTTCATCACCTATTCCATTATTTTCATAATCATAATCAGATATTTCATCCATCTCATAGCCCAAGTCCTTCTCATCAAACACATTTATCTGCTGAAGGTCACCCTTTTGAGACTGCAGCTTTGTCTTGGGATTCTTATAGTACTTCACAGACGTGTTTCTGCCGCCCTTTCTGTCTTTAACAAAAGAGAATTGTGATGACGAATCACTCTCATTATCCCATTCTTCTGAGTCTTCTGTTGACCTTAACAGATTCCCTGCTGTCTGTTCTGTGCCATCTGAAAACGATACATTTCTGTTCTTTGATGATCTCCTGCTGTTAATAGGAGATTTCAAATCATTGTCAGTAGCCAGATTGAGTAAACCAGAACCCAAAAGAATATTATGACTATTTTGTGTATTAATTTTCCCATCTGTAACTCTAAATGAATCCTTTGCTCTATTATTATCATCCTCCTTCGTAAACCTATCTTCTGTCCCACTTGATTGTGGCACGGCGGTTATATGAAATGGCTGGTTGATGTTATTTAATCTCCCCTTCCTATCATTAGAAATGTCATTGAATGTTAAGTTGTTACTTCCAGGAGAGTAACTTGAATTATGTTTCTTGTGTATTTTAGGAGTACCCTTACCCAAACTGTTATTAAGCGCATCACTAGTAGTTGACACGGATTTGATTGTCCTTTGTTTACTGTTAGATCCGGAAAATAAACTCTTTATTGGCGAGAATAACTTCTTTGGGGAACTCAAGTTGTTATTACTGGTATGATGCATCGGTGGCGGTGTTAACTGACCATTCTGTGCAATTTTGGGTGATGATAATGGTGTAGCTTGAGTATGAGTTATACTTGGTGGATCAAGGTCCAGATCCTGTGCATCTGTTCCAACTGACTCATTCTTTCTATGTGACTTTATGAATGAACGCATGAGTCAACATGAATGGCCCTTATCTTATGTTGTTGTACACTGCTTTTCGTATAATCTGAATTCTATTTTTATAGCAAAATGACAGCCAGATCGAAATCGGTTTAACTCGATATCACCAGACTGATTGAGATAGCCGCAAATTTGACAATGGCTCGAATAATTGTTGTCCCGGTAAGAATACTCTTTTTGCATAACGAGGGTGTTGGTGTAATGGGTGAAATGTCAAGAGTTAAACCTCTTATCCTTTGACTCAAGCATACAACTGCACAATCTTATAGTTAATGATAGCATAAGGATATGTAAGACCAATAAGTTCAATGTTGGACATTGAATAGACCTTAATAGACACTGGTAGTGTATAATTACGGTATTCTATATATGATGGTATATTATAACCAGTCATATTAGTATATTTAGTTGTGCTTTACATATTTCGTAACTATTTTCATTTAATATCATATTTTCGTTAAATTATTGCAAAAATGACTACAAACCGACGTATTAAAACATATGTACGCTATGATAAAATCTAAGGAATGCTAGGTTTGTTTTACAAAATAATATGTGACCACTAGTGTTAGTCTAATTGGAACTCATCTATAGTCTAATAGAAAGTATGTCTCTAAGTAGTTTGCAATACAAGTCTATTACGACCCATAATCATTGTAATCATTATAATTACACAGTAACACCTAGTTGCTCCAAAAAACCTCAATCAGCATGTATGGTACATAAAAAGCTAGCGCTAAGAAATAAGAAATCTCTATCTCGTTGTATCTTTACTTTCACACCAGTTCACTGTTAGACATGTCTTTTGCAATGTCTCAACTTTGTGTCATATATGTCCCTGAAAGGCTTAACAGGGATAGGAAAGTCTTCAAGAGGCTAACGCGTACGAGGTATCAATTCCCGCAATTATGGCATAAACCCTAATCCTTGATAGCAATCACAAATTGCACATGATCAAGTGGAAATATCGCGACAATACACGACTATTATCTTATGTATCACAAAAATCATTTTTTTAAACCCCCTCAGTGCTATACTGCGTCTATACGCAGGATTTTACTACCAATAAGATGCGTTACCCTGCCACTTTGCACGAATACTGCGTAGGCTGTCTGGTCAGAATTTTCACTTGGTTTCTCTTTGATTGGAAATTGTTAAAGATTTGAGGAAAACGTTACACACTTGTTGATTCCAAGACAGAGTAGACAATATGCTTATTCCAAAGGAAGATAGAAAGAAGATTCACCAATACCTCTTTCAAGGTATGTAATTTTACAACAGGAAAGAAACCTGAAAAAGAGTTTGGGAAAGAGTTTGGGCAAGAATGGTTGGTAATAAAAAATTAGCAATATAGGTCAAAGAAAAAAATGCAAAGGGAGAGAGTAACTCAGTAGAGGTAATATGATCGTTATACGATGAAAGAAGTAACTGGCTAGCTTTAGTGATAGTATTGGTAGGGAAGAAATTTTCATCACCAAAGCCTGAAGTGGACGTAGTCAGGTACCATATATTGAAATGGAGACATAATAAACCTACTAAGAGAATAAAATTGAAATTAACAGTCTGGTTGGATGTTGAATATCATTCATATGCCTATCTATTCTCAAAATCCCTATTTTGTTTCGTTGTGCCCAAGTATGCGTTATTGAAAAAAGTTTCACCAACTATTCTTGCTCTTTACTGTAATCCATAGCTCTAATTTTGGCTTTAATGCATAATCCAGAACAATTTACTAACTCAGTATTTAGAAGGTGTTGTCGTCGCCAAGAAGGACTTCAACTTGCCAAAGCACGATGAAATTGACACCAAGAACTTGTTCGTCATTAAGGCTTTGCAATCCTTAACTTCTAAGGGTTTCGTTAAGACTCAATTCTCATGGCAATACTACTACTACACCTTGACTGACGAAGGTGTAGAATTCTTAAGACAAGAATTGAACATCCCAGAAGGTATCTTGCCATTGACCAGATTGAAGGGTGCCCCAGCTGAAAGACAATCAAGAGTCTCCAGAGGTCCAAGAAGAAACTTTGACAACTACAGAAGAAGAGCTCGTGATTAATCTTTTTGTTAGGTTTTTCGTGCTCACTTTCATGAAGCGTGGTTCATACTCCGCTCTTTAGATATTTCTTTGTAAAGGTAACTTATATATCTATGTTAATAAAAAATATCATCCTTTGTACTAGTTAAAGTCTCTATTTATTCTACACCAAGGAACGGGTTAAGTATATCTCCTTTAATGTCGTTAGTAGCTCAAGTCCTTAGCATGCTATATCCACCCTGTCTTCATTTTTTCATTGGCACGTGATAATACCAGAATCCTTCCTTCTATATATAAGATTTGTTAACAGCTCCATGTTTAAGCACATTTCATTAACATATCAAATTAAAGCCACCTTTAATACAGGTAATTAACTTGCTTAGAGAACGATATAGGTAAAATAAGCAAGACTAGTGATGGGTGGGGACGAATTACCTATGTATCCAACACCGCAACAAGCTGCGTACGTCGTTGGCACCCCTCCTCTGGGTAGAAACCATGGTTCCCATTCAGCGGGCCATCTGAATATGCCTTATAAACCATCAGGCAGCTCCAAGAGTAACAATCAACACTATCAGCAGGCCCAGATGCCTCATGGTGGCCTGAGCGGATACCATTCACAGAGTCATCAACCGAAACAGTATCAAGTTCAGCCTCATGCTGCCCCACCACCTCAACAGTATTATCAACCGCCTCCAATGCAAGCTCCTCCTCCACAACAGACTTATCACCAACCTCAACAGTATTATTCACCACAGATGGCATCAGCACCAGCACCAATTCCTGTACCCCAGCCACAACCCACTCAACCATACTATCAGTCGTATCAGTATCTGGCGCTGCCCCAACCACAACCTCATCTTGCACCTGCTCCTGTACCACCACCCCAACATCACCAACAGCAGTCGCAACCTAGATATCACCAACCTGAACCACAACCACAACCACAACAACAACAACAACAACCACCACAACAGCGTTCAGCTCCACCTCAATATAGTCATTCACAGGGAGGCGCGTCTTCGAGTAATCACAAAAAGCCTCCACCACCTATCAATGGACAGTCATACAGATCAAACGGGAAGTCCAAAGAATCCCTTCCAGAGAAATTGACTTCTAAGCAGAAACTTGAAAATGAATTAAGGTCTGTTTTCGATAAGGTGGATACAAACAGAAATGGTAAAATATCTGCAAAAGAATTATCTTTGGCTTTACTCAACTTTGACCACACAAGATTTCAAGATTCCACTATTATATTAATGATCAAATTATTTAGTAACTCAAGTAATTCTAGCAATCTGAAATCTTTGAATTTTGATCAATTTGTTTCACTTTGGAAATACCTTTCAGCCTATAAGAAGCTTTTCATCCAAGCTGATACCAATAAATCTGGAGATATATCGTTTGGTGAGTTCCAGAAAATATTAGAACAAATCGGGTATAAGTTAAATGTTGACTTGGTGTTACACTTATTTCTGAGGTTTTCATACAAGGAATTAGACTCTAATTATGAAGGTGCAATATCTGTTGGAAAATTAAAGTTCGATGCATTTATTGAATTATTGGTCTATTTAAGAAAATTAACGGATGTATTTAAGAAGTACGACAAGGATTTGTCAGGTGTTGCAACCATCAACTTCCTGGATTTCCTTTTCGAAGTAAGTAACTTATCATAGACAAGATTGAAGTTCTTTGTCTACGTCACTGTACCATAATTGAATACTCAACTTCAAACATGTATACATAATTCAAATAAAGTAACTCTTCCAAAGAACACCTTCCAAATCCTGTATTTGCTCTTCATTGAAAATCTTATTGTCAATATGCCAAGTGTCTTGTCTGTTTTTTCTAAACTTACCCAAAATATCCTTTGAAGTTTTGCCTACCAATCCAGGTATTCCTGAACTCTTATTTGCCAATACTGTCAAAATTTCGGGCACCCATGGTGGAGGGGGTGACGCAAACGGGAAAGCATTTACTAGGGCCCCAAGTCCTAGGGTTGCTCCATGTATAATAATTGTATCAGGTGCAGACATCTTCTTATAACCAGTTTTCCTATTTTTATTTCTGATTCGACTGAGGTCCTTTGCATATTGGTCTCGATAAAGGGACACTAAATCTTCAACATCATCAGGAGGAGAAAGATGGATCAACCCAGATAATGTTGAAGCAGCTGACTCTCTGACTTCAGCAATTTTATGATATAATAACACGTTAGTTAACTTTATAATTCTAAGTCTTTGCTGTTTTGTCAATTTGAAGATATTCTTGAAGTAAATAGTTTCAGTGAATTCACCTAAAATGAAAAGTTGAATCATGGTTAAATCTTCTTTTGAATACTTTTCAAGCATTTTAATGATCCTTTCCAAATGATCCAAATCATATGGAATATGTGAAATTTTCTTGAAGACACTTATAGGTTCAATATTTCCTAATAGACAAACATCTTTCATATTTATTAAGTTGAGCAAGAATGGTATCAAATCAGTATCCACGAAACTTTGATATAATCCTGCTGCACTAGTACTCAAAACCTGCTTGAGCCATGTTAATACAGTAGTAGCAGCAAAGATATATTTAGACTTTAATATCTCTTGAGGTGAAAGGTGTGCTACCTCTAACCTCCAATCTTCAATCTTAGAAAAGACATCCTGAACGTTGTTCGAGAAAGTAAAATATTTTTTGTTCTTGATTATGGAAAAGTTGTTATTCTCGTTACATACATCAAGGAATTCTTCGCTGCTTCCATGTGATTCGTTGTAAAGAGTAAAAGTCAAAATTGCTAGTAACGATCCGATCTGATCCCTTATGGCTTGGTAGTTGTTTTCAATATTCAGGAGACATAGGTTAGTTACCTCCTCTGAATTTGGGAAACACCACGTCATTGCTGCTATGTAAGACCTTACATAGCTGAGACGGGTAGCCTTTTTAGTTACAGACTCAGAGCTATCATCTATCGGAAAGTTAGTAAGCACCTTGGATATCTTTGGGAATCTTCGCCAATCCAAATGAGCAGGGATCCACCATGAAAAAATATTCCAGATTCCCCTGTTATCAGGAGATAAATCATTAGTAAAAAGATTGTTCAAGAAATTGACAATGAACTCATCCCTTCGTGGTATCCAGACGGGATCGATATACTTTGATCCAACTAGGATACCTGCAATAAGTTCGCAGGTTACAATGTGAGAACTCTTATCATCATTAACGTATAATTCGTTAATAATCCCGAAAATATCGCCAAAACCTAAGTCCCTGACGTAACCATTTGATACGAGAAAAATAATTGCACCAATACCATACACATCAGTACCTTGGAATGCAGAGTTCACTTCGTTGTCTGTCACCCAGAGTTTGACGATGTTCTTAAGCCAGTCAACAGTTATAATATCTTTAATGGAATGTAATGCTTCTGAATCACTCTTCTCTAAATCTAGTTTGAAAGAAGGTTCACTTTTAACAACTTCCATATTATCTCCCCAGAAGAGCCATCCAGCATTCGCTCTATTGTCAATGAAGTACCTTGGGGCCAGTGAGTTTTCCATTTCAGTTGTCCATCTATTCAAATATGACTTACCATTCTTGATGGAAGTGTCCTCCAAATCTAAGTACTTCGGCAAGTAGTCGAATTTATAAATATTACTTATATCATAATCGAATATCAGCAATGTCTGGAATTTGTTCACTAGTCTTGTAAGTCCCTTTAATGCCAACCTAGCCAATACAGGATGATCACTCGAACATTTCTTTGCAATCAAAGGAAAAACATCCATATTGGTGTTAACTTCGAAGTTAGCTTCCAAATTCGTAAGAAATGGAAGAGTAAGGGTGGTTGTTTTCCAATAAGAATTATCATTTTCGATATTTATAAGATGTTTCACAAGCTTGGAAATATGATCCAAGTATATTTTTCTCTTATGTTCCTTTGCATATTTTACCGCTGAAATTTCAAGGTCAATATAATTGTCTGGTGGACGAATTAGATCTATCTTCTTTTCATCTATATGACAAATACTGCTAGGTGGAGTTAATCCGTTATTGACTGACTTGAAAAGATTAACAGCCAAGTCATTGACTTCTATGTTGTCTACCTGCAAACATTGATGTATCAAATCCACAAACTTTAATATGTTAAAATAGTCATTTTGAAGCTTATTTTTAATTCTCTTTAAACTAAAAATGTTCAAAACACTCTCAATAACCTTATAATGATTATCAGACAAGGCGGTGGTCAAATAATGCAATGATTGCTTTATAATTACATTATAGGATCCATTCAACCTCTTCATGGCATCCATTAATGTAGTCTGAGCAGGTTTAGAGATGGAAGCATAAGCTGATGCTGAAAGCCTAACCACATCTTCAAGAAGCAATTTGTCTAGATCCGTCTGCGTCTTAGAAGTTGCATGAAGAGCTATTCTAAATTGATGATATGATTCAATCCTGGAACCAAAAGCTATCCTGGTAAATGGCTTCCGATTCCTATTAATCTTTTGGATCGTGTTCACATATGCGAAGTTTATGTTTGCATGACTAGAATCTAATAGCCTTTCCCGTCCAACATCGGCAAACCAGATATTCAAAGTATAAAGAAAATGCTTTATAAGTTTAACATTGTCATGAAACTTCGAAACGAGAAACTTACATATAATATGTAAACTCTTACCAACCAAGTGTCTGATTCTGTGAATTCTCAAATAGTTAGGATTTGATTTTCTAGTTTCGATGTCATCCCCGAATACATAATGTGAAGTATAAAGCTTTCTCTCTCTGAAAGTAATCGCAGGATCCATGGTTGAAACATCAAAATCTTCGATGTTTGGTGTGGCTCTAGTCGAGGGATCAATTGAAGTTGCCGTAGATTCTCCTCTTGAAGACGAATAATCTTTTAAACTATTGGAAGGTGATTGATCCTTAACATCACTACGTTCTCCTTTGACGTCATTGAATGAGTCGAAGGTATCATAATTACCAAATATAGTGTCAATTGCATTGTCATCTATGTGGCTCACAATCGAGTCTAAGTTTTCATGCAAAGTTTCAATCCTCAGCTCATTCTTACTAGAGCAAGTAAACTTGTCCATGTCTCTTAAACTCTTCAAAACAAGAAGGCGCTGCTTGATAGATTCGGAAGAATCTTGGGTCAATTTAGGTATATCATCATTGAATGATGGGTCAAACAAGTATGCTGCTCCACTAAGAGCATAACCCAAGTACAATAGATTTACCCTGAGTTCATCTGCTAGCTGGATGACTATATTAGGGTCAGTACGGGAGTCTTCAGCATGCCTCTTCATCAACATCAGAACATTACTTAATGCTCTATGCACATGATCGCTGAAGCAGTCGACAGTAAAATTAATGTCAGATTCGCTAGGAATAAACCAATCAAACTTCAAGTTCTCTTCGTTGAATCTATTATCATCAAGCAGGAAAGCTCCCCAACACTTTTCATTTACACCATGTTTCTTAACATACGAAGGAGCAATTAATCTTGTCTCCTTTAATTTCATTTTAGAGGAAGCTTGCAATATCTGGTTCAATAAATATGAGCTGGCAAAAGCGGCCGGACCCTTCACGTTCATTAGGAAGAAAGAAAGCAGCATTAGCTCTTCTTTGCATTCTTTCACATATTCACCAGCATTACCAATACACTCATTTAAAATGACTAGATTCCAAAAGAGTGGTTGATCTCTAGGAATTATCTCGACACCTGTTCTATTCAAACCAGCTCCATTTTCTTGGATCTCTTCTTTGATTTTCTCAGATAAGTCTAAGAAGATATTTTTGAACGCAGATGGATCAACACGAATAATACCACCGCAAATTTCTGCTGCAACCTCAGCTATCGTGTACAACGTTTTATCAGAGATAAATTTGAAAAAATCTTCACGAAACTTCTTAAATATATCGTCCGATAAAGCCTCAAATATGACAAATAGGAACCTTGGTAGGGCATTTGCAACATCCTTTTCAATACCATTGCTCTTAGATGGATCCGTTAAATTCTCTAACAATAAAGTAACTCTACCACAAAGAGATTGAACAATAGCTTTGAAAGAACTCGAAGCAGATTTCAAAGCTTCAATTTCCATCTCCGGATCGATCTCGAAAGTTTGGGGTACATTTTTGTCATAAACTTTTGCCTGTAAGTATTCCAAATGTTGTTGTGTAAATTGTAGAGCCAATGATGGTTCGCCATAACCTTCAGAAAGATCATAGAAAGGCACAAAATTAGCAATTGATGCAAACATATCTAAAGTGTGGATGGATTTGTTCAAGTCATTTGAGTCAATACCAGAAAGAGACAACAGCATGAGTCTTGTCAAATGCACTCTGAAGACCGGAGTTGATGCAAAATATCTAGCTAGAACCTCAATCGACCGAATAGCCGTAGATACTCTGTGAGTTGAGATTACACCCTCTAGTGACTCGTATATTTCCAACAAGACATTGTCTAGAACATATGAGGGTTCCAAACGTGCCAATAACTGTAAAGATGATAAGTGGTCATCAACACAACTACTCTTCTTTGAATGAAGACCTGTTAAGACAGAAGGTAATAAGATCTTCACAAATTTTGACGTAATTTCAGGGGTAAGTTTATGTGACTCTGGGATATTCGATAAGTGATCCAGGTTTTCCATGTCAAACCTCTTTTGATATTGGTACACTAGACTTGATATAAGCTTCGATATTGGCCGTGACCATTCTCCACTATTTGACGGATGGACATAACTTTCAATTGCTTTGAGTAACGATTCAAGTTTCTCCATTACACCATCCAGTTCTAACCCTTTATCTCCGATAATTGAAAAGATAATAGCGGATGAGTATCCATGGAAGAACTTTGTTTTCATCGATGAATACTTTTCATTCATAATACTCAAGCTGTTTATCAATGTATTGAGAAGGTAATTCATTTGATCAGAAGAAAATATACCAAACTTTCCCAAATTTAAATATCCATGAGAATTCAGATCCAAATGTAAAACATTTAGTGCTTCCATAGCAATTGAACCTAATCTTGAAGTCAAATGTACGTCAATTCCTGAACTCTTACTGAGTTTAGACCAAATGTAAAAAAGGGATGACAAATAGTGTCTGATATCGGTGGGGCTATGCTTCCCTTCCTCATTGAATCTTATAGGCAATAATGCCATTGAGGATAATACAATTGATGCATTTGGGATTGAAAAATTAGAACCGAGTTGAGAATAGATAGTAGGCAAAGATTCATCATCGAAAAAATTTGATGCTCTTTCGGATAATCTATGTAACAACTTTTGATCCTTTCTTTCAAATTGTTCATGCGATGTGTATGTCGGCGTAAAGTGATTTTTATGCTCATAGTACAATTCGTTCCAAGGGAGTTTAAAGCCATGCTTTTTCAATAATGCAATATCTTTTGTTAGCGTTTCAAATGTCTTTACATAAACTTTTAAATTTAAGTGTTGACCTCTAGATAGACATATAGCAAAGTAAACATTTGCAAGTGCCATACGTAATGTAAGAGGCATATCATACTTCATCTTTACCCAAACCAAAAGTTCGTGAGTCCAAATGCGTACACTCACAACTGCAGCAGATTTGGGTGATTTTTTGTGTTGGTTGGTTGCTTCAGCATCCTCATCATCTGGGGAGTCCCCTTCGTCTTCTTCTTCCTCGCCATAATCACTATCTGAAAGATCACCAATTTCATAATCCACTTCACTGTCATTACCATCATCATCTATGTTATCTTGAGCAGAATTTCCTAGCTCAAATAAGTTCGTTTCCAAAGCCAAATCAATATCTGATAAACCCTCGTATTCTTTCAAAGTTGCCAAATCCTTGGCTGTAACTGATAATGAACCTTGAATATCTAATGTCTTGATTGCAATATAAAGATGAGAGACTATGTGACTTAAAAATTTAGCATGTTCTGTTGGTTTTTCAACTTCATACGGAAGAAGCCTGGGTAAATTCAATGTCCGTGGCCTTTCTCTGGCAAAAAATCTGGAATTGGGATCCAATTGAAGTTTGAGGAGTTCATCCCAATCTTCGGGATAATCCAAGTTATAGTGAGATTCTCTCGTATTCTCAAGCGTCCTATACTTAGGTATCCTCCTAAGGTCTGCATTCTTTCTTGCAGCATCTAATGGAGTAAGTGTTCGATAGTGGCCGTCCAATTGCGGACCATCTCTGTCAAGCTGAATCAGAGACCTTACCCTGGGCAAGGGATCAATTTTATTCTTTAATGGCACCGGTGCCTTGAGCTTCGGCTGGATAGGAGAGAGTTGTTCTTTATTTTTCGACATAATTGAAGCAATTTAATATTCAACTCATAGATTCCTGAAGAGACATTAAATATAGTGGCAATTGGTATATCTTTAGTCTTGTGATGAAGGGGAAAATATATAGATTTGCCGCTGCCTATCGAGAAGGATCACAAAATCACTTTCGGGGTCAGCTATTACTTTAACTGGTTAGTTAATAGTTTATAAGAACCAATTGGTCTATCATTTCATCTGTTATGATTATATAAAACACATAGTTCTTAGGTAATCACCCATGTCTTTTGTTTTAAAAACCCAAGTATGTTTTAAAGCATTCATTCTTCATTTAAGTGATTGAGATGTTGCATAATCTACATTAACTCTTTTGACACTGATAATATATTACCTTTCTGTACAATACAAGGATTAGTTGGCTTTAAAGATTAACTATGTACTCGATTGCAAACTTATAATTAGTCCTTTTACCTATAACAATCTTTAGAGGTTCATATTTCTCCACTATAAATTTGTATTACTCTATAACTAGTCAAACTTTTTAAGAAATCGGAGAAAAAGAGAATACCATAGAAGATCAACTTTGACAGTCAAAATATATTGTCTCAGTCAACCATTGAATCCTCTTTATAGTGTACTTTATAGATATTGATCAATATAAGGGTTGTTGACAATCTTACTATTGCAGCATCTATCATTTGGCACATGTGTACAGGAATGTGGTTGCGTGCCCTTGATTATCTCATTAAAAAAATTTCTTTAGCCTTCGAATTGATTGAACTACTTGTTCATTTTTTTTTATTATAGACTGAATTAGTTTAATTATAACAATTAAGTAACTTTAAAGATGTCTACTGTTTCTTCTTCAAAGGCTAAAAGAGAACAAAAGCGTTTGGAAAGAGAGGCGAAGAAGGCCTCCGAAGGAAAATCCACCAAGAAGACCAAGAAGCAAGCTGCTAAAGATGCTGAGGATAAGGAAGTTGAAGATTCTGCAACCCAAATTGCCAAGTTGAAAATGCAAACAGATGATTCTGGTTTGTCTGATAGAGTTACTACTGGTGTTTTGGATTCATTGACTACATCCAGAGATATTAAATTGTCTTCTGTTTCATTGTTATTTCATGGTAAGGTTTTGATCCAAGATACCTTATTGGAATTAAATTATGGTCGTAGATACGGTTTACTTGGTGAAAACGGATGTGGTAAATCTACCTTACTTAAGTCTCTTGCAGCAAGAGAATATCCAATTCCAGAACATATTGATATCTATTTGTTGAATGAGCCTGCAGAGCCAACTGAATTTTCAGCCTTAGAATATGTTGTCAGGGAAGCTGAACATGAGTTGAAGAGATTGGAGGATATGGTTGAAGAAATCATCGTCAAGGATGGTCCAGAAAATCTTGCATTGGAAGGTTTGTATGAGAGAATTGATGGTATGGATCCAGCCACCTTTGAATCAAGAGCTGCTGTTATTTTGACTGGTTTAGGTTTCAACTCAGTAACTATTAAAAAGAAGACCAAGGATATGTCTGGTGGATGGAGAATGCGTGTTGCTCTTGCTAAAGCTCTTTTCGTTAAGCCTACTTTAATGTTACTTGATGACCCAACTGCGCACTTGGATTTGGCTGCATGTGTTTGGTTAGAAGAATACTTGAAGAGATGGGATAGGACCTTGATCTTGGTTTCTCACTCTCAAGATTTCTTGAATGGTGTATGCACCAATATGATTGATATGAGAATGAAGGGCTTACAGATGTACGGTGGTAACTACGATTCATATGTCAAGACTAGAGGTGAATTGGAGACAAACCAAATGAAGCAATATGCTAAGCAACAAGAAGAAATTGCCCATATCAAGAAGTTTATTGCTTCCGCAGGTACTTATGCTAACTTAGTTAGACAAGCAAAGTCTAGACAAAAGATTTTGGACAAGATGGAAGCCGATGGTTTAATCCAACCTGTTGTCCCAGACAAGGTATTCTCTTTCAGATTCCCAGATGTTGAAAAGTTGCCTCCTCCAGTTTTAGCTTTCGATAACATGTCGTTCTCATACAGTGGTAACCCAGAAGATGATTTATACAGAAACTTGGATATTGGTATTGATATGGATTCCAGAGTTGCTTTAGTTGGTCCTAATGGTATCGGAAAATCCACCTTATTGAAGTTATTCCAAGGTCAATTACAACCTCAAGCTGGTAGAGTTATTAAGCACACACATATTAAGTTAGGTGTTTATTCACAACACTCAGCAGATCAATTAGATTTGACAAAGACCCCATTGGAATTTGTCCGTGACAAATTCTCAAATATCTCACAAGATTTCCAATACTGGAGACAACAGTTGGGTCGTTATGGTTTAACTGGTGAAGGTCAAACCTCACAAATGGCAACCTTATCTGAAGGTCAAAGATCTCGTGTTGTTTTTGCATTATTAGCTTTGGAAGCACCTAACTTGATTTTATTGGATGAACCTACAAACGGTTTGGACTTGGCTACAATCGATTCTTTAGCCGATGCTATTACTGCTTTCAATGGTGGTGTTGTTGTTGTTTCGCACGATTTCAGATTATTGGATAAAGTTGCCAAAGATATTTTCGTTATTGAAAATAGAACCGCCACAAGATGGGAAGGTTCTATTTTAGACTATAAGAAGAAATTGTCTGAGGCTGTTGTTATTTGATTTACACCTTATTTATATTTTTTGGACTTTCTGTGTACTCTAATTAATGCATTTTTATTTGATCTATTAGCAATAGTGTATTGGGTAAAAGGATTCTACTAAAAGGATGTATATCGATACCTCCTATTATTTAAACAGATTTTTGAAAGATTTTTGTAAGATTTCAAAGAAATTATTATTATTTACAAGAAGGTAACCAAACTAAAAATATTTTTTATGCTAAGAAATAACTAAATATAGCAATAGAAGTCAATTGAATAACATGCACATTACCCAAGAAAATTTCAGAGCCTGTATTGAAAGCCATGTAATCTTTGCAGCAACAATAAACGTTCAAACTCAAAATATTTGTACTTTTTATAGGCAAGTTTTAAGATTTGATAAGAGTCAAGATGAATTAGACTGAAGTGACGAATAACACAGAACTATACACTGAGTCTGGATGATATGGTGTATTGATAACATGTTATGGTACAATTGTGTCATTGTAAGCATAGTTAAGTGGCGAGAAACCAGCAATAACAAATATTTTATAGAGTAACTACATTTGGATTGCACTACATGTAACATACTCAGGATACCCAGTATAGAATTTAGATCAGTAATAAAAATTAATTAGTAGGGCAACTTGTCCGAGTGGTTAAGGAGAAAGATTAGAAATCTTTTGGGCTTTGCCCGCGCAGGTTCGAATCCTGCAGTTGTCGCCATTTTTTTTTTGAACAGTGTTTAAAGCTTCACCTTTATACATCCCTTGTAAACCTAGTTGAACTTCCACATTCATTCGTAAATACAGATGACATTATGTCTAAGAAGAATTCCAGCTACTCTTTAGGAATGAACAAGTTGAATAATTTATTATAATGGAGTAAATAAGCCTACATTTTTCCTAGATTTTAGCACAGCGAATTAAAGCTGTTTGCTATGCTTAAAGAAAGCCCGTATTGTGTACATTATATATTAAATCATGTTGGAATGCTAATATTGATATAAATATATAAGATTTACTTTCAAAAACTCTATTCCTTTGACAATAAAGTAGATATACCAATTAAGCCTAGTAAACCTAACTTGAAGTATTTGTTTTCAGTTATTAAAATTGTGATATACCCTACCTTAGGAATATAACCTTTCACAGTTCCCACTAAATCTGTCTTATAGTTCAAATAATGCTGACCCTTTGCATACAAACCTAAATCATCCACAGCATTATTATCACCTTTCGTTAAAATTAATTGTTTGTTCTCGTTGTGATGTTCTCTTAAAACTCTATGAACAATAGGAATTGCCTTTCCTTCAATCTCGTAGACAACTATATCACCAACTTTCGCCTGTGAATCACGATTCCAAAGGAATAAGATATCACCTCTCTGAAAAGCAGGCTCCATGGAACCGGACAACACCACCACAACTGGAGAATGTGAATTGCAAACTATGGAAAGGGTTTTCCAGAGCACAAAGGCTGAGGAGAACACATATGCTAATGAAAGAAGCTGTACTAATTGTTGACGAAGCTTCATCTTTGATTGAGTCTAACTTTGTTGATATAAGTATATAGTATATGGTTTATACCACCGTGTAATGTCATGTCGTTTTTTCTCGGAACCCCATTAATGTCGTACTCGGGCAAAAAGTGTCTAATTGTCTGGATCATTCTAGGATCATGCCGCCATATATCAAATTTTGTTTTCTTACAAACTGTTGAGTTATAACAAATTTTAAGAACCTTGTTGAAGTAATAGAGGGAATATTGTGCCTAAGAGATCATTCTAAACAAGGATCAAATATTGAACGAGTCCAGTCAAAGTTTTCTGAGGATGTCCCAGCTGTCGTCAAATCAGGCAAATACAGCAAACACGCCAGTGACTCGCCTGAAGCCGTCTCAGTCAGTCTCGTTCGGAGACTTAGAGCATCAGGAGAGGACAAGAAGATTCACTATTTCGGCACATCCATCAAATGTAAATGTCATATCACAGGATTTACCTCCTCAGCAATCAAGAAAGTCATCCGCCACCGCAAAGACTATAAGTGAGCTTTTGAAGCTCTCTTCTTCATCAGTTGTGGGAGCACCAAAGGATAAGAATCAAGGTGAGATCATCACACCTGAAAATAACAGTGCGAGGTCATCTATGGGTAATACTCCAAACACTTCGCCTTTCTTAAAGCAAACGGCTGCATCATCAGATCATATATATCAAAGAAGGCTAGATTCACCCTCACCCCCACCATTTGAGATTCAACAATCTCAACCTATTAATATTAGTTCAGCAGGCCCATCTAGACGAAACTCAGAGAAGAAGTCAAATAAAACTGTGGTTGCATCACCTATCGGGCCACCGGTCCCTTTCCAGGAATATCTTTCAAGAGAAGATGACGGGAAGTTCCATATTTTATTGGGTTGCACAGGATCTGTAGCTACCATTAAAGTTCCTATGATCATAGATAAACTATTACAAATATTTGGGACAAACAAAGTATCCATTCAATTAGTCGTTACAAAAGCCGCTGGGCACTTCTTAAAAGGATTGAAGTTAAACAATGAAGTAAAAATTTGGAGAGATGAAGATGAATGGGCTAATTTCAATAACTCTTTAGAAAACGTTACACCTAACTTGTTTAATACGAACTCAAATTCTTTGGGCATACATAAGAAATTAAAAAATCCCTATGATAAAATTGTTTTACATAATGAATTAAGGAAATGGGCAGATATTATGCTCATTGCTCCATTATCTGCCAACACACTCGCAAAAATTGCCAATGGTATTTCCGATAACCTTTTGACTTCAATTGTTAGATCCTGGGGTCAAGCATCTCACCTGGCTGTGAAAAAACCAATTTTAGTTGCACCTGCAATGAATACTTTGATGTACACACATCCAATTACTGCTAAGCAGCTTTCTATATTATCGTCTCAAGAGGATGGGTTTGGAATAGAAATACTTAAGCCAGTGGAAAAAGTCTTGGTTTGTGGTGATATCGGCATGGGTGGAATGAGAGAATGGTCTGACATAGTTGACATATTACGTAGGAGAATAGTTCATTTGAAGGCAGAGAGAAAGCGCAGTGACGATGCTTCAAGTGTTGGTAGAGATGATGATAAATTAAGGGAAGAAGAAGAAGAAGAAGACGATGATGATGATGGTGACGATGACGATGACGATGATAACGACGATGATGACGATGACGATGACGATGATGATGACGATGACGATGATGACGATGACGATGATAACGATGACGAAGTTATCAATGGTGTCAATCATGTGCATGACTCAATCCCTGAAGAGAAGTTCAAATCTGGAGATAGATCCAAAGAAAATGATATGATATTTGAAATTACAGAGGATGAAATTAATGAAAGAAATCTTCATCATGTCAGGTAACAGATATCTGAATTTAAAGGAACAAAATACCGATCGTCGATATACATACTTGCATTGAAATTGGCTAAATTATTATTAGCTACTTTAATCAGAGCTGTACAGTAGATTTTAATTCATACTTCAGATCAGCGTCTGATTTTAATTATATTTATGCTATAGAATTTATTAACTTCTGTAGATTTCGTAGTGGTCATGACTTCAAAGACCTGAATTCATCATTCAATTCAAGATTAAACTCAAGAACCACATCTTCTATCATTTTGTAACACTGGTAGTTCAAGTCTTCAATCAATGGTAAAAGGTCAAGTGACTTCAGTAGATGTTGAGATACAGCGTAAAGATTAGACATCTGAAATCTTACTGCTAAGTTGTAGAGAATGCTGTCGACCAAATCGTCTAGCTTCTCGTCATCATTACGTCCCAAATGTCGCATCAATGCTTTCCTCTTCTTACTAATCGGAAGCGTAGCAAAATTATCGGGACAGACGAAACCATCTAGTGAAAATGGCAGCTTGGTCTCGTTTACTAACCAGTTTAGGACGAGTTGAGCCCTTAGTTTTTTAGAGTCTTTCGATATCGTCAGTTTTTTCAAAAACCTATTGATCCAGAAATTAGCCATACTGCTTGCATTCATGGGTATAATTAAACAATTTGGATCCACGATTCCTAGTCTGGATAAGGTGTACAAGTTGGCATAGAGCATGTTTTCAAATGTATAGTTCATAAGAACATTGGGTAGCGTTACAGAGTTCTTATTGGATCGCGTCCTCTGAGTCTCTACAACAATTACATTAGGTCTATCCTTCGTTTTGACCGCTAATCGTTCAATCACTTCGTAACTTAAGTGACCCAAATATCTTTTACTGTCCATAGTATTTCCCGTGTCATCTTGCAACCATGGCTCTATCTTGCCTGTGCCAATTTCACGATGAAGGTCCCATTTGTCCCAAAGACCGCTTCGAACAACGCTCTTCTCGGACCGCTGTCTAATGTCTATTCCACCTACCTTGCAATATGAAAAATTCTTGATTCCAACATCTATCAGCAAAATAGTCATGCTTCCCTTCGTAACAGAGCCCGCTCTGCTTAGCCTATCTAAAAGAGCAACATGACCTAAAATTCTATTTATCTTGGCTTGCTTAGTTCCTTGTACAGGTATTCCACAGAGTACTGCTACTTGACTAAGCACTGAGCTCTTGTAGTTGCCCAACGCCATACACTGTTTCTCAGTTGTTCCATTTCATTCTACTGTTATGTTTATTTAGCCATAAAATTGTTTGCAGCACTTCCTTGCGCTCCAGAGCTCTGATGAGTGCGTGATCTAACCAAGGAAGATTCGGGACTCGTGCTCAAACGCTAATAATGGTCTCGCAAATCAACCTAAATCTCGCCTAAGTTTTGCCAAGATTGTATTTTTCATGTGACGACCTCGTCAGAATACCGGCCTATTGCACACGCCACGTTCCGTCACGTCACGTCCCGTCACTTTACAATCGAATGAAATAATTAATTATTCACGTTCCATATAGAAACCTAAGGAGATCGTGTTGGTGGCTTTTGTTAGACGATTCGCGTCAAATGGATGAACCTTGGTGAAAGGCATCTTGGCCTCGTTGTTATTACTGTTGTTATTGTTACTTGTTCCTGAAGCCAAGTATTGTGGGCCCGTGTGGTGTACTCATCAAACGGGTGCAAGACAATGTCAGTCCCTGCACTGGTGACACTAGAAACTATAAACCTCCTACGGATAAAATTTTGCCGTATCGGGACGGGGCTTAATTTTTAATCCTGGAATCGCGTATTGGGTCGCCTCAGGCAAAGAAATGTGGTGGAGAATAGGTAAGCGCACATTCTGCGCCCCTTTTAGAAGGACCGAATGCATACAGTCCGAGAAAAAAAATCTTACAGAATCTTCTATTCGAAGGACTTATGCCGCGAACCATCGCGTCTAGTGCCACTCGTTTTTCTCTATTCTTGCCTTAAACGGTACATTTCTAATATAAAAATAGTAAATCCGGCATACAGAATAGGGATTTTTGCCATGGTTATGAGTGGCTATACTAAGGTGACGGGGCGTATAATTTCTTTTTTGACTCATCCCGAGCCAGCCACCAGATTGTCCAAAAGCGGTTAAAATTGAAAACAGTTACCAGGGTATAAATATCGAGTGGATTCTGCTTACTTTTAAAAAGCAAGCCACTTCTTTTCACTATTAATCTTAATTTACTCATAGAAACTATAGACAAAAATGCAATTCAAGACTGTTATCATTGCTTTGACTGCTGCTTCAGCTGTCTCCGCTGCTTCTAAGAACGCTACCAACGCTACCAACGGTACTAACGGTTCCAGTTCTTCCTCCGACTCCGGTGCTGCTCAAATTGCTTCTGCTGGTTTCTTCGGTGCTGCCGCTGCTGGTGCCGTTGCTATGTTGTTGTAAACATGTTAGTGAAAACTTTTTTTGGAAACTGAATTTTTTCATTAAAGGGCAGTGCCCTTTGGCTGATGTTTAAAAGAATGCCCTCTAATATTTAGCCTTTTTTCTTGCTGACTATGAAAGAGGAGTTTAATATACCTGCACTCGCTCCTAATCGACAGTATTATTATATATTGGTGTATTAATAAAACATAATTCACTAAATTAAATTTAAGGATATTTCTGTAAGCTAATTTAATTAAAAAGCGCAATCTAAAAATTTTTCTTTATCTCGGAGAATTTTATGCGTATTAGGATCGTGATATGCTAATTTTTTAGGAAGATTATGAGGCGGGGTGCGAGTGGACTTTTGTGCCCAAAAATTGACACCCCCTACGGGCTACAAAGTTGACAGACATCTAACGGGATTGATGCATTATGAATTCTTTAATTAAGATCCTTTTTATTCTTTTACTCTATATCTGGGATAACTTACATAGAAGGGAGTTAGTTCAAAATTTGCAACATTTGGTAAGCATGTGATGCTAAGTTCATTTATGTGTAAATAAATCCGAGCATGGTTTTATATGCTATAAAGATATTGTATGCCTAAGCTATATAGTTGTCTAATGATTTGTGGGGCGAGACTTAGGACCCCAATTTTTTGTTGGATTTTCCTGATATCTAACCATTTTTAGCTTTCTCAACTGCATTATTCTTTGACTCGTTTCATTATCATTTTCGAAATCAACAGGAGTCCAATCTTCTTTATCGACCAAATTTTTTAAGATCTTGTAGCCAACCATATTTTCAGTCAATTTTGGGTTAATGCTTATGTCATTCTCCAATTGTTCGATTTTTGTCTTGACTTTTTCGTTAGAATCCTTGTCTTCTCTCTTTTTCAACTCTTCTAAGGTCCTTTTGTTGCTGACTAACGACCACTGTTTGTAAACCCTTAAGACATTTTCCCATGGCGCATTAGTTTTGATACAATTTTTCTTTGCATGAGTCAATGAAACATCGAAACCCATGTTACCTATGGCCTTGGTAAAATCGTTGATTGGAATTGGTGGCACCTTAAGAAAGGACGAAAGCTGGTTTAAATTGAAATAAAATGGCTCTTCAAGTTCATTCTTTGCCAACGTAAGCATTCCTCTTATACGTTCCGTAGTTCCAAAGACTAAGGTATCATTTGATTCATTTGTCTTGAGAGCAGCATCAATGAAATCTTTATCATGTAATGGTCCAAGCCACATAGGTCCAGCAATATTTATATTAGACTCACAATGTTCGCAATGGCTGCTAATATTAGAGATAGTCTTTGGTGTTTGATATCTTTTCACGTCGACCCTACCAAGAGGTTGTATTTTCTGTTCACCACAACCGATACAGTGATATGCAAGCATTGTCTTAGAAGCTAATTTCTTGACTTCTATCGGGCTAGTTGTGACTCTAATTACTAACCTGAAATAAAAATCAATACTTAAAGACACAAGTGGTGTGATTGTCTTCTTATACTTAGCAGCAGTCGTGGCAATCATATGCAATATTAACCTGAGCCCTACCTCATGGTTAGATTCGCTACCCATATAAGTGTTTCCAAAATTATTACCACCATATAATGCAAAACATTTTTCAGGGTACATTGACCCAGCAAGCACTCCTGCATCAGTACATGTCACTAATAATATACCATCATCTCTTATAGACTGAATGGCTCCGTCTATAAACGGTGCAGCCGTTCCATAAGGATCAAGATCTATAACATGGAATTTCTCCGAGGCTTGCGACATATACCTTATAGCATCACCTTGGTTAGAAACCACTTTATTTTCCAATTCATTGTATACTATGTTCCTTTCGATGGACTTAACAGCATCAGGAAGTAAATCATTGGCAACAATTTTCGAAGCTAATGGTATTTCATGTCCATATCTGATGGCCCTTAAACCAGTAGCACTAAGTGCCTCCAAAATGGTAACAAATGGGTCTACCTTTCTTCGTTTTGGCTCACCAGTTTTGTTTTTAGAATCTGTGTACTTTTCAGCCCATGTATTAATGCATGTCACAGATAAATCTCTATTAAATTGTTGTATTGGGTTGTAGAATACTTTATCTTCCTTTGGTGTTAAGATAGTAGCCTTACCCTCTAAAATGGTATTGTAATCATCTACTTTGATCGATGCTTTCAGAATAGATGCCTTACTCATGTTCGCTCTAATAAGTGTCCTTAATGTTGACTTAGAGTGTATAAACATTCATTAGATTTATATTAGTCTAACAATTCTAAAATTTTTTCTATTTATTGAGCTCATCTTGAGATCGTAAATATTGTGAGAGACCAGAAAACCTATCAACAATTGCGGAATATTAAATTATGAGAACTACGATTGAAATCACTTAAGTCAATCAATCATGTCAGAGCCAACGTTTTCAGCAAGTGGAGTGATAAATAATCATCTTGGTAATGATGGGATAAACACTGTTGAATCTATTGTTAATACCGATGATGAAGATTATGAATATGAAGAAGATGACGAAGAATATGATTCAGATTATGACAGTGCATATTACATGACAGCACAAGAGCAATGGGATACGAGTATGAAAGAAATAACAGGAATAATTAATATGGTTTTATTTCCTTTGATAGGAAAGGTACTAGGAAGAAGATTCAGTCACTTTATCTGGAAGAGGATGGCCGACTGGTGGTATGTGTAATCAAAAGAAAAGACTACTTCATTAGACCATAGGATAATAGGATCAATAAAACGTGTCAAATCTAAAGCTAGCAAATTAATTCATTAAATCATTGAGGTTAAGAGAAATATATAGAGGTAGTCTAATCATAAGCTATTAATCAAGTCATGAAACTCCTTATCAACGCCTTCCTTTACTATGTCATTTAAAACCAATTGAACAAATGGCTCTATAATACCAAACACAACCCTATTCAATGTATCATATACAAGTTTCATATACGCGTCAGGAGGTGCTGAAAACTCTGAGGAGTTTGAAGAGTTTCCCGAGAAAATAGATGACGTTTCATCAGTAGAAGGACTGTTGAGCACACTTGGAGTGATCTCTTGGCTACCACTGTTAATTAGATTCTTCTGAATAATTTTAAGAATTTTTGATAATAGCTCAAATAAAATTTTGTAAATAAACAAAGTGTCTAATTTGATATTAATCTCTAACTTTTCTATGAGTAATTGTCTGGAACTCAACTTTATAGGCGAATTGTTCGCAGTACTTAATGTTGAAGATGAGTGATTTAACGAAGATTCCAGCGTTCTCCTTTTCAAATTATGAAGAGACCCATTAGCGGAGGGGCCTATATTAAAATTTTTCAATATGATTAGGAAATTTCTCATGAATTTTGTTTGATAGGCAGGTTGCAGAGGAAGACTAGGGGCCCTTTTAGTACGTTCTGCAAATGGGTTATTATCGTCTGGTCTAACATTGATGGAATTTGTCCTTGGTGTATTCAAACTATTCATAAAACTTGTAGGTTGAGCCTGCTTCTGTTGAAGAAACTGTTCATCTTGCTGAAGAGATTTAAAGAGGTTCCCAAGTGATATACCTAACTTTATCAACTTATTTCCATCGATTGGGAATCTAGAAGGGTCTCTGTTTAACGTACTTAGACTTTCATAGCTTAATTTGTACGTGTTTAAGAAATACTCTGAAGGAATAGACCCTGGTGAAAATGGTACTGACAATAGTAGTCGATCAATGTATGTAATCTCATTGTTTAAGATATCTAATAACAGCGACATTATACACCAATTGATGAAGAATTTGCCTAGTATATTTATGTGCTGTTTTTCGAACTATTAATTGAAGTTTACCTCGTCCAAAAAGGTCGCGAGCAAGAAATAATATCATTATCAAACTTACTTTTATATTGAAGGGTGCAAATTGCAGTAGATGATATCACTACTTTCTATATTTTTCTATCTATTTGTAGGTAGTTCAGTTCTATCAGTGCTAATTGTCTTAAGCCATTTACCCTTCTTCAAAGGGACATTGTTAGAACGACTGAAAAACAGACTTATAGATACAATTATTAATATTGCAGATAAGATAGATGTGGCAAATGAGAAATATTTTGGTGATAAACTATACTACTACCTTAATTGGTTGGTACCAGTATTTTATGTGTGCGTGATAACCTTTTGCTTGTTTCAGTTCTTTGTCAAAACTGTACATATTTTACCAGATGATATAATATCGAGCACATTCCATCAGTTATACATTGTCTTTACTATCGCTGCAGTGTATTTTACATTCATTCGAGCAACTTTTAGCAACCCCGGGGTGATAACTCGTCATAATGTCCTGAACTATACAACGATGTTCAAACCTAATGACATAATTTTTTTTTCCGATAATACCTGTTCCACTTGCAACTTCATAAAACCAGCTAGGTCCAAACATTGTTCTATTTGTAACCATTGCGTTGCATTATTCGACCATCATTGTTTTTGGATAAATAATTGTGTTGGTTACTTTAATTATAAGTGGTTCATTGCATACTTATTTGCTAATATCAACCTTTTAGTGTATGGTGGGTATATATGCTTTAAGTCCTTAAAAAGTATAAATCATTTGAACGGATATTGGCATTTAATCGTGGCTACTGATGAAATAAATAAAGTTTCAGGAATCTTTGTGATTCTTTGTTCTATTTTCAGTGTTATAGTTATAATATTTACAGGTGTTCATTTAAGGTACCTCTACTTAGGGGTAACCACTAATGAATTAGATAAGTGGACTGATATAGAAGAGTTGATTCGTCTAGGTGTACTATATGAAGTAACCAATCACAGAGTCAACCAAGAGCGGTTTGTAGAGAAGGCTATACTGATAAACAAACCTTCTCAGCAAAACGTATATATCAGTTTGAAAAGTGAAACAATTTTGTTTTCCGACGATGAATTAGATTTCTATAATTTGAGGAAGATATTATCCATGGAAAATGATTTGGATAATATATATGATAAGGGACTTTTGGGAAATATAAAGGAACGCTTTTATCCAATTTATTCTTTGGGTGAAGCTGTTTGAATATCGAGTCTTTTAATGATAAGAGAAGGAATATCGATCTTTTCGATCCTTCGTTTAAGTATTTTACCATCCAGATAAACAGCTGGTTGTAGTGGTGATACTGACTGATTAGTGAATTTTTCAACAAACACTTTATTCAGTCTCATAGATTCGATCATTTTATATAAAAGATCATTGTAAATACTTTTAAGATCATTGCAAAAAAATTCTGTGTGATCATATTTAACGGAATATACGTATAGGCGAAAAAAATGTAACTGAAGAGGACTCAAATTTTTCGGAAATTGAATGGAATATACATGTCGTTCGAAGTTGTTCAATATGCTTTTGACGAAATCTGTCTTCTGCTGATGTGTAAGATCTTTTAACTCAAACACTTCCAGTCTTTCAGTAATCTTTCGCTTTGGATATTCCAATTGTTCATTAACTTGTCGTACTTTCTCATGTAACAAAGGAATTGTGTTTCCATCTTGATCTGAATCTTCATCATACATTTCAATGTGACTCCGAATGACTATTGGTGCTTTCTTCTTTAGAAGCTTCTTCTTTCTCAGCCTTCGGAGGTGATTGATTTGAATTCTACTATATATATCTTCATCATCTTCAATGTCTTGTAGCTTTAATTTGTTCTCTCCAAAGTCATTTACCATGTTCAATGAAGTTTATATTACATTCTTGTCACGCTAAAGAAGACTTACAGTGTAGAGTTCTTTTATGTGCGAAGTTTTCATTTATCAACTTTATATTTACTGATTTCTTTCAGAGATAGTTACAATACAAATCACTTTTCCAACATAGCTACCATGAAACCTTGAAATTGAACGTCAAACGAAAACAAGAGACGACAATGTTGATCACAATAGAGAAAGCAAAGGAAGACAATCACTTTGATAATAAAAGACAAGAGCAAGACAATACTTCAGAAGGAGTAGAAGTTTAGAAATAAAGGGCAATCATACATCCATAAAATCAAGACGATGCTCCAACACCAGCACAGTAAGCTAATGACCAGGTCAAAGACATACCATCATCCAAGTAATTAGTTGAAAATGAGCTAGAGTTGAAAAAGTTATAAGAAGTAGTTGGATCAGTTAAGGCATAATCTAACATAAGGATTCCCTTCCAACCATCAGTGACATTATTGATAATTGCAGCAAGTTGCTCTTTCCATTCTTGACTAACGAAAGTTGAGCTTCTAATGTAAGAAGAGATTGGAGTGGTCGGTAACATGTGAATACCTTGAATATATTGAAGCAATGTACCAAAATATGTTGTGTGAGCAAGCTTATTTTCAAAGGTAATACCTGCTACTTTGTTTGGAATATATTGCGATGGTTCCACTGTATTGTCATCTAAGTACAAAACGTATAAGTTCAAACTTCTTCTCATGATCGCAAGCATAAGGTTACCCCTGCTTTCCATATTAGAATCGCCAATAACACTTCCCCATAACTTCATACCAAATGCAAAGTTATAATCCTCAGAAGTAGATTCTTCATCTTTACCATCCGCAGAGGCATATAATCCTTCAGCCCAACTATGTCCGTTAAAGAAATCAAACATACGATAAACTGGAAGATATGGGTCCTCTGTTGTAGGATTAGCGACATCTCTGACCAATGTGTTAACCCAGTCCTTGACATCGTTGACCCATGTTCCACCTAAATCTTTATCAACTTGGGCTACGATTGCTGAAGCATAGACATGATAACCGTAGTGGAAATGATGGTCATTATAATGTCCATTACCGTAATCAGCATTTCCTGTTGCTGACGAGACAATACCCTTGAAGTTAGTATCGTAATACAAAGGAAATTGTTGATTGTTGTTTGAGAACCTTTGAATCGCGGTTTTCATAGATGCTAATAAAGTTGTGGTCAAACTAGTGTCTTTAATGATAGCATGACATGCGTATAATACTAATGCGTATTTCAAGAGGATTTTTCCACTTGTGTACATCGAATTCACATTTGAATATGTATCGACATCAACAGTGGCTTCAGTTTGAGCAGCTTTTGTGATAGCTGCTAATGCATTACTTGTATAATTCGCTTTGTTTCCACTAATTGTTGTGTATGGATCAAACAGAATATCAGTTGGAAGAGTCTCTGTCATAGATAACGTATTGGTTAAGCATGCAGTCATAGTACCCTTTACAGTAGAGTCTAATGTGACTGATGTTTTGGTTTTCAGGGTATCACTTGTGAATGATGCGACATGATGAGGGAATGCAAATAAAATAGTCGTACCACTATTAGAGGAACCGCTAGTTGTGTGAGACAAATTGTATGTACAAGATGTGCCACTAACAGTTGCACTAATCGAACCACCAGTAGGGTAACAACCAGCTGCCTCATCATAAATCGAATTGGTATCGAAATTTAATTGAAAGGCACAACCATTTACTGAATTAGAAGCAATTATAGTGTTGGTGTTTTCTAATTTCAAACTCAAGGATTGTCCACTTGGGATTGTAATATACAACAGCCATGTGGTATTGTTGTTCAACTCAATCGTGTACTTGTCAATGCCACTTTTTGGAGCAGTCTGTCCAGTAATACTCTTGAACCCAACCGAAGAGGAGAGCTGTGGGATCAAATTATTATAAATACCAGTTACAAAACCCATACCTTGAACCAAAGGACATTCCAAGTAACCATTGTTTCCTGCAGTCAATCTTACATTTGCAGAAAATTTAGTCATTGTGTTCAATGATATTGCTGGAGTGGCAGTGAAATCCAGAGACGACAATACAATCTCTTGAACTGCAGTTGGTGAGTAGTAATATGATGGAGGAGTTGTGGTTGTATCGAATACCCTATCACTGGCTTGAGCATGATAAACAGCAAGACCTAAATAGTTCAGGGTGGAGTAAAAAACACTGTATGGGTGCGTAAATACAGCGCATGTCTGATCACCGACTAACATGTTGCAATAGAAACTGTTTGTCTCAACTGGTGTAGTACTGGTTGTATTAGCGGGTAAAGCTGTTTCTCCAGCCCTTTGATCAAACATAGATAATATTGCATCTGTGGAGACAGGAACGCTGAAGATATCAGTGGCGGTAGTACTCATGTTTATGTTTAGATTTTATGTTTAGCTAGCTGTGATAAGAAACCAAATGGGTGGCTATCAAGAAAGTTATAAAGCAAAAGTTGATAAATAAAGAATTCTATCAGGAATGGAATACCTTACTTCCTGAGATGCTTTAATGAAAAAATTAGAGTTATAATAATGCGAGTTTCTTAAACAGTCTGATTCATCTCTTATATATCTAAGAAAACCCATTTGTGGCTATCAATAGTTCTATCTGATAAGTCGTGTAATTTTACCAGAAATGATTGCGTAGAGTTAGGATATTAGCGAGATATAAGGAGAAATTCAAACCAATGTACAATCTACTATACACTAGTAAGAAGTTGAATGTATAAAGTCAGAGAAACTTTAGTAGGAAGAGGACTATGAGTGGCGGACGGAAGGAGGAAGAGACTTCTCCAGAAGAACGAATAGGAGAAAGATTTCGCCGTAATGATGTAGAAAAGAGAATAAATAATGACGGCAGCGAGATACAAGATCATAATAGCATTATTCCTCCAGAAAGCCAAGAATATAATACAAATGGGCATGGAGAGTATATAGGCAACAACTGGGCACCCAACTTACTCATGGATTCGGGAAGTGACATGTTTTACAATATAGATTTTGAGAACAGTGCTAACATGAACTCAATCTCGGGAAACCATGAAACACATAATATGAACTACCATAATAAGGCTGGGTATAGCGAGAATAACAATAGAGATCCCAATTCAGCAACTCATGGTGTTGATTCCGATTTCGGATTTGATTTAAATAGACCTATGCTGAATTCTCAGACAGAACAATCATATCCTGCAATAACATCTGGTCAGGGTCCTCCACAGGGCCCCATCTCAAACAAGATGTCCACAAAACAAAGAAGGCCATGTGATCATTGTCGTAGAAGGAAGACCAAGTGTGTAATGATACCAGGTACGGATAATTGTGTTCAATGTGAATCCAAATCACTTTCTTGCACGTACGTTGGTCTGGCTATTAAACGAAAGGCAACAGACGTAGAGACCACACAGAATTCTAAGAAAAGAAATGAGTTTGGATACGGAGGAGAACATGGCGCTAATTTGTTTACTAATGATAAAATACCTATAGTACCTCCAAATGTGCCGATAAGAGATGCGCCTCCAGTGCAAGATTATTCGATAATGAATAATTCATTGTTGAAAAAGACACTATCTTTACAATTTCCAAGATCTAGTTTTTACGTGGGGCCGACATCGTATCTATACGATATCAATCTATTAAATGTGATAATTGACTCTCAAAACGATCAACACTCTGGAAGTACTAAATCGGGAATGGGAAAAATCGAGCAAATAAACTTAAACGATAGTATATCATTAAGAAAAGTGAGTGACCGTGTACAATTTGTTCTCAAAGATGACCAGTCAAATCAATCGTATCAAGCCATGTCGGAGGATGTTGATAAGATCGAGAAGTTTATCGCTCCTCACGGACAAATATTGATAGATTTATACTTTCGGATTGTGCACCCATCCTATCCAATTCTCCATAAAAAGGTATTCCTAGAAAAATACTCAAGGACGCATAGAGAATTCAGTGCACCATTGTTGGCTGCTGTTTATGTTCTAGCAATTCAATGGTGGGACTATGATCCACAACTAAATAGATTTCCAAAGCCTGAGGTGGAAGTAATACTTAAAATTGGTTTAAATAACTACTTATTGGAAATTTTGAAAAGACCCAAGTTGAGTGCTGTCCAAGCGGGCTTATTATTACTTCAATGCAAGCATATACTAAAGAGCCCCAAGGGTCGTAATGTCGGTGGGCACATTGCAAATGGAGAACAAAATAGCTCGATAGCCGAGACTGACTACAGTGAATGGGTTTTATGCTCACAGGTTGTTTCTCTTGCGGAAGAGTTAGGGCTAGGTTTGGATTGTAATAATTGGAAATTGCCGAAGTGGGAAAGGGGCCTTAGAAAACGACTCGCTTGGGCGACATATATGGAGGATAAGTGGCTTTGTTTGAAAAATTCTAGGCCCTCTCACATAAACGAAATAAATTGGGTGGTAGCCCCCTTGGTTGAAGAAGATTTCCCTGAAAAGCATGGAGATGGTGATTTGAAAGAAGGTTCGTCAGATATAGACAATGGCAAGAAACTATTTATGAGTCTGATTGAACTATCGACAATTTTGTCAGAAATAATAAATCAATTTTATTCTATGAGAGCCATGACATCATTAACCGATGTTAATGATGTGTTGAAATTGGCAAAACCATTGCAGTTGAAATTGAGGAACTGGTATCATTCCCTACCCGTAGAGCTTCAAATGAGCTCGGTTAAACCCAGAAAGCTATGCTCAAATGGATATTTACAGTTGGCATACTTTGCTACAGAGTTAACGTTACACCGGAAGATCATTACCATCATATCTAATCAAAATAGGGCTGGGGGTATTCTACCGGAACAATTGGTGAATGTTTGTCGTTCGGCAGCCAAAACAAGATTACTTGCTTCTATTGAATTTGTGAGAGACTTGAAACCAGAACATATACACTCATTTTGGCATTCATCCACAGCTTCTAATTTCACTTTAATAGGTACCTTTGCTACCATCCTCTTTATAACTTCTTCTTCGAAGGATGAGGCAGATTTTTACAAGGACCAGATTTTCAACTACAGATGGATTTTGAAGATTTCGTCCAAAGGCTTTGTTCAGGTGGGCGATGCACTTACAAAGCTCGATTTAGTATTAAGCCACTTACCGGGGCTACTTAATGACAGTGTAGGGCTTCCAATGACTGTTCCAAATGTACATTCTTCCGAACAGAGAGATAAAACTAACTACAATCAACCTTCATCAAACAACAAATTTCAATATAACAACAATGGATTGGATGGACAGGAAGCGAAGCTATCTCATGCTCCACAATTCAGACCAAATAAGCATCAAACTAATGTCAATCAGTATTCCAATACACAAGTATATCAGCAAGGTTTTGGAGTGAATGAACTGTTTATTTCGCCTCTGTCATCACAAAGCTTATCACCGAAAGATCTTGCGAAACAACGGTCTGGTAATTCTGTTTCGCGTAGCGATTCGCAATCAAAGGTCAATTCTAAGCCAAACAGTCCCCTTGCATCCTGCTCACCTCAACAACTTTCAAAAGGACATTGAAGGGACCTAGTGAGATTGAATGAGAGAATCATTCGAGAAACTTTTCTGTATTATAGTTAATAAAAGCATCTTTACATTTTAAATAATGGAGAATTATTATCTCTACAGTTGTGGAGTATATCCATTTAATGTCATATTGAGCTACATAAAGTAACATCGTAAATACTTTTTCATTCTAATCAAAAGGGGTTAAGTATGCCTCGGCAATTACTCTAGCCCTTGCATTTAAAAATAATTTCATCTCACTGATCTCCTTGTCCACGTCTTCCATAAATTCTATAATGAAATCGACTAGCTTATCCTTTAACATTTGCTCAGTGTGGAAATTAGTGATTAAGAATGATATGTCGTAACCTTTAATTGGAACTCTTCTCAAAATGAAAAAGTTCTCCGCTCTTGATGTCAAGAATCTTGTAAATTTATGCACCAATATCTGCTCAATTTCATCAGCTTGTTTGATTTTAATCGATACTCTTATAGAATTAATTGATGGTTCAATGAGAATCTTTTCATTTTCGTTTCTTGCGATCAACATAGGGTTTAATATTAACTCCGGATTATGTGTGTTATCAACCTCTATTTCAGGCCTATTGTGTCTTTCCACAAGTTGAGAAGAGAAATCTTCCAAACATATTGCTGCTGTCAATGATGTCCTTACGGCAGTCAAATATGGTTTCAATGATTGTGACTAGACGTTAGTGAGCTGGTGACGTGAACGGGGATGATAACAACCATCAATTTGACAATAACAAAAAGTACTTGTTAATCAATCCCCCATTATGTTAATATAGATGAGACTACTTACCATTCTGTGGTTGAATGAAGCTTAAATGTGAGGTTGTTTTAGTTGTTAGAAACGTACACTGCCATTTATCTAAATGATTATACACCTCAATATCTTGAGATAAACGTGGTTTATACACTACCAGATTATAGACGTAACTTTATATTCATTAGGAGTAGTACTATTTAGTAATTGAGTGAGACTGGGTTTGGTTTTGTACTTTTAGTTTTGGAACCTTGTACCGTATGATCATCAATGTGTCTTCTTTTAGAGTCTGAATATCCAATGTTACCATCATCGAACTGTCTCTTCTTATCTCTTGAGTTATAGTTATCAGCTTGGTTCAAGATACCTACCAATGATTCGAATACTCTCTTCGCAGATTGACTAATCAATTGATTGACATCAACAGTCTTTTCATTTTCATAGTAATTTTCAATCGAATTCTTAAGTTCTTTGAATGTATCCACTTTTTCTAGGGCACTGGTAAGCAAGGTTAAGTTCTCATTTTGCAAGCTATACCTATCTTTATCTTGTTCTGTAGTGGATATATATATAGTGGATTCATTTTTCTCCTTATCCAAGTCTTCTGCTCCGAGTTTGATGAAATCAAATTTAGATAGATTACGGTGGATATATCTGCCTAGATCTCGTTCTCTGTTATGAAGATTAGTGAGGAATTTCTGGTTTTCGTTCTCTTTTTTGATTTCATGTTCTGCCTTTAACTTTTCATAGATGGAAGCCAACTCCTTCAAATTCGGTTCATTATTTTCAAAAAAGTTGAATGATTTCAATCTATCATCTTTTGATGACGATAAAAGGTCTATAAACTTATCTCTTGACTCTAATATAACTTCAATGCTGAATGTATCAGAGTTTGTCTTTTTGAGGTCTAATAAAACATTTTCAATCAAGTCCTTCTTCAAAAGAACAAGTTGTTTCTTTTCGTCAACAACGTCCCAAAATAATTCCATTGGCCCAGAACCATTTCTCCCACATAATTCTATAAAACTATCTTCTCCCTCAATTAAAGGAAGAATATCCTTAAAAGTGGTATTTTCGTTAATATCCAAACCACTAAGTAATTTCTTAAAACCATCCCTGGCTAGTCGGTCTCCTCTATAGTTTTTCTTTTCTTGAGCCTGTATATCTTTCTTAAGAGTTTGAACAACTTTAGGATATATTTTTTCTTCATATAATTCTATGATGTCAAGTTTGCTAAGGCTTGAAAAATGCTTATTAGCCTTAAACCTAGAATCGTCAATCAAATTTGAGTATAGTTCTTCCCATCCTAAACTCTTGGATACAATGCTGGGGTTAATATCAATCAAATATGATTCAAGCTCACTTAAAGCCTCCACTCGTTTAGATGTGACTAAATTATCATGTTCCTCGACGAGAGTTGAAATGTATTTGTAAAAGACCTTGGATATATCTTCATCTGCAAGAATAGAGTGATTATAAATGGGATTATCATCTTCAATCAACAATTTCTTAACACTTTTCCACCTAGTTATATGCTTTATTTTACCCAGTTTGTGATATTCGTCAAGAACTTTAAGAAAGTTCTTTTCAAAATCTTCTATGACTTGAGTTTTATTTTGAGTCTCCTTTTCAATCTTTCTTAATAAGTAGTCTTCAAATAGTTGCTTTCTATGTAATGAATCTGGTATAGCCCAATATATCGGATTTTTAATGAATTTTTCCATAACAGACTGGAATGACCAAGTTGAATTCACATCATTTTCTTCTAGTAACTTAGTGAACGCATTTTCTGCTTCCTGAAAAGAGTTAAATTGTGGAGGCTGTACTAATTGATCTGATTCAACGGGCTTCGATTCTAGTTCTATGTCTATGGTGGTTTTTTTCACTTCAGAAATTTCAATCTTATCTGAACTCTCTTTCAGAGGCGCTTGGGATTCAACATCTTCTCTAATGAAATCAGGAGGGATATCCCATGTAGTTTCTCCTGTTTCTTCGTTATAATAGTATTTTTGACCATCATCAGTTGAAAAGACCTGCCATTTAGTTTCCTTCACTGTTTCCTCAGGTTTAGTCCAGCTTGTTTCTTGGGTTTTCTCATTGTAGTAATATGTCCTTTGTTGGTCATCTTGCACTTCTACCCAGTCAGACATGGCAGGAATAGTTCTTAAGTGATCCCAATTCTTATGATACAAGTACTTATAACTATAAAGAAATGTCGTTTTTACGAGGGTTCGAATTTCAACATCATCTCGCATTATTAGATATTTAATTTTTGCACCTATCGAGTGTTCCACAAACAAAAAGTTACTAAAAGCAAAGACGTAAAAATTAATTTTAACCTTAATCAAAGTGATTTAGAGAGTGCTAAGTAACATGACTAAAGTAAGATATGACGTGAGACAATTAATGGAGCTAAGGCACCTGGGTGTAGTTAATGTCGACATTCAGGATTTATTGTTGCGTACTGGCTCAGATGAACTCAAAAGAACAAATTCGCTATATGAGGTCCGTAGAGAAGATCACATAGAAACACAAAGGTGGAGCCGTATGAATTTAAATAAACATGGCGTCAGAGAGACCAGAGCACCAATTCATCGCTGGCCATCCACCAAACGTACAGGTCAGTTTCCTACAAGTAAATTGAGCCCAGAGAGACCAAAGGAACATAATAATAGCGAAAGAAATCAAACGCCAATCACAGAGTGGCATATTGGGCGCAGTTCCATAGCAGAAGATCCCTCAATGCATTTGAGCCAAGTAGATTTTGGCATTCTTCCACCGGGAAGCACAATCGTTAGAATCGTTCCAGGCATGGTGCTTCCACAAGGAGCCATAACATTTCCCATAGTGAATAATGAAGCAGGATTGCAGGAAGCAAGTCATAGAGCTTATCACGGTATATTATGGAATAATTTAGGATACTACTCCATGATTCATGGAAATTTGCAGTCAAGAGCTCACGGAAACTCAGAAGGATATTATACAGAAGAATCCTGGCAAAAACAACCAAAAAAAACCAGCATTAAAGATGAATACCCCAATTATTCCGTCCCATATCAAGTAGTCCCCGGGTTTGTCAAACCAGAGAACCTTACCAATGTGCCAATTCGTACACATAGAAATGACCGTGCAGCAAAAAGTTACCTGGAACTTCACTCCCCAGAAGATAGCCATCCAAAGAAGTATAAATTCTCTTACAATCCAAATAGGCCAGCAAATCAAAGCAATCCTTATTCTGTCACTGGATTCTTCCCTTCGGGCTCAGGTAATAACACAACTAAGACATATGCTCAAGTAAACGAAAATACACAGCCAATGGAATCACCTACAGCAGGAAACAGCTCCAATGATACAGCAAGTCAAACAACAATGGGATCATCTTGTGATAGTTACAATATCCAAATTCAGATTCCTATCATGAACTAAGTTCTATACACATTTTCTTATCCTGAACAACAGCAATTGAGCTATCACGCAACAGCCACTTACTAGAGTTTACAGAGGCATTGACTTACTCTGAAGTAAATATTAATCGCTTTTCATTTCTTTCTTCCTTTAGTTAAGCACTGGAACTCTTAATTTAGAGATTAAATATATACACAATATGAACAATGCGACATAAAATTTATCGTTGCAATCAATATTATTTAAGTAACTAACAGCTAATGAAAAAAAGTGATGGAAAGTGAAAATGAAGACTCACCTGGGATATCAGAGAGCAATAGCTATCCAATAAAGAATGCAGAATGGAGCTATTTGAATCTTGAAATGTAAGTTTTTGATTGATATTACAAAAAACCTAATATATATAAATGAGATAAATGTTTTACTAACTATAACAGACAAGTTGAACCTCAGTTTTTAGAAAACGATAAGAACAAGGAATACTTACAGAATTTGAATATAGATGTTCTTACGTGGAAACTTCTTATCATTACGTCTCTTGGAAAATTACATGGACTTATCGGAGAATCTTTGCATTTTAATGTCTTGCTGAACGTAAAGCTCGAGCTGGTAATAAAGACTTACACAGAAGACATGCCAAAGTTTCTGACTAGTTTACTATCATTTACTTTTAATCTATCTAAGTTTGTTGGAGACGCTAATCTTGATGTCAATTGCTACATAAAAGTTATCAAATCTGCTCAGCTTTTAGGATTAGTAGTGGATAATGAATTATATGATAAATGATCTGGGTATGGCATCAGGTAAAATATAATTAGCTTTTTGAACTGCACAAATAGAATCCTCATGAATTTGAGAGCTTTAAGCATTGGTCACCTTGTCGCCAGTTCAGTCTATCTCAACAAACTTGTACAAGTCCCTTTTCCGAGATTTTTTCCCTCTAATTTGCATGGAGAGTATTGGGATTGATATAATAGTTCATAATATTGATTATATATGGTCAAATATGATAGAATTGAACTTCTGATGTATATAAAAATTGATTTACTACTTTTATTGTGATTTCGTGATTTCTCACGTGTATAGATCTATCGATATTAAGAGCTATCACTACCATAAATTGAGTCTTACCCACACCAATTTGCCATAGTCAATAGAATAATTAGCTAAGCACAATATCGTAGGGGGTACTTAGTTAAGTCTAGAATTACCTTATAAGTTGTTTAGCTTGACCTTAGTTCAATAAAATGAGGGTATTAACGTCATGTTGGAGGTTTCTACTTCTCCTAACTATGGTCGAGATAGCTTTTGGAGATTACCATCCCAAGATAGCTATTACAGACAAAGCAGTAGGAAAGGTGAAACAGATGATATACTTTGATGATTCATCTTCAGTTCTCATCTGGCTGCACCACCGACTTTCTGTTTCTCATGATGATGGAAACACTTGGAAGGAAGTGGAAGAAACGAAAGGGGCGGAAGTTATACACTTTGAAATAGATCCATTTTTTAAACAAAGAGCAATTGTCTTCACAGCAGATCGTGGTCAGTATGTCTCTAATGATATGGGAAAGTCATGGTCCAAATTTGAACTTCTTGATGATCATAGCAAACCAGTGAATTTAGCATCTATTCCTAAAGTTAGATACAATTCAAAGGTACCAGACTTAGTTTTAATACAGTTTTATGCATGCCCTCATAACGAAGGGTTCAGTCCTAATTGTCGTCAAGTGAATTATATTTCAAGTGATCTGCTTAAATCAGATCCAAAAAAGATCAAAACAGAGTTTGCTCATTGTGAATTTGCAAGATCTTCTCTAGAATTCGAAGGAGCAACCGATAAATCAGTATTCTGTGCAGCGAATAAGCTTAACTCTTTTGGTCATGTCGTTGAATCTTATTTGATACGTTCAGATGATATATTCAAATCAACCCAAGAATACGATCACAAGTTAGTCAAATCAGGATTCATAATCGATATAAGATTCAAACTGACGTTCATGGTTGTTGTTATACAAAGTGATTCTTTTAAATCTAAATCCAATGTTTCGTTACTCGTGTCGAAAGATGGTACAAATTTTAATGATGCTGATCTAAAAGTGGACGTTTCTTATGGTATTATGACTTATTTAGAGTCCTCTCCTCTGTCGCTTTTTATTAGTGTTATGGCATATTCAAGTTCTATTTGGAGCAACTCATTGTCTATAGTTTATGCCTCAGATTCCACTGGCTTAAAATTCAGAAAGGTTCTCTCTGATATTAGTTATAATCAAATCTCGAAAGTACAAACCAGTGATGGTATTTGGTTGGCTAATATAGCCAAAGAAGCAAGTGGTAAAGAGAAAAGTACTTCTCTAAATGATCTTCTCTCCGGTAGTGCAGATGGTGATATAATATCGAAGGTTAGTCATGATGATGGTAAAACATGGTCGCTTTTACAAATTGTCGATGATGACTCGTGTAAGATCGAAGATGGGTGCTCGTTACATTTAATGGATCCTGTTGAAAGAGATGGATCTGGACAGTATGTCACTGGACCTACTCCGGGAATCTTGTTATCAACTGGTACGAAAGGTAAGTCATTGAGCCTGAATTTAGAGGATATTAGTACTTGGGTCTCTAGAGATGCTGGATATACGTGGAAACTTGCATTTGATGAACCAAGCATATTTTCTTTTGGTGATTTAGGAAATGTAATCGTGGCTATCTCTGTCCATGGAAAAGGTTCTAACGACTTTATTGCAAAAAAGCTCTTTTACTCGTTGGATCAAGGTAAGACTTGGAATGAAGAAACATTTAATGAAGATATTATACTAGATATGATTTCAACAACTGTTGATGGGACATCACGGAAATTCATTGTCGCAGCATTGGACCCAAAGATAACTGAGCATGAGCACGTTAAGCATTTTATATATACTGTTGATTTTACTGATGCTTTTGGAGGAGCAACATGTAAAAATGATGATCTAGAAGAGTTCTATCCCCGTAATTCAGAAAAGGGTCCAATATGTGTTTATGGACACCTAGAAAAGTTTATGAGGAGAAAGCAGGATGCTCAATGTTTTGTCAACAAACTATATGATGATATAAGGGCAATTGATGATCCTTGCCCTTGTTCGGAGAATGATTTTGAATGTTCTGAAAATTTCAAATTATCTGAAAAGAATGTATGTGTTCCAGATGAAGATAAAATCATACGTCTCTGTAATAAAAGGTACTCTAAGAAATTATCACTTGAAGATAAACAACTTGTTGGTGGTAACACTTGCGAATTTCTGAAAAAGAACAAAGGTGATTTTATTTCAAAAGTGGAAATAGACTGCTCAGGCTATTTGAAAAATGATGACAAACATTCCTTACATCACATCAAATCATCGGAGTATACATTTGAGGGTTCGCTCAGCGAGTACGTTTATATCGAACAAAGCGATTCATATGGAGGTGAAAACATTCTTGTGAAAACAAAGAATGATAGAGTTTATATCTCTAATGATGGTGGTATTAGTTTCCAGAAGGTAAGTGTATATGAACCAATTACTAGCGTGTTTGTGAATAAGGGTCAGGTCATCCTTCTTACGAACTCTAAGACGTTCTATATTTCACTTGATGGAGGTAACTCATTTCAAAAACAGACAGCTCCAACTGAGCCTCTTCCCAACTATAATACTATTTCGCACCATAAAGATGATATAAAGAAATTTATTTGGATTGGAGCAGGGGATTGTACTCCACAAGATCGTATGTGTTCGCCAGCTGCCTATTGGACAGAAGATGGTGGTCAATCGTTCAAGTTCTTGAGGAAAAATACTAAAAGATGTGATTTTGCAGGTCCCTACTTCCAAAGTGCATCAAAATCAAATGAGAACTTGATATACTGTCTTGATAGTGATGAACGATCAATGAAATATGAGATGGTATCTTCGACTGACTACTTTGCCAATACGAAAGTAATATCAAAGTCACCAATTGGATATGCCTTCACTGGAAAGTTCTGTGTCTTAGCAGTCGTAGATGAAAATAAACGTTCATTGAAGGCAAAAGTTACAGTAGATGGGGAAACGTTTGCAGATGCAGATTTTCCATCTGATGTGAAGGTAGACTATCAACAGGCATACACTATCTTAGACAGTGCATCAGAAGCTATTTTTATGCATCTTACAACGAATGCACACTCCGGGCATGAGCTTGGTATGATTTTAAAATCTAACTCTAATGGTACTTCTTACGTCTTAGCACTAGAAGATGTGAATCGAAACCAAATAGGTTATGTTGATTACGATAGGATCGAAGGTTTAGAGGGTACCATTATAGCTAATATTGTTGAAAATGCCAATTCGAAAGATGAGAAGAAATTAAGAACTCAGATTAGTCACAATGACGGAGCTGAATGGTCCTATATAAATCCGCCAGCCCCTAGAAAGGGTAAGAAATATTGTTCTAGTAAAAAAACCTTAGAAGAATGCTCGTTAAATTTGCATGGCTTTACTGAAAGACCAGATTATAGAGACACATTTTCTTCTGCTTCTGCAACAGGGATAATTTTTGGTGTAGGTAATGTTGGAAATAAACTAGAGCCATACCTGAAGGGATCAACTTTTATGTCCACTGATGGTGGAATAACATGGAAGGAAGTAGCTGAGGGTGTCTTTATGTGGGAGTTTGGTGATAGAGGGACGATTTTAGTCTTGGTGAATGCCATGGAAAAAACAGATCATATCCTATACTCATTAGATGATGGAAATACCTGGTTGAAATACAAGTTCTCGAAGGACCCTATCCATGTTATTGACCTTGCTACAGTGCCGTCAGACACTTCCAGAAAGTTTTTGGTATTTGCTGCCAATCCAGAGGATAAATTATCAGATACACTTACCTATTCTATTGATTTCACAGATGTTCATTCACGTCAATGTAAAATTGATTTGGATAATCCAGATAATGATGATTATGAATATTGGATACCAAAGCACCCGTTGCTTTCAGACAATTGCTTGTTTGGCCATGAAGCTAGATACTTACGCAGGGCCAAAGGTCATTATGATTGCTTTATTGGAGCTGCACCTCTTAGTGATGGGTTCAAGATGATCAGAAATTGTACATGTACAAGAAGAGATTTCGAATGTGACTATAATTTCTTCAGGGATTCTGATGGAACATGTAAGCTAGTCCAAGGATTGACACCTTCTGACCGTAAAAAAGAAGAGTGTGCAAAGAAGGATGCTTTTCAATATTTTGAACCAACCGGGTACAGAAAGATTCCTTTATCTACATGTGTTGGCGGTAAGAATTTCGATAGCTGGGACGCAAAACCTTGCCCAGGTAAAGATAAAGAGTTTAACAAACATTACGGAAAAGAAATCAATGGTACAAGGTTGTACTTCCTCGTGGTGATACCTCTATTTGTTTTCTCATTTACTACATTCTACGTGTATTATAAGGGAGTGTATCGTAATGGTGGAATCAAAAGGCTAGGTCAAATTAGATTAGATTTAGAGGACGATGATTTTCATCCCATTGAAAATAATGAGATTGATAAAGTTATAAATAAGATTGTTCGAGGTTTCATCTTGGTAGCAGCAACCGGTGTTGCAACTTTCAAAACTATCCGGAAGGTGGATAGAGCGCTAACCTCAAAGGTTGTATCAGCTATTCTCCGTCGTCAACCTGGAGAAAGACGTTACGTACAAGTTCCAAGTTTTGATGAAGAAGACGAATTATTTGGCGATTATCATGACGACTATGAAGGAGAGTTAAATGATGGTGTTGCAGATATTCCAAATGATAGAGAACAAGAAGAAATAACTAGTGAGGATGTCGTCGTTAACAATATTACAGAAGATCAACCGGATGCCAGACTCTTTGACATTGATGATGAAGAGCCAACTGCAGAGCCAACTACGGAGCCAACTACAGATAATGAAGAGTAGATATATGTTTGTTAACACGTTATATATTATTCAAAATTCATATAAATAGATTAGCTATTTATTACCTTGGACTTCAAATAAATATTTAAAATATTTGAATAAAAATTATTATTATTACAATGGTTCCAATGTAACATCTACCTTTGTAGATCAATTTCATGCAATAGCTCTTCTGGGCTCACGGCATTCATCATTTCCTTCTCGTGAATTCTTTCATCTGTCTTGTCCAGATTATGCTCCCGCCTAAATAAAGCATAGTAAGGGATGATGTAAAGTAATCCCAATAGAGAAGTAGCACCTAAAGCACAAGCCAATGAGACACCAATAACTTTACCTTTAGATAACTTTTTTACGAGAAATTCCTGTGAAGACAGGAACTTGGCATCGTCTTTCATAAGAATTGAATCCACTCGACCAATCTCATTCTCAGAGTTAGATGTAAAAATATACGGAACCCAATCTGTTCCATTGTATAACGCAACATTTGTTGGACCGTAACCTTTCATTGTGAAGTTTCCACATATGGCAAGAATTTTATTTTGTGGGAAGAGTTTTTCGTCATTGGCAGAGTTTTCTTTCGACAATTCCAAAAGCGCTAAGTCATTATATGACGCACCAGAATCAACAGATATACCAGAGTCTATATCATTCCATTTGTTTCCGTTATACCCAGAAATAAAACTATCACCGTATGCAATTAAACCCCCATCTAAACCTTTGTTTAGATTAGTCAAAAGAAATTTCTTCACTACTTTACCTGTACCAAGGAAAGAACTTAAAGAGGGCACTTGAAACTCTGAATTTTCAAAATCATAAGTAACAAATGGAGTCTTCTTTCCTTGATACGTCAAATCACCACTAATTAAGACTTCACTAGAGCTGCAAAATTTCATATCTGTGACCGTTCCAGTTAAATCATTGTTTTTCTGAGGATCGTTCCATCTTGAATTCACTGTGTCGTATATACATACACTTATACATCCAAGAGAACCGGCTGCATCAAATGCTCCTCCAACAAGTACTTCGCTCGTTTTGTCGTATAATACCATAGAGTTCACTTGAAGCTGTCCATCACTATTAGACAAATCAGCTGGTTGGAGATTTGTGAACTTATTTGTTTCTAAGTTATAAATCATCACACCAGTTGCATTATTTGAGCCATCAACACTTACAGACCCATTTGAGCCTATGAAAAGATAATGACTGTTACTGTCAACATATAATGATTGAATTGTAGCATTAGTACCCCAAAGCAAATTATTGCTTAACGCCTTAATACTGCCATTATTTGAACTACCATCAATGAAGCCCACATTGACAACAGAATTGGATTTAAAATATCCGCCAACAACACTAATGGACGTATTAATGTAAAATGATTGGCTTATGTAAAAGGACTCTCCATCAATATCAACATCATAACTGTTCAAGTTTCCTTTGTTATCCAAGTATGCTTGATCTTTACTATAGTGATCCATTATATTAATTGAAGAGCCACTTAAAATCTGTTGCTTATTACCAACCAGGAGAGCACTTGTGATATTTAGTTGATAATCGCTTCCGTTTTCCCAACGAAGGTTTGTGTTATCCCAGGTCAAATATTCGTCATCGGACCCAAAGATAAAGAACTCGGTACCTCCGATAGTAATGTTTGTAAATGTAGTAAAATCCTTATCAATGAAATCGTTGCCAAACCCAAACCAAATTCCATCAGATAACAAAGCAAAGTTATTAATTGATGAGGTCGACCCATTTGCACTTGACAAGTCACTGAATGATGTTGATGAATTATTTTGAGTCATTTGAAAGTTACCTACAAAAATTGACCCATCTTCATAGTTAAAAATGCCAGAGATGGAACTGTTGAAGGACGCCCCATCAAGGATACTACCAGAAGAGCCATCTCTCTTAGCCAAACCAGAGACTTCAGTCTCATTAGAAGTAGTATTAAATCCATCAACATTAATTTCGAGAATATTGTTACTCTTCAAAGTTAAAGATTTAGAATCACTTTTGAGGTCACCCAATATAAAGAGCGATTCGCTCTTAGAACCCTTGTGAAGTTCGATTTTTTCGATTGTTGAATCGTTGGAGAGAACAGAACTAATCCAATTTAAAGTTGAATTTCCAACGTAATTATTATTATAACTGCTATAAGTCTTGTTGCCAGTTTTATTGAAGACATTCGACTCATTGAAATCTGTGAAGTTAGATAAGGAATACTCAAATAATCCATTAAGTTTCAATTGCGTTGTCAGATCCTTATGAGAAGTAACACGACTCTCGTTTGTATGATTAGTATAGTACTTATCTAGTGAGACAATATTGGCGGTTATCTTATCCACCACAATCCAACTCTCATTCGCATTGCCAAGTGACTCATAAAATGATACGTGAATCTTGTTCTCACCTTCACTTACAGATGTACCATCTAGGTGTCCATAAAATAGATAATCAAATTTATCGTTTTCGTTGTTTTGATATATCAACTTCGATGCTAAGACACGATCTTCAGTATCAATGACGGATACATTAACAATAGATCTATACTCACAAGAGCTATCTACCACACATCCTGGGGTAGTCATTATGATAGAATAGTTTCCCGAGTATGATATATTTGGATAAAAGGTAATGTCAGATTTGGTATCTGTCGAAATAAGATAGTTAGTGCTCAATCCACTTCTCAAGGAATCGACTGATTGAAAGTCTCCGCTTAATTCGGAGTAACTTGCTTCTTCATCACTACCACAATTAGGCTGGTTTATTGTATTATTGGCATAGACAGTGATTGAATTCAGGTACAACTCAAAACCGGATAATACTCCCTTTTCACCATACCAATCTAAGACTGTTACACCGACTTTATCAATTGGGATGTCATCAATGAATGCAAACTCTTGATATGTGGTTCCATAACCCAACGTCTTTGTCTTTGTTGAAGGATCGTAATAAGTTGTAAAACTTCCATCATTATCAACAAAACTTTCTGAATCCAGGATTTCACTACTTCTCTTCTTGTTGTCATCTGCTGCATCTGTGAGATTACTCACTGTCAACAAAGGGCACCATGCATCACAATGTGTCAATTTGTTACTCACTGGATCAACATATGTCAAGTTCATTATACCGTTATTTGGATAGGAATAAATTCTAAACAATTTAACCCCATTCAGTCCTTCAGGAATATATAAACGTGCTTTAGTGGGAACTAATCCTTGAGCTTCTTCTGGAAGTTCTACCTCCCATTCTCCACCTTCCCCTGGATTCACCGACCATTGGTCATTATTTGATGGACAAATGATTGAGCTTAAATCGTTATTCTCGCTATTTACAGCGGAAAATGTGCCATGCTTTAATGATATCATCTGTTCTGCAGTGATTAATGATGAATTTGTTGAATTTTTGTTGTGATTCAGACTGGAGTTTGATCTATGAATCAACAACTCCTTCATCCCTAAAGTGTTGAAACTACCTCCAAATACTATAGAACCAAGATCTTCTGATGAGCTATCAAATACTTTAGTTATTGCGTTCACAGATGAATTCTTTCCGAAACCCTCAAATGGTGTCGATGAAATAGTCTTGGATGTTTTATTATATATGGCAACACCATAAGTATTATTGAACTCAAAGTCCCCTCCAAGATATACAAGATCTTGATCCACATATATGGTATTGACATTACCATTAGTGATCTGTGATTCACCGTTGTCATCTCTTTTAGTCAGAGAGCCTTGTGGTATGATATTTGACACATCATTATCATCAATATTGTAAACTATGGGGCTCTGCACCGACTTGTTATTAAATGTTGTAAAATTTCCATTTATAATTATACTGTTTGATGATAATTCAAGTATCTGGGAGACTTGGCCATCCAAGTCTCCAATTTTAAGGTAGTATCCCTCATTATTCTTGAGGTAGAGTTTACTGGATCCATCTTCTTCACTTTCAGCAACACTTAGCCCTGATGCTGAATCACTGTATTTGTAGATAGAAATGGCGTCAAATCGACCAAATAACCCTAACTTGCCTCCAAGCTCATTATAGTCCAAAGATGGTTGGTCGATGAGTTGACTTTGATTGTTTGCCAGCACAACTACCCCTAGTACTAGCAAAAGCCATATCACTACCCATGAGTGTCCAGCGTTGTTATATTTCATTGGGTAGGACATTAACTCCCCTGTGATATTCTAGTGTCTGCTGTCTGTTGTAGTCTGATTTTAATGTTTAATGTCTGATTTGAGATGTCTGAATTATTTTTAAACTGTTTGATGACTAGTGTCTACTACCAGTGTTTTCCCTCTCAGATATCCCCGATCTTCTCCTCCTTGTATTGACCAAACGTTGATTTCAGTAATATATGATGTACAGCTCTATTTGAGTCTATCCTTCTCCTGATTTCTTGAGTTTACTTATACCCACTGTGCGTTAAAAGTTGGGCTTGATCAAAAGTCAGTATCCGAAGTGTTAGTCCACCACTAGATGAGTTAGTGTATGTTATAAGACGTCCACTTTCACTTAAGGGCCCTAAAAACTTATTTTAACTACAGTTCTTAAGATGGGTTTATTCGTCTAAAGTCCTTTGTCTGTCGTTTTACGGTAAGTCTCTGTGTAAAAAACTGATTTGCATAACATTGAATGGGTGAATCAACTGTTTATTTTGCATCCCAAAGGGGTAGGTGGCCGTCTAAGGGCCTCGCAAAATTATGCGCAATGGGAGCTGGAACAGACGTCGCCGTTCATTAAGGTTTTCACTACATTCCACGCCACGGCGCACGACATTACCGTACATTCCCGAGCAGGAACAGGACTGTATTAGTTTCAGGCGTCTTTAACTAGTTGTTTAGACGAATGCCATTGCGAGATCGATCCTGGCTTGCGCTAAATATTTCAAATTATTATAACTGCATATACTCCACAGTATCAACTGTTCTTTAGCGCTTGACTTGAGAGACTGACTCGACTGATGTGCGCAAAAATAGATAGAAGTAGCATCACATCTGGCTTACAAACCTCAAAATACTAATCACCTACACCCATCTGACCTATAGGAAGCAAGCTCAAAGTAAACTGAAGAGTTAGAATTAGGTATCGCAAGTAGAATGTCATCTGGGAACGAGTATCCAGAAGGATTAGACCCGTACACAGCTAGGCAGCATCTTTTGCATCACGCATATTCACCTTTGATCTCAGTAAATTCATCTTTGAATAGCGATTTGCTTATACAGTCGATACTAGATACTAAAGATGTGTCATTATTACAGATTCTTAAGCCATATGGTAATAATGCTAAGTATGGTATGGCGAACCAATTGTTCAGGATTGTCAACAGTCAATTAATTACCAAAAGCTATCCTAGTTTCCCGGTTAGATTTGAGCCTTCCTTGCCGGATCTTTTATCAATTGACCAGGCATCTGGTGGTAAGACTGTAAACAATCAGCTAAACCAGTTATTCAGCATAAGTTCGTTGGAACATTTATTGAAGGTAACTTCACGGAAAGACACACAGGGACAGAATCTATACCTTGAACTTTTTTCCAAGATTATAACATCTAACATGATAGTGCCTTTTGAGACTTTCAATCATCCTGTCGCTCAAATATTTGTTATAGACTATGAAAATGATTCCATAGATGATCTTCGAAAGATGATAGTAAATTTCAGAAATTTCCAGTTCCCCAAATATTTTCAGATTGATGACCTTTTAGTCCATGCTTTTATTTTCTTCGACTTGTCGAAGATATCAACTAGTGACATCATCAATTTTCAAAATGATATACGTTCTCAGTTAAGCATTTCTTCCACGGCCATCCCAATTGGGGAAATCAACAAAGAGAGCTTGATAAAATTATCTTTAAATGAGAATTCTACCATAGAAGAGGACCTACAACGACTTTCATTAAATGAGACTTTGGATTCCATTAAGGTACCCAGTTCTTTAGACTCTGTATTGAAGAGCAGAGTTTTTGAATTCATCAGCAAGTACTTGATCCCACACATGCAAGCAAAGACGCGTTCGTGGGATGATCAATACTTACAACCCAGACGGTCTATTGCCAATAAGTTCTTTTCTGCATCTAAGAGAATATTCAATAATGATGGTAGTTCTGCTTCAAGTTTTGACTTTCAAGGTAACTTCTATTATAAGTCATCTCCCGATCAAATTCTTCGAAAGTTGGCTGATTGGTCCTTAATTTTAAACGATTTCAAGTATGCTTATTCAACGTATGACTTGATTAAGAAGGACTTCACCAACGATAAAGCATGGGCTTATGTTGCATCGACTCAAGAAATGTGTATCGTATCACTTTTATTAGCTCAAACTCAACAAATTAATAATGCTGCACCTCCAGATAGAGCTACGTTAAGGAAGATAAGACATGATATTGTTGAACCGTTCATTGATAACCTCTCATACACCTTTAAATCACGGTTGAACTTAAAAACTTACAGCATAAAAACTATATTAGTGACTGTGGAACTTTTGTTATCTATGAGCTTAGCTTTTAACATTTCTTGGTGGTGGAATGATTTAATAGAAAAATACCTTTGCAAGTGCATTAATGAGTTTGATACTCATTTGACATCAAGAAATCAAAATCTGCAAGTCATCAGAGCTTTGTTGTACGAGAGATTAGGTTATTGCAGTGGAAAGTTAGTATACCTCTCCGCTCAAAATAGAGATATCCTTACATTTGGGAACAATGAAAAGGATCCCGATGCGGAGGAAGATGGCTTATACCATAACATCCATAAGATCCAAGTGCCACGTAATAATAGCATTGTTGGACTTACCAGATTTAGACGATCTGCCATATGGTATTTATTATCTATTAAAGAGTGGCTAATATTGAAAAATTATAACCAAGGCAAAAGACTTCTTCAAAACGTACGGTTCAATTATATAGCTGATCATTTGACCGATAAATGGTATGATAGAGAAGATTTATTGCTTGGTTTCATCAAGAGAACTCTTGAGAATGAGGACCAGAGATCAACCACCACTGCTGGTTGAACTTAAATAGCACTCTTATATTATACAGTAATATCTATATTTGATGAATATTCATACGATGATTTTTGTATATGTAGAAGTGACAGTTCTAATTGCTCTTTACTGTTTATATATAGTATATATAGATGTCAGTACTATTCTAGTTCCTTCAATGCCAACTTTCGCCTTTTATCCATGTTTGTGGTTATATTGAAAGTCTTACTGGCTAGTTCCTTGCTCGTAATCCAATTCCATCCTCTGCTGAAGACTGAAGCTGCTTTCGGAATCGCTGAGACATCCTCTGCACCCTTCAATGATGAAAGTCCAAATAAATTTGATTGAAGATTGTCCATATCTTCGAATGCAAATGGATCTTCACCATCCAAATCAAATTCTGCAAAATCCTCTTTCTTCAAGAGTTTGGTTCTGATGAACAATTCAAAGATCCAAGAGGAGAATATTTTCATGAAAGTTGACAATGGATATGGAAATAATGTATAAAATGAGAACTGTTCTGACCTGTCCCCCTTTAGTGGGGTATTATCTAAATGCAAAGTGGTTGATTGTGATATGCGCCTTCCTGTAGGCATCACCTTGAACTTACTGTTTGATCGCCTCCTATTGAGAGCAAATGGAAGTAAATAAGACTTTCTATCATTTGTGCCAAGTTTGAAAAATCTTAAAAATATCCAGCTGGTGACAAACCCACAAAGCCCAAGCTCCAAAGTTATCTTAAACTCTTCGCTAATAAATGTTAATATGAAAAATGTAGACAATGCAATGAAAGGCACGTATGTGACTTTAATCCTCAAGTTCCCTTTAAAGAATAAAAAATAATGGTGACTAATTCTTTGCTTAATAGCCATGAAAAATCCAATAAGTAATGCTACTGAAGACAAAACTACCGGGGGGAATTCTTCAGATCCCAAGAGCCATGACTTGAGAGTATAGTACAAATATATGCAAATATTTGGGACAAGGACATTGGTGGCTATAAACTTGACAAACTCTCTTGAGCCCCACATAGTTTCAAGGTACTTTCCTAGGTAAAATAATAATATGAGACTGATATTCAAACTTATGAAATCCACCTCTATGAAACTGCTAGTAACCAATACCCAAGGACGTGTAATCACTGGAGATCGGGTTGGAATAAAAGTAAGTAATGGTACGAAAAGCTCATGAGGATGTGGTATTTCTCCTGTTTCTTGAGTTAAAGTGTCCGTAGAATTATTAGAATTTTTGACTGAAGATACTACTAATACGAAATACGTATAGTACATCAACATAAAGTTGAGCAACGATAAAGATGCCAAAACAACTAGTAGAAATCCTGTGACTTTTGGTACTCTCATAATAGTTTATTCATTTGTTCACCTTTTCACTAACTTTCTTAAAAGCATTCGATATCAACAAAATGAAGATTATGCTTTGAATTTGATCTAGAGCGTGTTATAAATCTATTATGCAGTCAATGCAATATAGATTAAAAATCCTATTTTTATTGTATAATGATATATGAAGATTTTGTGCAACATGTATAGAGGATTATCTACACCGTTAAGGATTGGTATTAGTAGGTCATACTATGTAGCTCTGTCTACAGTGGTACCTCGTCCATCAAAATTCCAAATATTTAGGACTATGATTTCTCAGCCTATCTTTAAATCCATATTTCTCACAATTATATTTGGATCTGCTGTTGTTGACTTTATGAGAAGAAGAAAAGAGCTTGTGCTGTTGAATCAGGTTCATGAATCAAGGTTCTCTCTTTTAGAAGACTTAGTAGAGGGCTTAAAAGCTGGAAAAAAGATTGATATCTCAAAAGAATTACATCTTGCCAATACTTTAACAAAACATAAGTATAATACAGTAACAGATATAGAACTTGATGACCAACTTGAGCAATTTATAAGGCAATCAGAGGAGAGTCTACAGGCTCAAGATTCAGTTACAGAACCTACTAGCTCAGTTGTTGAGAATGAAAAGCATGAAGAACAGAAGAAGTCAAAGAACTTCTTGTAATTTTTAATTGTAAATAGATTAATAATACACACAACTAATTATCGGAGAATTATGTAACCTACAAAAGAGAAACCTTTCTTAATGTTCTCCTGTGATTATCGCCTGTTTCGATAATTTTTCCTTCTTGTTGTAACCTCTTGATACCTTCATTTATGTCATGATTTTCAACCTTGAATGACACCTTTTCATTAAGCTTGAGGGCCAAGTCAACGTATTTTATAGAATTGTTATTATCTTCAATGATATTCATGATTTCCTTAGTCAAATCTTCTTGCATTCTTCTTTGTGCTGATGTTGTTCCGGTTTGAACCATGTCCATATCAATTCTTCCTGTGACAGGATCAGTTGCATATTCCTTAATAGCTGACTTGATTAGTCTAACTGCTTCCTTCACATCGATCAATTCAACCAGTTGACTTAACCTCATCTTTGCATGAGCTTCAGAAAGTCTTATCATTGACTCCAATTGTCTTGTTGTTGCCGTTATTCTCTTTTCTGATGAGCGACTATCGTCACCCAACTTTCTCATTTCCACGTAAGCTCTCACAAGCTCTTGTTTTCCATCTTCGGTCATGACAGGCTGATAATTTTCTTTAGCATACAGAATATAAGAGGATAATAACTCAACAGGTAACACATAATTTTCAGTTACCTTCTCAGGAGCATCCACAAGATACATATTAGTTAAATGCCTAGCAAGTTGACGATCTGCCTTTTCGTTGACTTTATCCAAAATCAAGAAAACCAAGTCAAATCTAGAAAGAAGAGGTGGTGGGAGATCAATATTTGCAGTTACCGGTAAGTTTGCATCATATCTTGAATTAATTGGATTTGCAGAAGCAAGAATTGATGTTCTAGCATTCAATGTTGTGATAATACCAGCCTTTGCGATAGATATTGTTTGTTGTTCCATGACTTCATGCAACACTGATCTAGTGGAATCACTCATCTTATCGAACTCATCGATACAACAGACACCACCATCAGAAAGAACCAAAGCACCACTTTCAAGAACCAATTGTTTCGTATCAATATCTCTAGTTATGTAAGCCGTTAAACCGACCGCCGAAGAACCTTTACCAGAAGTGTATACTCCTCTAGGCGCTATTTTATGAACATATTGCAAAATTTGAGACTTGGATGTTGAAGGATCTCCGCATAATAATATATTGATGTCACCTCTGTATCTTCCTCCTTTCTTAAATGTCTTATTGGTTCCTCCAAATAATTGCAACAAGATACCTTTCTTAACATCGTCCATTTCATATATAGATGGAGCTAATGAACGAGCAAGAACTTCATATAAATCATCACGCTCAGAGACCTCCTTGATTTTTTCAATATCTTCGGGTGAAAGCCTCCTAATTTGCTCGACTTCTTGTTCTTGATTAGTTAATTCACTTTGTAAGGTGGAAATATCAGCACCCAATCTCTTCTTGTCTATTTTTTTGACATGAACAACATCTAGGTATGTTTTGTACAAGTTCTTTATAGCCCTCTGTCTTGAGTTAGCTCTAACAGGCAAAGACCTAAATATACCACATACTTCGATACGGTCACCAGCACGACAGCCGTCTACTAACTCATCATAAACACATAAATTAATTGAATGGGGTGTTTGACCGTCAGGAACTAAATCAGGCGTTTCCTGAAGCTTTATAACTTGCTTATCCGCAAATGAAGACCTATTGTGTATGAGCATCATGGAATTGGGTTGACCACAAACTTCTCTAGGACACTTTGTGGGTTCTGAAATCACACCTCTATCTATTTCAACTGCCATCGTATGATCACAAGCATTACATTTGAAAAATGCAACCTTCATATCTGGAATAATTGCAGTTGATCTCAATACCAAGCCTTTAACACATACCAATTTATCAATATCATTTGGATTAAGTTCTCTCATTCCTCTCTCGTGTTTATTAATATTGAAAGGACGTGCTGTATAAATGTTGGTCTCAATTTCATCAACATTTGCATTCTCTATGGCCGTCTCATTATTATCCATAACTAAAGAAACCATACAATCTTTAATAGTTTGATCCATAATAGGGATAACTTCTTGAGGGTAGTTTATCAATTGGTAGTAAAGCTTTTTAGTTGAAGGGTAGGCTAATAAATTTTCAGCATCCAAATTAAGATTCGTTAATCCTAGTTCACGAAGATGGTTCAAATGATTCACGTAATAAAGTTCATTGTCCTCATTTGTTACTTCTTTATTCTCCATGATTTTTCTGTATTTAAGTTTGAATGACATGAGAAAATCTCTGAAAGCATTAGAACAGTCTTGAATAGAAACATTTGTACCCCAAATGACTCTTACTGGTTCGTCATTGACACCTAAAAGTTCAGAGTTAATGTTTGAGGATGTAGACAATGGATGAGCTGCGCCATCTGATCCTTGTGACTCTTGTCCTGGTCTTTCATTCCTTTCAGTGAACATCCTCTTACGAATAGGTGACGAAGTTGAATCGTGTAAATCACTTCTAGTGTGTCTCCGTACTATTCTATCAATTTCACTTGTGAATCTATCTGATCTTCTGCTAGATCCGTGAGGAGCGCCAGACTCGGATGTATGGTGAACCGAAGATGTGTAGTGTAATGGTGACGATACGTCTCTCCTCTGAGTTTGTCTATTATGTTCATTGGATTCGGATGGTGGGTTTGAAGATGATGTAGCAAAAAATAATGGCGATGAGGGAACAACTGGTTCTTGGTTTTGCGATTGTGATTCAGATTCCTTCAAGCTTGCATCTTGTGTCTCCTTGGAGTCACGGATGGGAGAGGACGGCATGTTCTAACTTATATCTAGTACGACTTCAGAATACCTGCTTGTTGTATAAGAAAGTGTTATTTGAGGTAAACGATTCTTCAAATAGATTCGCACTTCTTTATGGGACGCGTATTCAATTAAATTTCCCTTTTGGGATTTAATTAAAAAATTATAAACTAGAGCTGAATAAAATCTTGACTAACTTAATCACTATCCTTAATACCACCCTCGCTAATTACGTATACGCACTCCTTCTCCGGCATATCAGGACTATCTTGAAGTTTTGCGACTCTCTCATCTCCCCTGCCTTTACGTAACAATATCCTTGTAGCGGAAGCATGGGCAAGTATATGGCCTCCGATGGGTTTTCTTCCATCTACTGAAGCAAAAAGGGCACTTGCCCCTGGATCTGATTGAACTTGGTTTGTTAAAAATACAGCAATGTTATAATCTTCAGCAAGTCTTGTTAAGTTAGCTAAATGTTGATTTAATCTTTGTTGCCGTTCATTTAATTCGCCTCTTCCTGAATAGTCAACACGGAAACAGGCCATAATTGAGTCCATGATTAACAAGCGAAAAGATCCATCAGCTAATTGCGTTCCAAGCTTCTCAACCAACTCCATTTGGTGCTCGCTATTTAAAGCTCTGGCGTACGATATATTCTCAAGGCAGGTATCCCCATCCACTTGGAAGCGTTCCGCAATGGCTCTAATTCTATCCGGACGGAAGGTTCCCTCCGTATCAATGTAAGCTACTTTGCCTTCTGCTCCTCCCATATCAGATGGAAGTTGAGCTGTCACACATAATGTGTGGCATAATTGAGTTTTGCCGCATCGAAACTCACCAAACACTTCAGTTAAACTCATTGACAGAATTCCTCCACCTAATATATCATCTAACTGTTTAGATCCTGAGCTAATTGAGAATACCCTACTCCGGAGCTCTGCTTGAATGGTTGCTGGGATAAATCCTACTTGCTTTATTTACTTGTTAATATTGAAAATGGGTGTTGCAAACACTATTACTTACCATAAGCTTTCCAGCTGCTTCTTTTATTTTCTCTACTTTTACCTCACTTAATCCTTTGATCTTACACAAATTCCTCTTAGTTGTTGATAAGACGGACTGGGTTATTGTTAGTCTCATATATTTACTTCTATTGAAACATCGTATTACTTACAGCAATTGAAGATATTCCTGCTGTCTTCAATTTTGCGATATCTCCCACGTTGATTCCGTTATTCTGTAACTCATCAATACTTATAATGGATCCAACTCCATGTGCTTCAATTTCAAAAGTCATCCTTGTATTATAATTCTTGTTTAACGTTGATATTCTCTTATCATCTATATTAGTATTTGCAACACTTAAAGAGAAAAAGGTGCGAAGTAGTAAAATTTAAATAGTGATCTGATCAAAAGATAAACAAGCATGGAGAAGACTAATAAATCATACCCAGATCCTTCTAAACTAAAAGAGAAGTATTCTCCTACAAAAAGAATACCTCCTCTAAAGGCATCTGAGTCTTTGAACAAGAATTATAAGAAATTTGCTACCGGTTCTCGAAGAGTAGGGTCTAGTGATTCCAGTTCATTTGAAGATGAGAGGCATAAACAACCTGCGTTGAATGTTGTTGAGGAAACTTCTCCCACAAGGGGAAGAAGTGGTGTGGTTTCAGGAGGTGATAAGTTACAAAGAAGTGGAAGATTATCGCCAATACGAAGAAGTGGATCTCCTGTCAAAAGAGAACTAATTCACGAAATTGAAAGAAATCAACTTAAAAAGAGACACGTAGCTAACACCGAAGATCCAATACCTGCTAAGAAAGTTAAGACAGTTAGTTTTGATAAAAGTTCGTATTCTGATAGCTCTTTGGATAGCACAAGAAAGGATACATCAGATAAACTTTCCAATCAAGGAATACAAACGGGTGGCCACGACTATTCAGATATTCGAGAAGTCAAGTTATTTCTAGGTCAAATTATGGATCGTCTTGCTGTTGTTGAAGGTACACAAAGAGAGATCCTTGCCAAAGTTAATAGTTCTGAAAACAATATTTTAAAAGAGAGAGTAGATGAAATGGGTGAAATTATAAACGAGATTAAAAACTCAATGAAATAATATGACATTCCTTACGATATACACTAAAAATCTATATTCTTTGTAGTTTGTGCGCCCAATTCAGGATCAGCTTTACTTGAATTATCAACATCATCGACAGGAATTCCCCATTCCTCAATTTCAAATTTTTTCCTACTGTTCTTGAAAGCATATTCACCTTCATGGATAAGCATCATACCTCTATCAGACAAGACAGGTAATTTAATAATGTTCACAAGACCCTGTTGGACCTTAGTAGGGTCATTCTTGTATGCCTTTTCTATTAATGCTGACATTTCTTGATGGAATGTGTTGAGATGGATCACTGCGTCCATCAAATTTTCGAGAGTAGCGCTCACAATTGACTCTCTGGGATATAAATCAGTAGCAATGGATGCGATTGTGATAAGATTATTTGAATAGCTCCTGGAGAGCGACCTCAATGCATGTATAAAAGGAATGATGTACGATGGTTCAGAGAACAAAGGTTCATATAATGACGGATGTAATAAATTTGGAACAATCAAGCGAATCACTTTGGAAGGGGTCTGTTTGATGTGTATTTGTATTATTGATTCAACTTTCAGAATAATTTTCTTGAAGTCAAAGTCAAGGGGTACGAAGCTTATATCTTGGCTGCTTGGGGCTGGGAGAAGCTTTTGGGTTATGTCGAATTGACTATTGTAGTTTTCATATTTGTTTTCACTTTCTGAATCAGGTGATGTTGCCCTCTTGTTTGATCCATATCTCCATGCAATTTTCATACTCCCTTCATCACGTCTACTTCCCTCGTTGACTAAGTTATTGACACTCACCTTCTTTTCATTCTCTTTAATTTTAGCTTTTTTCTGTTCTTTCGAAGAGCCTTTGTAGAGACCAAATAATTCTTTCAGCCAATCTGAAGATACTCCAACGACAATTACATGACAGTTTTTTGAATTCTTATCAATTCTATTATGAGTGACACCTTGTGAAGCAAATGATTTTAATATCACGGAACTGAAGTCTGTTGTTCCCGCTTCTTCAATTAAAAGCGAATTACCTAGAGGCAAACCTTGATGAAGAAGGATTTTGTCCAAGTCAGGAACACCAGTAGATGCAGTTGGTTGTGAGGTGATTAAAGATGGTCTAATTGCTGGGTTTTTTGTTACTTCTGTAAGCTCCGTTGTTGATTCATCCTTTCCTAATGATGCGCTAGGATGAATAGTGCCACGAAGTGGTACTCTTCCTGGCTGACCAATTCCAGATATGGGTCTCTGGTTTAAGCCAGCGGTAGGCAACCTGCCAGGAACCGAGGGACTTCCTCCTATTCGCTCTCCTCTCTTCCTAAATGACATAATTTTCTTTTACCTTAGTATCTGTTAGTTCAATAATTTTTCGATGAGATATATATGAAAGTGCGCCTACACTGAAATATTTGTTACCGATAAAGCATATTGCAACATGAGTAAATAACGGGTTTCAATTGGATTACTTTTACCTAAACCAATTATCTGTAGTGCTATCAATTATGATAGTTGATATTACCTGGTTTCTTCAATAACAATCACATTATGTTAATTCATACTATTCATATAAACTCTTTGGCTCCAATTCTTGAGTCGGTCCTGTATATAGTGTAATATTGTCCCTCACATAAATTGGCGTTAAGTGATTGTAATCTATTAAAGGTGGATTCAAAGTTTGTTAATATGGGTGCTTTAATTTCGCTTCCTATTGGAGTTGCCAGCTCGGTAGCTCCTATGTTTGGAGCTTGTGCATGTTCTGCGTTCTGCTCTTCTATAGGTGGAACGTTTACATCATCAATACAGACAAGAATTACTTACGCCTTCATCTTACTACTCAACTCATTACTTGCATGGGTAGCTTTATCTCCGTTCATTGTACATCGACTAGAAAAAGCGACATTCGGTTTTTTTAACAGTAGATGTGGACCAGATGGTAGTCAATGTATAAGCTTCACTTCGGTTTACAGAATATGCTTGGCTTTAGGAACACTCCACTTAATTTTAGCAAGTGTGTTGGTAAATGTGAAATCTACAAGGAACCCAAGAGCAACTATCCAAAATGGATTTTGGAGAGCTAAACTCTTATTATGGTTGTGTTTGGTTATAGTCAATTTCTTATTAATCCCCGATGGATTTTTTATGTTCTACGGAAATCGTATTGCAATAATCTTTTCAACTATATTTATTGGTATTGGCTTGATAATACTTGTTGACTTCGCTCATAGTTGGGCAGAAACTTGCCTCGAAAAAATAGAAATGGAAGAGCTTACAGGTGAAGGTGATGCTGGATTTTGGAAAAAACTTCTAATTGGTGGAACATTTTCTATGTATGTGTCAGCACTTGTTTTGACTATCATTATGTATGTCTTCTTTGCTGGTAGTGGCTGTGGCATGAATAAATTGGCTATTTCACTCAATTTAGTGTTTTCTGTGCTTATTTCTGTGATGTCTGTTAACCAGAAAATTCAGGAATCCAATCCTCACGCAGGTTTAGCACAAGCATCTATGGTGGTTTTCTACTGTACATACTTGGTTTTGAGTGCTGTTTCATCAGAACCTGACGACAAAATGTGCAACCCATTAGTCAGATCCAAGGGTACAAGGACTGTAAGTGTGATATTAGGTGCTCTTTTCACATTCGTTGCTGTTGCCTATACCACCACAAGGGCTGCAGCACATTCTTCATTTAGTATGGATGAAGAAGACACATCTGTTTCATCAGAGCCATACTCAAGGAATGAAATGAGATATCAAGCTATTAGGCAAGCAGTAAACGAAGGTTCTTTACCTGAGAGTGCTTTGACTCAAACTGACTTGTACAATATTGAAACTGGTGGAAATGACGAAGAAGCTGAAAAAGTAAATTACAACTATGCTTTGTTCCACCTCATATTCTTTTTGGCAACTCAATATGTCGCAACTTTGCTTACAGTCAACGTTAAACAGGATGATTTGGGTGATTTTATTCCTGTGGGAAGGACATATTTCGCCAGTTGGATCAAAATTATCAGTTCATGGGTCTGCTTCGCTCTATATGGGTGGAGTCTTCTTGCTCCAACAATCTTTCCTGACAGATTTGGAGTCCAAATATAATCTGCTCCACATTTTTTGCAATTATGCTACTTTTCCCTGTATACTATTTAATCATTGTCCTAGGGCCAAATCAGGAAGTCGCTGTTTCGGCGTATAATTGGACAACTTTGACTTTGTGCGATTTTTACATAGTTTGAAAATTTCTGGTAATATCACAACTGTGAAAAAGTAAACTATCATACTACAACTACATCCCTGCTAAATATCAACATGTCAGCTATTGTGACTAAGGCAAGCAAATTTGTAGACACTATTGTCGCTAGAGCCACCGAGGCCACCGGTGCATCTGTCTATTGGGCAAAAGTTGGTGCCGAACTCGGTAAGACGATCTACAAGAGCGAAGGTTTAGCTCCACCATCAGCACAACAATTTCAACAAGTCTATGTTAATGCCCTCAAATTCTTACAGGCTCCTCAACAACAAAGAGAATTCCTCCAAAAGGCCGCTAAATTCAGACCAAGTAAGGAGTGTGCTGTCAAGGCCGGTGTCTACGGTACTCAATTGTTAGCTTTCTTTTCCGTTGGTGAAATAATCGGTAGAAGACATATTGTTGGTTACCCACAGATTGGTCACTCCACACATGCTTAAAGAAACTATCAATTGAAGTGATATACAATTTTTGTGTGTTCACTGTTACACCATTATTCTATAGGATTAAGCTTTACGTATAGATACAAGCATTGTTTAGTCCCGTAATTTATGTTTATATTTATGAAGAATATGCCTATGTAACTACTCGGAGCTTTGCTCTTGCTCTTTTCTCCTTTTGGATGCATCTATCATTTCCTGTCTACGCTTTCTTTTCTGTTTTACAACTTTCGGAACAGTACTAATCTGCTTCCTCTCGATTTGTTTCTGTTTGACACTTTGTTTGTCTCTCTTAGAAAGCTTTCCTAAATCATTCATCCAATCACTATATCCATCATGACATCCAGAAGCTTTCATAACATTTATGATCGGCTTAACTGCCATGTCATCTTCTTTTGTGAAAAATGTCACTGCTTTACCCTTCAGCTTCCCTCTACCTGTTCTACCGATTCTATGAACATATGCCTGGGCACTTTGAGGTACATCATAGTTTATGACTAAGTTCACTCCCTTGAAATCTACACCTCTTGAAAGAATATCGGTAGTAATAAGAACCCAAATATCCCCATTTTTGAATCTTTTTATGACTTCATCTCTCTGCTTTGCAGTTCTCTCGGCATGGATAACATCAACATTAAGTTTATCATAAATCAACTCGTGATATAAAGCCTTAGCTCTCACTATAGACTGGAGAAATATTATAACTGGTGGGTGGAACTCGCCGTTTTGCATCATTTGTCTGATAGCAAGTAATTTTCCTTCTTCATTTCCAGTGAACATTAACTTTTGATCAATATTAATACTTGCTGCTTCCTTGCGACCAACAATAACTCTCACAGGATCCTTCATGATAGACTGTGCCATTTCTTCCACACCAGAAGGAATAGTGGCTGAAAATATAGATTTCCTCAACTTAGAGTGTGAACAGTTGGCCAATATATCGTCGGTTTGTTGGACGAACCCTTTGTCAAACAATTTATCGGCCTCATCAACAATTAACTCTTTCACTGTAGATAAGTCAACAGATTCGTTTTTAACCAACTCAATAAGTCTAAGAGGGGTTGTAACAAGTAAGTCAAATTTCAGAGATGCAACTGCTTTATTGTTGATCTTAGCGGCAAGTTGTTTGGTTAAAAGGGCACTGTTTAGTTGCTTTCCTTTAGATAAGACTTCAACTTGTCTAAATGTTTGCGATGCTAGTTCATTAGTCGGAGATATAATCAATGCTTTTATGGATTTATTCTTTTCACTTGAAGTTTTATTTTCAACTAGACTCTGAATGAGTGGGATCAAAAAAGCTAAAGTTTTACCAGAACCCGTAGGGGCACAGGCTATCACATCTCTACCATCCATAGCAAGTGGAATTGCCTCACATTGAATTGCAGTGGGTTCTATAAATTCTGCTTCAATGAGGTTTGAAAGAACCTTTTTATCTAAATGGAATCTTCCTATAAGATCCTCAAAAGAACCGATAGGGAGCAAAAGATCATTTCCAGTAACTTTAGTTTGGTTCACTTTTCTAAGAGCAATTGCATCTTCTTCACTTGAAATCAATGGGGGTGGGACAGTATCCTCAACTACATCCTTTGAGTCGTTTAGTTTCTCTTCCTCGACAAATGTATGCTTTTTGGTACGAAAGAAGTCTGTTTCTTTTTCAACTTGACGTCTAAAGTGCTCTTCTTTGTGTGTTTGATGAGAATTGTCTAGTTTAGATACTGACTGCTTCTGAAATGGCTCTTTTCCATTCTTCTTGAGTGAAGCTCCTCTAGAGAGAATCTTGAAAACGTCCATGACTTCAGAACAACTATTTACTTACAAGATGATAAAGGTCTGCGCTTAAAATTTTATTTTTGTTACACTAGCCACAAATAATTTAATAAGGCATCTCACGAGCCTCGTATATGATTATGTAATATATGACATTTTTTCTCTTAACTCAACTAAATAATTTTCATTTCTTCCAACATCAGATAGAGCTCAACAAGTTAACATTTGCATTAATTGAGGCTATTCTCAGGGACCGGGCTATGAATATTCGGACAATACTTTCTCCAAGGAGAATACTTCTTCTGGAACCTTTTCAAGGTGTATGTTCTAAAAGAACTATATATTTGCACAAGGGGCCCAGAGTTGCAGGTCTTAAAAGAGATCCTGAAGAAGCTCTTATCACAAATAGTGGAAATAGATACGGTGTATCAAATGAGAATATCAAACATATCAAGGGCTTTCTACAAGATAAATATGCTATACCTGATGAGCTAGCACTTCAAGTCATAACACATAAATCATTTGGAAACGGCATTAAGCCTTATAATGAAAAGTTGAGTACAATGGGATCGAAAGTATTGAATCTCTATTTCGCCAAATATGTCACTGACGTTACCACCAATAATGAGCTTGCTGTTAATGGAAAGAATCTTGATATTTTAGGTTCGCCAATGGCCAGAGAGCTTTGTGGTCGTCTTGCATTAGCAGTTTTCGCTAGAAACAATAAAATTAATCCTGTGATGTTCTGGAAGTCATACAATCATAAGTTAAGCTTTGAGGCTAGTGGAGAAATGAAGGTAAGTGCTCAGATGATGTACGCTTTGGTTGGTGCTGTTACTTTTGTTCACGGAAAACAAGTCGCTGAAACCTTCATCCAAGAAAAATTGCTTGGTTCTAGCCCTTCCCTTGAGGAAATCACTGCAAATATTGTCAACAAATCAGGCGAAATTGAGACATCACTGGCGTTATAGTTGTAGAACACCAAGAACAATTGCGATCAAATGACCAAGTGAGGCTTCACTGTGGTTTCTACTGCTACACCATTCTTCTGATTGACATCTGCCTACGCATTCCTGTTGTCATCATTTTGCTACTGGTATCATATGGCAGTTTATGTACATAGACTAATAAACGTTCAATATAGATTATTCTTAGAGCCGTTTGTGGCCTTTTGCTGCATCTTGAAACTCTACACAAAAATAACAAAAAAAAAAGTTCAACGCGTACTAAAAGTCAAGAATTCCGAAATCAATACAATGAAATCCCTGATTTCAGCGGCTAACTAGTGTTGTATTAGTTTTAAATAGTAAATAACAGTCAAAGGCTTGTATCATCAGGAGAGATACTGGGATAGCAAGCCAGCAATAATATGACTGAGAAAGAATTGGTGCACCATTATAAGGTGTTGAGACAGTTTCTTGACATATCGGATGATTTGAACTCGAGAAGCAAAACAAACTCTACCAGGGCGGCTAGAGCAAGAGAAAAGCTTTTGAAGTTATCTGGTGCTCAGTTTAAGGAGCTTAGTACTGATGTGTATGATGAACTTCGAAGACGGATTGATGAATCAAGAAGTGAGCCAGATTATCTTCTCCCAAAATCATCATTTCATCCCAAGAGAAATCAGGCGAGGCAAAAATTGTCGTCGTTGCCTCAACTGAGATTTAAAGACTTGGTCTCTGATATTTCATATGAAATAGAAAGACGGGAATTGCATTTAGAGCCATCATCCGAAAGTACTACTGAAACCCAGGCCAATGTTAATGAAGCTAACCCTTTTGATTATAAGACAGAGAAAGATTTAAATGCTACAAACAACGGTACAAGTGATCCAAATGATTTGAATATGCAAAATAAATCTGTCGGTGTTAAATCTAAGACAGTCATCCCTGAGAAGGCCAACATGACGTGGTCCAGTGATGAAGAGGATGAAGGACCCGACAATATCGAGGATCGTGGCTTGGGTGCCAAAGGAACCAATAGTTCTACTAAATTTATATCATCAGAGTCAAAAGAAGAACATGACAGGATTGTGTCTGATCTAAAAGAAAAATTGGCAACAATTGAGTCAGAGAGAGACGCGTTAGAACAAAAATATCGTGCCCTTCAAGATGATTATAATTATTCTGTAGGGCAGAAGAAAACATTAAGTGAAGAAATTGAGGCTCTAAGTGAACAAAATCAAAAGCTTCAGGAGCAAACAAAGTTTACTACTTCGAAAGTCGTTAACAGTGATCAGTTATTACAGGATTTTGAAAACCAAAAAGCCGCAAATGCAGCTTTGCGGTTAGAAATACAGTCATTGAAGAATTCCTCTTCGAGGAGAAATACAACCCTCAGAGACTTGAATTCTGGAGGCAGTGGTATAAATAGCTTCCAGAACTCTGTTATTGGAGAGACTAAGGATGCTTCAGTTAGCTCGTCAGCTAACTTAAAGAAAAATTTGGAGCTCTTTTTGGAAAAACTTTCAAATATGGATGGTCCAAAACAAGTCAACAAAGAAAGTTCAACAGAAAGCCTAAGAAAGGAGGTAATAACATGGCAAAGTAAATATGAACTGGTGCGTTCGGGTCAAATTTCATCTCAGATATCGAAGCAGCTCTTTCAAGACATCAAATCGTTTTCTTCCACTTCAGGCTTGATCCCAGTCAAGCTTGTCTCAGATTTCCAGGCTTTGGTCGAGAGCTTTATAATCAATCTTGATGGAGATTCAGTTGATTCTGATATACTCTTTGAGAAAATATCTAAAATATCCATTCTTGCAAATGAAATTGCTAACCAAGGAGATAACAAATCTTCATTCAGTAATGAATACTCCACTAACCTTCGAGACAGTGCTTCATATTCTCTCACTGCAACGAGGTATTTTGCCTCATACTCAAACTTACTTCCTAAGATTGTTGTCGAAAGATCTGTCGGTGAACTATGCTTTTCCTTATGCGAATTAATTAAGGTGTCAAAGATAAACTCAAGTGTTGGCCAATCGAATGGTTCAGAACTTGAAGCTACTCATCTAACCAAGCAAGCACCTAAAACAGAGAGTGATTTTGGTGTAAGACCGTTAAGAATGGCAGATAGATTGAAGCAATCTCAAAACAGTGCTGATTACAACATTCCAAGATCATTTGACACACCAGATAAATCCCGTAGTAGTATCAAGTCCCCTGATTTGGGTTCAAGAGCTGTTGATGTGTCCCCACTTCTTAATACAGCAGAACTTTTTGGCGATGATTCAAAAGCTAATAATTCAAAAGTCACTGATAAGTCAAGTGATTCTATTAAGTCACATAAGTTTACAGTTGATAGACGCTTGGATAGTCCATTGTCTCCGTCACCAGACCAAAAATCCTCGTCTACTGAATCCTCTCCATCAAAACCCAACAGGCTACCCCAACTTGAAAGAAGCCCTAAAGCCAAAAATATTACGGCGTTGGCATCTAAGTTTGAGCAGAATGCAGTTACTGAAAAGTCACCAACTAAATCGCCTAAGGAGAGGGGTCCCGGTGTTGCGTATTTAGCTTCCAGACTAAATTCTTCTAGTGAGAGTTTAAGTTCCAAGGGATCACCTAATCGCACGACGCCAACAAAAAAGGCTAACATATTTGACAGAGTTAAACAATTCGAAAGTCCTAAGGAAAGTGACACTGATAGTAAACCTGTTTCACTAGGCCTTGGAGGTCTCGAAGAAAAGAAAGACTTGAATGGATTCGCAGTCAATGGCGACCCAGCAACTAAAAGCAGGGGTCTCTTCCAAACGATAAAGGAAAAGTTCAACGTCGATAATGAATTAAATAGTGGAGATGTTAAAGTCCAAGGTGGTAACCCTACTTTTGCAGAAAATCAGCTCAACAATAAACAAATAGGAAACGAAGTTTTGGATCAAAGTAGCTCTGCTGCTCAACCTATCAATGGAATTGCCAGTGAATTGGAGAGCAAAAATTCAGAGGTCTCTTTTGAAAAGAAGGATGATTCAAATGCCACAACTGTATCTCTGAAAGGTCTTGGAGGAAAATCCTCAGTCCAAGGGATTTCTGACAAAGGACTCCTTTCAAAGGACGAATCAAATGATGCTGTGGTTAAAGATCCTGAAGATGACAGTTCGGGAAGTGCAGTCGAAAATAAAGAAGTCAATATTACTACACCTGAACTAACTAAGGAGCTGGGTAATATGTCGAGTGAAGTAAAAGATCTGCAAAGAACACTTCCTGGAAAATTCCCATCTGATATAGATACAAATTCGAAGTCAATAAATAAAACACAGGATGCCGCTGATGAGGATGATGAGGATGAATATGAGGATGAAAGTGATGAAGAGGAACATAATGAAGCTAAGCAAAGACAAGAGCATAGAAAATCTATGGCAGCTGCAACGTTTAATGTGGACCTATTCGATATCGATGATCCAGATAATACATTAACACAAGTTTTGTTATATTTGGAGCATCAAACTGTTCAGGTCATATCTACAATTCAGTCATTATTATCAGCAATCAAAAAGCCTAACGCTACGAGAGGTGACTTAAGGGAAAAATCTAAAGCAATTACTGTTGTTATATCACAAATGACAGAAGCCACCAATACATCGATGAATCAGACCCGGAACTTCCAATTGAAAGAACATGGAAGTTGGGTTGTGAAGAGTTTGGAGGACTGTAACCACAGAATGAATATTTTATGTAAACCTAACACAGAGAAGACTGATGATGATTTTGCAGATAAGAATTTCAAACAGAGGCTTGCAGGTATTTCATTTGACATTGCTAAATGCACCAAAGAGTTGGTGAAAACAGTCGAAGAGGCTAGTATAAAGGAAGATATTGCCCATCTTGACGCTCGTTTAAGTCACGCAGATGATTTAACCTAAGTCAGTACCAAACTAACCTTCGTGTTGTATATGGTTTCTACCCCTTTATATTTAAATTGTTCGAATTACAATGAGGTTCGGTCCTTGAAAGTATTAGTATAACTATATAACTAAATTACCTGATATATTTAGATAGAAATTGCTGATGAAAATCAGAGTTCAATGTATCATTTGTGTAATTATCGCTCTTATCTTTTTTGGTTGAAGTATTCTTCTTAAACGCTTTAGAAGCTCTCCAGTTTTTCTTAACTTTGAAACCATCACCAGCTGGTTTGCTATCAAAACCTATTAATGGGTTTGATGATTTTGCCATATTTTCTTTGGCTTTTTTCTCCTCTTTCAATCTTTGTTCATGTTTTTCTTCTTTTATCTTTTGTAACTCTGCTATCAAAGCTTCTGTTTCATCATCTGATTCCTCTGAAGAATATTCAGACTCGTTTATTTCTGAACCGCTATGGGAAAACGTATTAGGGCTTGTGGAATTGACAGTTTCAGCTTCTACTAATGTATCTTCCTTAACATCTAATGGCAATTCTCTCACATTTGAACCTCCAGTGTTCTTGTTTGCATTGTAATCCTTCCCATTTCCTTGAAGTTCCTGCTTCAACTCTTGAACGGCTCTTTTCCCTATTTCTTGATCTAACTTTTTTTCGTGTATGTCATTTCTAAACTTGAGCAGATTTTGCTGGGGCAAAGATCGCGAGTGAACAATAGTATCTCTTATCGACTGGGATTTACCTCTTTTGCTCTCCAAAGTAGGTCTATGATTAGTGGTCATAGTAACGGTCGTTTAAAGATAATAGTCTTCCATCACAAAAAATTAATTGACGTTCAGATATGAGAAGGTTTGTGTTATATGCACACGGTTTTGGATTCTATTTTACAGTGGTGCCAATCTGTATAGCCATGGAGCTTTGGTGATTCCCAATGTCCCATAATAATGGTTTAGTTAGGTATGAGTATTCACTAATTCCATAGATCCATGCAGAATGTATGTTAAATCGTTTACGGTACAGAAAAACATGTATCCCAGAAAGCATTATGTGTGCTGCAAAAAGTATCCAGAGTAGAAGAGAGTCAATTCTTCTATATAAGATATTCCTTTAAGTAATAATCCTATTAAGGGGTGAGTCTCTCGTATAAACTTTTTCAAAGATCATTAATTGTTCAACTAGGTAATATAAATTTTGTTATTATTTGGTTAAAATTGCGAAAAAATATGAATAAAGGAAATATAGATTTTATTGTTAAAAATACATATCAAAATTCTGTCTCTAATTCTTTGTCCAATGCGTCTTCATCTTCTACGTCAACCTTTTGAGGTAATAGCTCACTCATTATAGGACCTCCTAGTTCATTGAGCAAGCTAGATACTTGCTCAATCAAATCTGGGTCTGCATCAACAATATCACTATTAATAATTTTATAACCATGAGTCAAAGAAGTTCTTGCTTCTTCAACTAGAGTCAAGATGTTGTCGTCAGATGATTTCTTAAGAGACAATATTTCTATATCCCTGTAATCCTGACCGTTACTTAATGAAGAACCACCAAATAATTGCTTTGCCCCGAGTAAGCTTGCCAATGCCGAATAATAATGAGATTCAAGAATATTGTCATTAATATCCTGAGTGTGTGATGCAATGATACCAGCCAACTCGTATTGTTCAAGCTCTATGGCAAGTTTAGCTAAGTTTAAAAATGATTGTATCAATTCACCATATTCTAAGGAAAATAATTCAAGAGATTCATCTCCAGATTCTTGTGCCTTACCTACAGCTTCTTCGAGACTGGCTTTTCTAGCTTGGAATATTTCCCATGATTTTATTAACGCATCCTTAGCATCATCATTCCTTTGTTGGGATATTCTAATAGATGACAATAATGAAAAAGCCTCAGGACTTTCAGGGTCAAGTTTCAAGGATACATTTATAAGGTCATCGCATTGAGTTTCAGCTTGGGGTTCCATACACAAGTCAGTCATCCAAATTTCAATCTTAGCAAAAACTCCTTGATTAAGTTTTTTAATAACATGCTTACCTAGCAAGGATTTAGATGTGTAAGATTTTGCTAGTTTCACTAATGTATTATCGTTTTCAATTGTGTCCTGTTCAATAAGTGTCAATTGCTGGTGCAATCTATTTAACCCTATGTCTAAAAGTTTCAAACCATCTTCTCCTCCTATGATTTGTCCCAAGTTAAAAAACTTATCGGAGCCATGCTGTGCTTCGGGATCCAAATCACAAGCCTTCATCAAGATTTCATAAGCATCTTCCATTTCATTGTTCTCTAATAATGTTTCTCCAAATGCTTGAAGAAAATCAACATTATTCTCATTCTCTTTGTAGTTGGACGTAAAGATCTCTAAGGCTGCATCAGGTTGAGAAGCCAGTAAAAGGGATCGAGCCTCAGATAGTATTTCCTCTACCGTACTCATACTTTATCTAGAACTTTAGTACAATTAGTTAAACCAGGCTTCGATATTTTTTTTTCTGGATTTTGGCATCAACTTTAAGTGAGGCATCGCACTGAACTCACAGATAATTCATTAGAGGCAATATGCGTTATGCAAGAACTTAGCAACTTAGAAGTGTTAAGCCAATTAACGAACGAGTATGAGATACTTCACTTGATATACCATAGAAACAGGAACCAGCATCGACTCCTGACTTGGTGGAGTTACTTTAATATATTGCATCGCTATATTCGCAAGATTATAAAACATCTTATAGATAGGGAACGGATTTCATCAGAAACTAAAACTAAACATAAGGACAATAAAATAAAAGAGTTAATTCGATATCTTATTAAGAAAAGGATTTTTCAAAAATGTTACTTCGAATTCAATGGAATCGTAGCTTTAGGGCAATTTTTGAACCTTGGGCTAACGTTAATAGGCAGTTTAAGTAAGATTTATGCTACTCTACAGCATTTGAAAGGAGCCGAGTTAGTTTTCGAGAGAGACAATACCCAGGAACTTAAATCAGGAAACAACAGTGCATATTATAATGATGATGTGGGAGAAATTGTCGACTTTGGATTGGAAATATCACTTCCAAATGCGAATAATAATACAGAATCTGAGAAACGAGAAAGAGTTGATCTGATTGAGCCAAAGCCCAAAAAGAAGAGGAAGATAGAGCTGCTGGAGAGACCAAGTCTGAAGAGCACAACCCACGGATCTGCTATTGATGACATATTTGGAAATAAGAGCTCTTCCAAAGTTTCCAAAAAAAAGAAGAAAAAGAAGAGCGATATAGATAACATATTTGGTTAAATGCCCATACCTACCAATTCGTAGATAATTAATGTTCTCATACTAACTATACATATACACAAAGAACGAAATATTAAACTCTAAATAATCCAGTAACCCAAAATCCATTTACCAACCAATACAAACAATCCTCATTTTCAAATGCCAAATCTGCTTAATAACTTTCATGACCAATTCTATCGTGGCCAATTCTATTGTGTACATCAATCTGCTGGTAATTATTCTCTTGATTATCCTGGTAGTAATCCGAGTGCATAACTGAAGCCATGTAATTCATTAAGTCATTAGTGGCATTTATATTTGTATGGTGCAATTGGTCTATGTCTAAGCAGAATTCATCATCATAATCATCATTTTTAGCCAACGATTCCTGTGTGCCGACAAGACTGCCTTGCTTTTCAAATTGAGCAAACCCTGAAGTTGAATAGTTTAATTGGGCGTGATTATATTGCTGAAAATATAGTGGCGAATCATTAGAAAACGGTGTAGTACTTGGGTTGCTATGCACATTTGCCCCAGAACTAACCGACAATGATGGAGAACTAGATGAGGGACGTTGGCTGACATCAGAAAGGCTCTGAGTAACAAGAGAAGGGGTCCCATAGTAAGGACGAGGTGTAGCAATTAAAGGTGTAGCGAATTCCATAGAATCTTTAGGCAAACCATTTAATGCTTTCTGTCTCTTGGACATTTCTTTTTTCATTCTGTTTTTAATCCTGGACTTTCCTTTAAAACCAGCTGGTAAATACTTACATTCACCCCCTTCAACATGCATTTCAACCCAAATCTCTGCATTTTGGAAATATTCTCCGCACAATGAACAGTTTCCAGATGTTTGAGCTCTGTCCTTTGTCTTGGTGCCTTTAGGATACTCAAAATGCCTGGTTTTCAAATGCGTTTTGTAGGTATCCCTCCTTGAAAACCCACCAGTTGGATGACATTTATGAGTTACGTTATTCTCATCAACATAAGTACTGAACTTTTGGTAAGGACAAGAATATGCTTTTTTAGTGGCATGCTTTTTCATATGACGCGTCAAGTAGCCTCTGATTTTGAAAACGGTCAGACAATGTGGACACTGATGCACTTTTCCATCAGGTTCTGTATCATTTTCCAAATCCAAGTCATTCTTCTTATCGCCATCCTCAGAAGTATATGGAGACAAATTAAGCGACATAGGAGTATCATCTTTGTCATCTCCTTTCTTATTGTACTCATTGGAAAGTATAGAATCACCATTTGAGGAGTTTGATAACGTAGGTGACAAGTTAATTTCTCTGTTTTGGTTATTTATGTTTTTTCTATCGGAAATGTCTGTAACTTCCCATTCAATTTCTCCGTTTTCATTGTGAGACATCGAGTACTCTGTGTTTAACCCAGTAGAACACAAGCGTGGGTTCTTTGAATCTGCAGAATTATCGATGGTACTATTGTATATGGTAGGGAACAATTTAGATTCAATAGGATGATCCTTCAGCTTTTTCTCCTCAATAAAGTCGTTATCAGTTGGGAACCTGAATACCCCAGTTAATGCTGAGAATAAATCTCCAAAGGAATACGCCAAAAACACACATAAGCAATTAACAACTGTGAATATTATGCTGTTTTCCAACATCATCGCGAGCTTTGTAGGCTTCGGCTTTCCCTCAGATTTTAAATAACTAGTACTCATTATATATTCAGAGTATTAACAACTCCAGTACCTTCCTTTTAGGATTTCTGCAATAGTTGTCAAAGGTACTTCCGTACTGTTGGTCTTATCTTGGTACCCACTACTATTGTTATTAATAGATGTTTCCCGGGCTCAGCTGCTCTGCTTACAAAATCGGTACTTATTGTCAGTATATTTCTTTCAACTACCTTCGTCGAGCTAGCCTACAACAGATATACTTGTTTTTTCGATACTTCTTGGCCTGTTTTTATCGTCGTCACCGTCCTTTTAAGCCTGGAAATGACGGAAAAAATTTAAACCCTTCGGATTGAGAGATTTTTAGGGAGTTTCAGTTTTGTGTAATTATAGCAACTGAGATCTCTCCCCATCTGGAAAGCGCCCGTTACGTCGGTTATCGGAGGTAATATGTCAGGAGAGGTAGCAAATCTATATACTATTGTAACGGCGAAACTTATGTGGAGAAATCTGAGATTATCTCCAAATGTCCGGGGTGCTATGTTCTGAAGTCTTCGACAATTTCCAAACTAGAATGAGTTCTCTACTGATTTCCAGGGGTACCCTGAGATAGGGGCATGAAAGAAATCACTAGTAGATGACCCTAATTATTTACATGATCAAGATCAATATTGTCACAAGACAGCTATATGTTAACAGAGATTTTGGTGAAATCACATTATCCCATTTGTAGAATTACGAGTAGCTTGTAGATTTTTACATAGTCAGGCATAATTGACTCCACCTCATCATCTTGGTTACGAAAGGTTATAATTGATTTAATGGGTCCGGCTTAGCCCTGATTGCGGAGATTTTCAAGTAAATGTTGTGGTGGGGCAATATCCTGAAGTTACAGCTTCCATTATAGACGTTACATCATTTTCTATGGGGAAGCCATAAGCGAGTGAGCACCAAATAAGCAACAGAGTCCCCTCTTTGAAGCTTCCAGTGTCTGAAGAACGCTGTCTGAATTAGAAAGAAAGTCACGGTCATAACTGGGTACAATCAATAAGACCATGCCATTATCTATACTTGTTACATGGAGCCAGATGCAGCGACTTCTGTTTTCTAACCTTGCGCGTGCGCGAGATCCTCCATCTATATGGGAAAATTTTTCGAGGAACTTGAAACCAGCGTTACTCTGAATGGTGCAAAATTTAAGCAGACAAGGTAGA